>JAINUG010000056.1:205000-245000 GCA_029706075.1 Aldrovandia affinis
AGAATGGCCAGCCCCCTGGGAGGGGCCAAGGGAGGGGAGGGGAGGGGTTGTCCCTGGAATTAACTCCACCCCCACCCCGCCCTGCCTATCCTTCTCTCTCTTAGAAACTCCCCAGCCCAGCCCGCCTCTCCTAGGGTAGCCTAGCTCGTTGAACTTTGAACCCACTAGCAGGTTTTGTCCCCCGAAACTCACAAGCAAGGAAGAGGCCCCTCTTAGCCAGGTCCAGCCGCTGTGGGGTGTGACGTGGTGGCAGCGGTGGGGTCAGTGGGCGACGGCGCAGGTCTGGACCAGCCGACCGCAGCGCCCGCTCTCCGCAGATGAGTGCCAGCGCTCGCCTCGCCCCGCCGCCCTTTCACCAGAGCGCGGGCACATCTGAGGTGCTGTCAAACTGGCACGTAAGACGATTTCAAAACTTTTCTTCTGTTAGCTGTGTGTTCGCCACGAGTGTGTTCGAACGGTTTCGGAAACGGCGCGCGCCGGACAGAAATGGCGTCGGAAGGTGCCTGCCCGGGGGAGGTGTGTTTGTTTCCGTCGAATGCGAACAATTTGGGACGTTCATAAAAAGGCGTAAAAAAAAAAAAAAGAATCCATTAAAAAGCCGTTCACTTCGGCGCGAACGTTCTGGGCTGTTCGCTGAATTTGACCGCACCTCTGCTGTCCCGAAGGAAGGTCAAGGAAGACCCTGAACAATGACTAAGGCCACGGGGAAATAGAGACACCTCGATTCACCCATGCGTTCCTCCCTCACAGCCTAGTATACAAATCATATTTTCTAAGATGGACACCGTTGACATTGACTGTCAGCGGACGACCCGGACAACACAGAGCTGAGCCCTGTTGGATTGCTATGAGGGAGCCTCTTGGGCAAAGACGAGCATCGGTTTTCCTCCCAGAAATGAGCCGATTCCTTTCCGTCAGAAGCTGAAGGACGTTATGTGGGCGAGGCACAGGCTCACTGAGAGAACATGGCCACACTGTATCAGTAAGAGAATCCAGCAGCAAGACCGATGCCCGATTGACGTTTGGGCCGGCTAATTGTTCCGCCCTTTCTGCTTTTCTTGACATTGTTGATATAACTGACACTGCCGTTAAGAAATGCCGCAAGGGCTTATACTAACTGCTGAAGAGATCCATGTGTAAACGAGATCGAACTTTTGGCCTGAAGGGTCATTCGCTAATGATCGTGACAACCGGACAGGATTAGCTGTCGAGGTTGAGTACAGTGTGGCCGATGTGGCCAGGTTTTCGGGGGCATTGACATCTACATCTCCTCCGTTTGAAGTGAACATTCGACCCTAACGAACCAGCCCCCCTGGCCTCTTATGTTTCCCTTAATGGGGACGGAGACGAAAGGTGCGATACCGTATGTTTAGTTATATTTGTTTTTTTCAACACGCTACTTAATATTCATAGGCGAAGTCTACATCCCCTGCCATGTTTGACCGTCTCGATAAGCTTTTTTTTTTCAAGAAAGGAATTGGACTCGGACAGATGAACTCTTGAACTTGAATCCTTCCGGGGCATGGAGAAGAGGGTTGACTTGCGCATCGGTCCACAGCCCAGGCCTGATGAAAGCGATCAATGTTCTCTACCTGGGCTGGGAAGTCACTTGGAACGACGATGCAGCAAGCTGTGGGGCTGCTATTGCCCTCCTGAACAGCAGAGGGCGGCGTTGAACTTAAACGGATATGTTTTTCTTCAGTAGCTCTAATGGGGAGCTTCTAATGAACTAAACACCTGCTTGGGAGGGGAGAAGGGCAAGTTAGGCTACTAGTGATGTGGAATATTGATATGAGTCTAACATGTCAACAAATTACATGCCCTTGTAAAATAGGTTGCATAGTAAACATAGCCACAGAGGACTATTTTGTATACGTAATACATAAGTGTATGTAGTGTATGTTTTGGGAATGTATGACTATATGGAAGGTCCCAGCATGCTAATACAAATATTGTGATGTACAAATATTGTCCATGTGTGTCTGTTATTCTGACATATTCCACGATAATGCGCTATTTTGTCATTTTGAATGGTACACTTTACATTTTCCTGCCATTTAAACCAATATGCAGATACCCAGGTTGCTGTGTAATGTGGGCTGGAACTGAGGCTCTCCAATTTGCAACTAGCAACTACTGTTTGGGGAAAATGGCACATTTCTGCCACTGTGAAGTGTGACTCCAAGCTAGCTCTTAATGATACTGGAGTTATGAGATGGCTGTCAAAATATGTACTCACAAGCAAGGACAGTGGTTACTATTATTATTATTATTAATAATGATAATAATAATAATAATAATAATATAAACTGTGGGTCGAGACCTGCCAGGCTGTAGATTCATGAGAGGGGCTGAGGTTGGTCACGAGATACAAGTAATAAAAATACACCTGCTGTATATTACACACTCTCCATTCTCACTCACACCAACCAAATGAGACACTGCACATTACACACACAATGCTTGTGTTACAGTGTACACAGAGTTATTTTGACACGTTATCATTTCAATATTTGAACACATGCGTGTCTACATTTGAATAAGGGTAGGTCTCAGGAAATGTAATGAGGGGTAGGTCTTAGACTGTATTGATAAATATTAAGTGGATTGTGAAAAGGGAAAGTTTTGGAGCCATCCAGTTAAGGTGCTTGGGCACAGTGCTGTGATTCGCCACACGGCCCAGATTGCCCCCAGACTGGGCAAGTGAAAGTGGCGACTGACTGGGAGTTCTACATGGCCGAGCGCGATTGGCCGTTGCGTCGACCAGGGGCGGGGTCTCAGTCGGCAGAGAACACCCTGTCTCACAGCTCGCTAGCACATCATAATCCCAAACGGTGATGTAAGTTACAGTAACAGGTGTAGTATGCAGATGTGGTAAATTACATGCTCTGTTTTATTTTCTGTTTTACCCATGAAACAGAATAATGTTTGATTTCCTCCAGATTATACCCTGAGCTGCAGAAATCATGCTTAACCCGGAGAGAGAATGAAAATGCCGCCATGATGAAAAGGTATCGATCCTTTGAGTGAGAGACCTAGAGAAAGAGTGCTTTCTGCTCCCTCCTTAATAGGGAGAATACGAGCAATTCTGCTTATGTAACAACTCAGCATTTATCTAAAGGTCAATACTGAAATAAATGGGCAATCAAAAGGGGCAACTCAATGTGCGCGTGTGTGTTTTCATGTGTGTGTGTGCAGTGTGTGCACGTTTATGTGTGTACAGTTTTTATATCCACACAAGTATGTATGTGTGTGTGTGAGTGTGTGTGTGTGTGTGCAGTTTCTGTATCCACGCAGGTATGTATGTGTGTGTGTGTGGCAGTGTGTGTATCCACGCAGTTATGTGTGTGTGTATGTGTGTGGCAGTGTGTGTATCCATGCAGGTATGTGTGTGTGTGTGTCTGTGTGTGGCAGTGTGTGTATCCACGCAGTTATGTGTGTGTGTGTGTGTCTGTGTGTGGCAGTGTGTGTATCCACGCAGTTATGTGTGTGTGTGTGTGTGTGTCTGTGTGACAGTGTGTATCCACGCAGTTATGTGTGTGCCATTTTTATGCTTTAAACTGAAAGCTTTAACCCTCTTATGATTACTATTCTTTTTGGCCCTGAAATTGTAATATCAATTATATGAATGCTACCTGTTTTATGTTTAATGCATTTCGTTGATTAGTCATAGTGATTTTATGCATGATAACTAAGAAGAAAGAGACGCCATGGATCCATCAGGACCTAGAGTCTGCGTGCAGGTCGATGGCCACTCTTGAGCACCGAATAACGTAAAAGACTGAAAATAGCAAATAGACCCTGTAATAGCTGTGCCTTACAAAAGGCCTTACAAAACTCAGAGTCTAAGAGGGTAATAGTGCTCATTAGAAATCAAGAGTACATCCTCCACGTTGTACCCTCTGAGCTGCGCTGTGTGCTTTGTTGCTTTGTGTTTCGGTCACAAACAGCCTCCATTGGCTTTGACTGTAATATGTAAAGATGTGGACGTTGTATAGTCCTAACATCGTGCTAACTGTGCCAGATCGACTGAGACAAGCGAGGCCGCAAACAGATTAGTGGGACATGCGACGAAACAGAAAAAAGGATGCGCTGATCCTGTGCGCCATCAAGCCCCCACTGATCTTAATCCGTCATTGCGATCTGGAAAGGGGAAATTCCCATCGTTCAAAGCGGGCGCCGTGCGCGTGTGGCACAAATCTCTATGCTGCAGTTCCGGACTCGCGGGCGCGCTGGAGCAGATAACCCTGTTGCAGGTGGGCAACTCTCGGATGATGCCCATCGCACGCTTGCGAAGGCAGACGTTGTGTGCGAGAGAGGAGGAAGGAGCCCAAACGCCACAAACTGGTTCTGCCATTTTAAATGGGTTGACAAAAATGTCATTAAAATATATTGACTTGTTTTAACTCTCCTTCGCTGGGGACCTGGGGTATCTGGCCAGAGCACAATTTCTCAAATCTGATTTAACGTTTAATGACAGCAGGCTTTAATCACACCGGCCCCAGAACTAGCATGCCTTAATTGATCTACCTCGGCAGTGTTTTCTTTCCTGTTTATGTTGTCATAAACAGGAAAATAGTTTCAGGTTTTTTTTTTAGTTCTCAGAACTTAAAGCCGTACCATTAAAATAACCAATTGAAATAAATGGGAACAGGTGGAAAAGTGTAGCCACCAGTCATTCTTTTTACTATCTGTAAAAATAATGCTTTTTTTATGTTGGGGAAGTATGTTATTTGAAACATGAAATTACCAGGTGAAAAATCAGGTTAACTAAACGACTAAGATTTTAATCAGTGATTTTTTTATATTTTTAAATACACAAATTAGTTATGTTTATGCAAATTCATAATTTAATACAGCATTTTAAAATGTGTAAAAAAATAACATGGTTGCCATGTAAGCGTAAGTTCCTGAGGAGCGTCAATCAACATCAAGGACCTGCACACTGCTCGTCACCAGAAGGGAGAGCTCCTTTAACGCGTTAAATCACCTCTAATTGTATGGTTTACTCTGAAAGTACAAAGTGGATTTTCGGTCGTGTGTCTATGACAGGGGTCGGCAACTCATAACACTCAAAGAGCCATTTGGACCCGGTTTCCACGGAAAAGAAAACACTGGGAGCCGCACCATTTTCTGTTTTACAGGGGGGTGCAATGAATCGGTCGCAGCGAAAAAAAGCTGCGACCAGTTCATTTATTTCGCGGACCGGGGAAAATAATTCTTGCACCCCTCGGATTTTCTGTCAACGGGGGTGCTACGCCAAAAAAAATGCGCCCAATTTTGCGCCCGATTCAATTGGATACTTTTCCCAAGCCACGCGGAGCCGCAACATAAGGCTGAAAGAGCCGCAGGTTGCCGACCCCTGGTCTATGACCTTCTCTGCTTACCTGACCATTACACTCACACACTGTTTTATTTATGTGTGGAAGGTGACATCTAAAAGCCTTTTTAGCACTGGGCTTATATGTGGTGACAGAGCATGGCACAAGCTGCAGAAGTGGTATTGGAATGTCACTGTGACCTCTTTTATTTTTAACCGTGTTGTTGCCTTTTTTTTCCACCCCTTAATCGCTGGCTTGTTACCGTCCCATCACAGCAACGTCCTCCCTGTCAATCCGGGAGGGTGCACATTGGCGCGCCGGCCCTCTCCGATATACGCCACCTCTATTCAATCGATCCACAGCCCACTGGCTGCGCAATTATTGTCTACAATCTTAAGGTTTCTTCCCATTTGTTCCACCGAGGCAGTTTTTCCTTGCCATTGGCTTGCTTTTGTGGGGGTTCAGGCTGGGGTCTGTTGTAAAGCGTAGAGTGACAAATGCTTTGTAAAATGCGCTATACAAATAAAGTTTGGTTGGTTGATTAAACAATGGGATATAACCCATAGCCAACTTTCAAGTTTTTCAAGTTCTTGCTGTCGAGACATTTTTTTATGGAATTATCATTATATTCATAAATAAAGCCACACTTGACCTTTCTTTCTCAACTGAGTGCCTTATAACCTACAACTGCCCATGGAAGCCCCCCTTATTCTCTTCTTGTTTTACAGTTAGTTTAAATAAATACTTACATTTTAATTGAAATGTTTACGTTTATAGGGCCCCGTATGGCGTAACGGTAAAAGCACTCGCCTGCTGCGGCCGGGGTTCGATTCACTGCCTGCGCCAGCCCGGCTCTGGATGGGAGTCCCGGGGTTCGGCGGTGAAGATTGACTGTCCGCCCCAGGGAAGCCAGTAGGAGCTCACTGCGTATAAGAGTGGCTGTGTGTGTACCAGAGTTACAGTCGACTGCTTGGAGGGTTCCATCTCGGAGGAGGCTGTCCATCCCCTTTTTCACTGCTGGTCCCAGAACTGTGGCGGTGAGCTCGCAGTACGAGGGGCGGAGGGGGTAGTTGAAGTAGAAAGAGGGTGCAATTGCCTACTAAATTGGGAGGAAAAAGGACGGGGGGAAAACAATCAAATCAAATATTATTATTTTTTACCTAAAAGTCCTCACTCCTAAAGTGTACGTACAAGTGTGTTCATTTGTTTGAATCTGATACATTTAAACAGATTAACAGGAGCACTTCAGGACACAAGACTCTCTGAGCCACTATTCCACTGCAGCCGCAAATCGAAAATAAAGTCAACTTCAGATATCCTTCATCCGACTGCAGTGGACTGGCTCTTTGTGGAGCGGGAGTTTACGTGTCCCTAACTGCCAGGATGGCGCTGAGGTTGACCATAATCCTTGGAGGACGTGGCAAAGTTCAGAGGCTGGTGTTCATCCGACAGACAGGAAACAAGGATTTAGGATTTCTTTCTTTATTTATTTCTTTCTTTCTTTCTTTCTTTCTTTCTTTCTTTTATAAACACTTACAGTAAATGTGGAACGTAACATATTCCACGCATTCCTTCGCAATGAGGCATGACAAGACCATTCACTGAGAGGAAAGGAAAGGACGATAAGAGGAAAAAAATGTACACACACAGAAAAAAGCAATACCTTACCCGGGGCGTGCTGACAATAACCGTTTGTTAAACAAAAAAGAAGCCAAAACATAATCTCCGGATGCATCTTATTAACATAGTATTTTACGTTAAAATGAACTTCTCACTTTCGGTAGTAGCATGTATTTATTAGCTAATGACCAGACTTCTCCAATTAGTGCTGCATTTGGAGATTAAGTTCCGTTTCACACATGCATTTGGTCGAAACTGAATCCAAATCTGTGAAATGATTCCTCACGACACTATTAGAGCACCTAATATCCATAAGGTCAGCATTATCAATATAAAAGTCATGTAGAGAAGGTGTGATATGAAAAGATTCGTATAGATTAAGATTCGTCATAGATGAAGGCAAACTGTTCTTTGTGAGTATCGAGTTTAAAAGGTCACATAAGAAGGAGGCCAATTCTTTAAGAAAACATCTAAAAATGTCAACAGATAAACCGTCAGTGCCAGGAGATTTTCCACATTTAAGGTTATCATTCCAAAGCAACATTCTTTACTTTAAACTTAAACTATTCCCGGCTTGAGAAGACATCAGACACTAACCTTAAAGGACTCAAATAAATTACAATTATGTTTCCAATAGTTTCGTATTGCAGTTTGGCAGAATCTTGAACACCCTTGTGATCTGTTAAGAGAGAGGTGGTTATATCAATTTCTACATTATCATAACACAAGTTACTTGACAGAAGCCAATAGTCTAACCTTGATTTGAACCTTAAATTCATCAAATCAGAAAATCATGTCAACTGTGTATCATTAGGGTGGGAAACTCTCCAGATATCTTGGACTTTAAGATCCCCAGAAAAGGAAACATAGTATTTGGTTTCTATGATGAGTAATTATTAGGATAACGATCCAGCCATCATTAAAATTTGCTATAACTATAATCCAATGTGCTAAATCATCTGCAATGGAAAAAATAAGTGCAATAATGCAATATTATGCAATAATACAGCAACTCCAGCAGAATAGTTGGAACTTGGGCCAAAAAAAAATATCCTCCCCTCACTGTTGTTTCCATAATTTAACATCTGCTCCACATGAATGTGTCTCTTGCAAGAAAACAACATTCAGTTTCAATGATTTACAAAATCTTTCCTTTTAACACTATTTCAAAGTCCCCTGGTATTCAACATAAAACATGAAAAATTCAGCAGTCTAAACATTAGCAGAAGTAACAACAAAAACTTGCTGATGTGTACTTTACTCGACTCAATCTTCTTCCCCTCTATAAATGCGTCAGGACCTCTGAAATGCGCTGTCTTCCCCTCATGACGTGCCTGCTCCACTAAAGGTCAGAGCTTGGCCTTGGACTCTCTCACCGCTTTCGGAAGATCTTCAGAGAAGCATATTCCAAGATCCCTGAGACTAGGGATGTTCGAGCATGTCTCCAAAGTTTATCCCAGTATACTCGCATTGTGAACTGAATTATGATTCGACGAGGGCCACTGCACACCAAGCCTGTGAACACAACAAAACCTAACTTGCCCTTGTCTTCCGGTGGGATCTTGCCGATCAATGCAATAACTTCCGATCTGACATCTTCATTTTCCTTTTCTGGGATATGGGAGAGATGAAGGTCCCATCTTCTTTTGTAGTTCTCCATGTCCTTACCCTTCTCCCTCACCAACCCAAGCTGCTTTTCAATGGAAGACATTGGAACAGTTTCCTTAACTTTGTTGCTAATAGCTTTCACCTCCTCGCTTATAAAGTCTATATTTTTGGCAAAATTTGTAATAGATAACGAATTATCCCTAATTTCTCGCCTTAAAAGTAAGGCCAGTTGATTTGTGACCTGCTTGACCTAATGTAAACAGTTTTAACTCGATGCCTAGCAAGCTAGCTAGCCAACAGCTATCAATTATACTCAGTGTAGGCCAGCTAGCAAGCTAAATATTACCCATTATAATGGTCTGTTATTAGCTAGCTGACTAGTTTGCCACTCTAGGTTGTTGCAGTAGTAGCTGTCTCCCTCACATAAACTCCAAGGTAAACTTTAGTTTCTCCTTGAGGTAAACTTCTAATATTTTGGAGAGGTCATGTGACAATTGTTAAGTATATGTCATGGTTTTTCCCCAGACTCACCACTGGGTGGCGGTGTTGTGCCTTCCTTGTGGGAGGCGCACAGGTGGGGATCATTTGGTAATTACCTTCCTATTTAAACCCCCACCTGTAGTTGCTCTGGGCGAAATTGTAAGCCATCTTTGCGATCTAGCCGGTAAGGTTGTTGTGTCTTTTAAAGACGTAACACAAGACTTACTTTAGAAAAGACTCTTTCTGTCCGAAACCATCTCTAACAAAGAACATCTTTATTGTACCTTCAATAAGAACCTTGCTCTCTATTAGGAGCTTCCGTTTGGTTTCTTTTGTTCAGTCAACACGACTGTGTTTTGGGTTACATTCTTGTTCTTTTGGCTCTCCTAGCCCTTTTCTCGTTTTCGGACACTCGGTGTCTTTGGTTTATTTGATTGTTTTCTATTACCATTTGGTAATCCGGTGGACGTATTCCCACCACCGTGTGTTTTGTTTTCTTCAAAGAAATTAGTATAAGGTATTTTGTTTGTCGGGTGTTTTGCTACCCTTACCTTATTAACTCCGCAGTTTTCTTTATTTCTTTTGTTTGTGTCAGTGTTGACACCTAGCCGCCCGTTGGGTGGTATTTTCCGTTCCTCCCTTTTGTTCGTCCCTTCCCTATTTCTCTGTTTATCAGAGCTAGTGGTTAGACTGTAGGGCAGTACAGTGTAACTTATTGATCCCCTGGGGTTCTGCGAGTGGCGCCTATCACCGCCCACCCTCACAGTCTACTACAATTTGAATCGTTAATGGTTGCATACTGGGTACTATGCTGTATACTCATATAAAAAATAGCATACAGTATACAGTATGTCATAAACTAAGCAGCAATAATTTTGTAACAGTTATTTTCAATGTTTTGTAAAATTCCGGCATACAGTACAAAATCATTTTGACATCTGTCATAAGACGTCATATGCCGTTATGACAGATGTTACATTCTGCTTATGGCAGCATTATGTAGGCTTCATGGCGTATAGTTCAAGTAAACAATTTTTGTTATACCTTTGAAAAAAACACTGTGATGGGATTGGCCGATTTTGCATCCTCCCAGAATCTACGTGGGGGGTGAGCTCAGTGGGGTCAGCGGGAAAAGATTAAAGCTGTTTCTGAAAAAAAAGACTTTCTCTGCACATAAACATTCAAAAAAGCATTAAAAAAAACAATGCATCTTCAATTTGACTGGCCATATGAAACAGTCAGCACTCGAAGGCAAACAAAAATACAATGTGCTCAAGCACTAGCAGCATCAAAGCAGTGAAGGAGGTTTTTTTCTCCTTTTCTGAGAAACAGTGCAGGTTCCCTTTCATCCTTTCAACTTTAAAGCTTGAGTACACTCTCTCTAAATGCCTCAGCCACACTGCTGAGTGCCAGTAGCCAGTGGCCTGGCCATGAGAGCAGCACAGTGGTTCAAAACAGAACAACTTGAAAGCATCGGGATGCACCTCACAGGGTGCAGCTGTTTTCCATACCTCCCCCTCACTACCATTGACATGTTCCCCCCTCACTTTATGCAGGGTGTATGAGTTCGCCCTGCTTCATAAAGGAGAAGCCATTTTCTGTTCTCTGTGTGGGGTCGTTAGGAACAGGATGCAAACAATAAGCGGGGCAGATGAGAGGAGGTGGTGCCCGTGATGCTGCATATTAGACAAAAACAGGAAGGAGGGCATCACAATTCAAATCATGACAGACTATCGGGGGGAATGACCTTCTGGTTACATTCCAACTAAGAGGACAACTACTCCATTTCACTACCATTTTTTGTGGTACAACAGATGAACATATTAATGCGTTTACTTACTTATTACTATTGACCACTGTTAAAATGTAAAATTGCAGTTGATTCAAATTGAATTATTACATTACTGTAAGACTTATAGGTCAGTCTCTAGATTGGCTAATGGCTAATTAAATCTTGCCTCAAGTCTACATCTGTACAAAGTAAGGATTCGCTGCTTAAGGTTAGGGTGATCTTCTCTGTTACCATTGCAGGTATGGGCAAAACGAACATTTGAATTGAAAGCACATTTGAATTTTGATCAAAGTGTTTTTTTGAAGCACTGCATCTTTGTTTATGGAAGTACAGAGGAGCTAATTAACATAAATGACAATACTGAAATTACCGGTCCCTGCTATTCCACCAATTCTTTTCAGCACACTGCTGTTTCTTGTCCCTAATTATCTTAATAAAATCAGCGGCACGCGTCTGTTGTTATCGATTGCAGTCGCGTAGTTTCTTCATGTAAATGATTTCATTTTGTTCAGAAACAAGCCTCCTCCTCACTTATGATTCAGATTGTGATAAAATAAGATGATCTGCTATGTGCCCGAGAGTCTGCAGTGGTGAATTGCGGTATATCTGGAGTGGCCGTGCGAGTATGATTGCTCCAGCCGGGGGAGAGCATTAGCCAGAGTCTGAAGAAGCTCAGCTCCTTGGAGGGGCAATTTTTTTTGCTTATTGGTTTGTCATGGTAAACATCTGAAAGTAACGTCTCAGCATAAATCAAAGAGACGTTCCCGCCTCATCGAGCAGCATGCCGCTGATTGTTTCGCTGAACATCCAATGTCCACTCCATATCCAATTTAAATCACTAGTGCTGGAATACCAGGCCACCAGGGGAACCGCTCCCTCCTACCGCCAGACACTCATCACACCGTACAGCTAGACCCCTCCGCTCGGCCGTCCCATCCCTTTGGGCACCTGGTAGCCACTCCTCGCAGTCTTGCCGCTTCTGTGCCTTGACCCTCCAGTGGTAAGTAAGTAAGTAAGTAAAATTTTATTTATATAGCGCCTTTCATACATTTAAATGCAGCTCAAAGCGCTTTACAACAGGGAATTCATTACAACACTAGCATAGGCATCACACTGTTACATTACAATACTAACCATCTCCACACTGTTCATGAACCATCTTCACATTGTTACATTACAATACTACCATCACTAATCATTACAACACTAGCATAAGCATCACACTGTTACATTTCAACACTAACCATCTCCACACTGTACCATCTTCACATTGTTACATTACAACACTAACCATCTTCACACTGTTACAATTACAATACTACCATCTTCACACTGTTACATTTCAGCACTAATCATCTTCATTACACACTAACCATCTCCACACTGTTAATTACAGAAAGTGTGGGGGGGCAACGACATACACGAAACACAACGCCGACAAGAACAAGGCACAACAGATAAAAACGGGGACATTACAATCAAAGGAGGAAATAGGGGAAGGGGGGTTGCGAGGTGGGGGTGCGGAGGCGGGGTGATTGCTGGTGTGCATGAAGTGCGTGTGTGTGTGTTAATCAGTTAGTCCTTGTCGAGTGTATATGTGAGTGTCTGTGTGTAATTCTGTAGAGTTCTTCTGGTCAGAGACAGATCTCAGGCGCACGCGCACGCAGTGGTGGAATGACTACTGATGTCATGCTCTAGCTGTGATTATTCTTACCAATTTTAAATGCACTAATCGTAAGTCGCCCTAGATACCAAATGCCTAAAATGTAAATGTAAAAACAGGCTTATTTCTCGATTTAAAAGCTCAAAATGTAAAATAACAGGTCCAGTTATCTTTCAAAGGGTGTCGTCTCATGCTTGTTTACACTGGAAAAAAACATTTGGAAGTCCAGTGGTGTTGATGTGGGAGTCACGTCTCCAGTGATGTCACTTCAGCAAAAGGTATGTCAAAGTGACGTCACGTAAAACATATTGTGTTGATAGTGGGTGAAACAGTAAATGGTCAAACAGTTTGAGCTCATGGCTTGTCAATAATAGTATCAATAAATAAACATGACTGTCATACCGTGTTGCTTGACTAATATTTTGACTGGTCATCCTAAATTTTGGACTAAATTAGAGTAGTTTTCTCAACATAGACTAAAATAGATGGTAAAACACAACTCTTACTGGTTTAGGCAAGTTTTAAAAATAGACTATGAAGCCAAGGTATGGCAATGGCATACTCAATTGATGCCCTGTGCATATCTCCTTTTGAAAAGGTGGGTAGCACTTGAAAGATTGCAGTACAAAGCTTTAGAGAATATGGTACAACTGTGAACTGTGAACAGGCCGTTCTCCAAATCTGAGCTATGTGCGAGAAGGGCACTTGTTAGGGAGGCCTATGGCAATGGGGTCTTCCATGACAGAGATGGGAGAAACTATCCATTGGACAACAATACAGATAGTGTTCTTCAAAAATCTGTGCTTTATTTGAGGATGGCAAAAATAACTGTTTTTGAAGAAAAAACATTGTTGAAGAAAACTCACATGAAATCTTGCCTAGAGTTTACCAGAAGGCCAAACCAAATGCAGGAAGATTCTATTGTCTGATGAGACCAAGATTTCACTTTTTGGCCTTAATGCTAGGCGCTATGTTTGGTGCAAGCCTAACACTGTGCATCATCCAAAGGACACTATGCCTACTGTGAAACATGGTGGCAGGAGCCTAATGCTATGGGGATGTTTCTCTGCTTCAGGGACTGGAAAACTTGTAAAAACAGAAGGCAAAAAGTATGGAGCACGAAATAAACAAATCTTGGAGGAAACCCTGCAGCAGTCTGCAAGAGACCTGGGACTTGTGAAAAGATTTAAATTCCAGCAGGACAATGACCCAAAACATACAGCAAAAGTCACACTGGAGTGATTAAAAACAAAAAATCTATGTCCTGGAGTGACCCAGTCTAAGGCCAGACCTCAATCCCATTGAGAATCTATGGAAAGATTTGAAAATAGCTGTTCACCGACAGTCCCCATCCAACCTGATCAAGCTCGAGCAAACTTGTAAAGCAGAATGGGCGAAAATTGCAGTGTCCAGATGTGCAAAGCTGGTGGAGACTTACCCAGATAGACTCACAGCTGTAATTTTAACTAAAGGTGAATACTTATAGAATCAATTATTGTCTGTTTCAAACAGAAAAAGCTTTGTAGTTGTCTTTCTTTATTTGACATTATATTAGTGTTTTGTGTTGATCAGTGGCAAGAACTCCCAATTAAATCAATTTTGATTACATGTAAGTAAGAAAATAAAATGTGAAAAATGCCAAAGGAGGTGAATTACCCACTGTATATGTACAAATGCCCACACAGAGGAACACACATAACAACTCTTTGGAGATTTGCCAGCTGCAACAGAAAGTCTTGGCATTCTTTGACCAAATTTAGGTATCAACTTTTCTGGACATGCATTTGACTGAGAAAGTATGTGACGTTCCAGTAGAAAGACATGCAGTGACTCAAAACGGACTGTCTGTGAGTTTTCAGAGAGGGGAGGGGGGAAATATTCCTATAAGTGAGATGGAAGTTTTTTGAGGGAGATATCCAGGCCACAATCAAAGAGTCAATGAAGGACAGATGCATGCGATGGGAAATGACGCTTTCTGTGCTGTGGTGTCTGTCAGTCTCACGTTCACTCTAGCCCTTTTTATTTCATGCTCTTCTCACTGCAGAACAACGTCTAGCGTCGTCACCTTGCCACTGCCACAATCCGGGTCACCATTCATAATTACACAATCTGAAACACATTGAAAAAACCCCAAAAGAAAACAGCAAATATTCAATGCTATGCTGTTTGTCACGTTTCAGTGCCAACCTCTGTGGAACTCTCTGGTGAAGTGATGTAGACAGTAGACACCTACATCGTTTGCCACCACAATAAAAAATATATACTTTTTGGGCACTGCCGTGATTCTTCCGGATCCTCGAATACAATCCTTCCAGACAAGTGTGAACTCATTGATGGGCACTGTGCAGTCTGTGCCCTGTGCCAAAGGGCATGTTTGCTTTCAGAAGCGAGGGGAAGTAAGAATGCGTTTGTAAATGTTAAAAGTTGAAATGAAGCATGCTGTGATGGCAGGGAGTGAGAGCGCACGCAGGTGCGTGGACAATAAATCCATGTGTAAAAACTCCCTTTCGGGGAATTTTCCGGAGCTATGACAGGCTCTGGGTTTGGGGGTATTCGGTTCCCTCCAGAGAACGCATAGCATGGATTCCAACTAACGAGATGACAGAGTTCATCCAGGTTCAGTGCAGGTTGCCCACTGCAGCCGGGGTTCAACGGATCTGGGGGTAAGCCGTCATAAGCGGTGGTGAGCTCGCAGTACGAGGTGGGGATAGTTGATATAGAAAGAGGGTACAACTGGCTACTAAATTGGGCGTAAAAGGGGAAAAAATCTGAAAAAATGTATTTAATATATATATTTATATGAGACCGTGAGGCACCAGATTCCATTGTCTCAGCAAATACCCATTGTTCCTCACAGTGTTCTGTTTGGTCTTTTCGACGATGCAGTTGTGAAAACAATTTCCAACCACACCACGAGGCTCTGGGCTCCACCTGTCTCTTCAGCTCTGAGCACGAATGCATGCTGTCTGCAACAAGAACTTCCTGTGCATGTTTGTGGTTTTTTGCTTCACACTCACATTTTCTTCCATTGAAAGAGGAGGGGCTGGTGGTGTAGGGGGGCGGGAGTGTGGTTTCATGCTTGTTTTTCATCAGGCATCTGAATATTGCTCATGCCAGCATCAGAGAGCTGTGTTTTCCCTGTCTGTTCCATACGGTTATGATTTCCCAGAACCTTTTTCATTTTTTCATTAAAATTTTCAGTGGGAGCCTCACCCCTCCCTCTCTCTTTCTCTCTCACTTGCTCGGATGCTTGTCGAAGGTCGCCTGTCCTCCCCTGCTTCCCTGTACCTCATAACTGGTCATTAATAACAGACTTCAAAATACTTTTTTTCTATTTCGTTGTGGTTGCCACATTTGCAAGCGGCTACTGGCTCAGGATGGGACAACATGTCGGCGATGGTCCGCACTAGACTCGACCCGGTCACACTGAATGGGAGTAAAATTCTGGACCCGTCTGAGGACACAGCAACCAACCTCCAGCAACAACTCTTCAAATCAACAGGTGAGAATCTGTCGCCTTGTTATTTATGACCAGGCATTTATGATCGTCATACATTATTCAATACTCGTGGACTTTTGGCACATGTGTCTTGGGAGGCATTCAGCCCCAGTATTTAAGGGAAAAAAATGGAAGTTGTTCACCCATTCTCTTCTGCACATTTATTTATTTATTTAAAAGGCACAATGTTTAACCTGTGTTCACCCAAATGGAAGAATCACATACATTTCACATATGAAATGTCAAAAAAACACGTGTATATATGGAATCCCATGTGAATACCTGCGAAGTAAATGTGACAACATGTGACAGTGCGTGTATATATATACTGTATATATGTGGAAACATATGTGTGGTATGCATGTGAGTGACATGTGTGACATGTCAGACATAAGGGCAGTGTGGATGTTAATGCGCCTGACATTAGTGTATTGTTCCAGAGTTAGCTCAAGTTATTAGCTAATTGTAGTCAACTGTAGTCACCAGGCAGGTCTGTACAATACTACAGAAATGTTTTAGGCTTGAGTCTTTCTCTGACCAGACCTTCTCATGTCTGAAAATGTCCTGTTGTGTTACCCTACAGAGCTGAAAATGCCCTGCTGCATTATCCTACACTCTTCTGAGACTGAGGCCACTGCTTTGGGGTGCAGTAGGTGCCCTTCAAAATCTGTCGTAGATGGATTGGCTGAGATAAAATGTGCAGAACTTGGGCCTTATTTATAAAACGTACTTACGCACAGATTTGATCTCAGAACGTGCGTACGCTCAAATCCACGCCAAAGTTCAGATTTATAAAAATGGTCTTTGACGTGGAAAAGTACTCAGCTCCACGTCAGGTTTCAACTTGGCGTACGCACGTTTCCTTGTGGCAATGTTGGAGTACTGCAGGTATTCGCGGTCTCGTCTCTTCTCTGCCCTGACCCCTCGCTGGTGGAACTACCTTCCGCAATCGGTCGGGACCGCGGAATCACCGCAGACTCAAAACCCACCTTTTCAGACTCCACTACCACTGAATTCTGTACATCTAGCCAATTGTCATCACCACTGCCTGCTTGCTCAACACTATATACCCTTGCTTACTCCATATAAAATAATTGACTAACCTTTTCCTTCCCAGTGTTACAGGTATGGTACGCAGCTGCCTGCAATGGTCTATTGCTGTATTACTGCACTGATCTCTTGCGCGTACTATGATTGTTCCTACCATGTATTAATGTACATATTGTAAGTTGCTCTGGATAAGAGCGTCTGCTAAATGCTTAAAATGTAAATGTAATGTCAAATGTATTTGGAAATCTAAGAGCGCCAACATGTCGTCTGCTGCCTAATTGTTTCCTCATTATTATTATTATTAATAATAAGTAGTAGTAGTAGTAGTAGTAGTAGTAGTATTACCAGATTGAACACATTGCTTAGGCTATACGTAATGGTTTGCACAATAAAGTAATTAATACATTAAAACAACATAAGCTAGGCTACTTGTGGAAAACAAAACAAAAACACACATTGGTTTTCCAAAACTACCCCTATTAGCATAATTGACACATCCTTGAAATGTATTTAATATATACAGGGGGGTTCACTGAAGGACGTAAAGAAGAAGTGGTCTGATTTAAAACTGAGGTCAAAATCTCTAATAATTCGTTCCCTTCTTATTGCACGGTTGGCAATATTTTCGAGAAGTGACAATGCTGCCATTCTTCCTCTTGCAAACCCCTGCATTATTGGACATTTTATAGCCTATAGATTGACCGAAATGTTTTAAATGCGTGGAACCATAATATGTATTAAATAAATGTGTGTTTTTGTTTTGTTTTCCACAAGTAGCCTAGCTTATGTTGTTTTTATTGTGCAAACCATTACGTATAGCCTAAGCAATGTGTTCAATCTGGTAATACTACTACTACTACTACTTCTACTACTACTAATAATAATAATAATGAGGAAACAATTAGGCAGCAGACGACATGTTGGCGCTCTTAGATTTCCAAATACATTTGACATTACATTTTAAGCATTTAGCAGACGCTCTTATCCAGAGCGACTTACAATATGTACATTAATACATGGTAGGAACAATCATAGTTCACAATCAAGAGATCAGTGCAGCAATACAGCAATAGACATCATTGCAGGCAGCTGTGTACCATACCTGTAACACTGGGAAGGAAAAGGTTAGTAATTTTTTTTATTTTATAATATAGTGTTGAGCAAGTAGGCAGTGGTGATGACAATTAGCTAGATGTACAGAATTCAGTGGTAGTGGAGTCTGAAAAGGTGGGTTTTGAGTCTCTTGCAGAAGATTGCAAGTGATTCCGCGGTCCTGTAAGAGATGTAAGAGATTGTTCCAGGACAAGTTACAGTCTAAATTAGAAATGATACACTATTGGTTTGTTGAAACATACTGCACATAAGGAATTTGAAAATGATTAATCTTTGGTTTCAAGTCATTACGAATATAAAAAACACTTGGATTTGTTCAGAAAAGATGTACTCTATTTACACAGATTAAAGATAGATTTTTTACTTGATATCCTTGTAATTTTCTTTAATCCAACAAATTGCCAGCCCTCGTGTTTTGAAGAACAAAATGGTAGAAAGAGAAAAGAAAAGCAGAAATGTTTATACTTCCCTGTATGGTATTTTCCCTCTAATTTCACACACACACACACAGCATGCAGCATGCACGCACACACACACGCACACACACACATAAAGACACAGACACACAAGACACACAGACATAAAGAATGCAGTCAACCTGCTCTCACAAATCATCCAGATTATTTAAAAAGGCTTTTTTGGAACTTTTTTGTCTGGGTTTGTAGCACATGCCTGCTTCTGACTAACAACATCCTGTCATTTGGAGGTTTTTGCTTGGAGGTTTCGCACTCCGCCAGACAGTTCTGACGATGTTGGGGGGGGGGGAGTATTTGCCTCAGTGGGGGGAATAAAAAACTAAAGAAGACTACTAATCATGTGACTCATGCCTCCCGAAATACCCCAACAGGCCTTTGGGGACTTTTTGAATATTTTTCCTCTAGACTTTTGTATGCGACCAGAAGTTCAGTTTAAACTGTGCTGAGGTTCCGTCTGGGGAAATATCAAAACACTGAGGGATGCTTACTTGTATCAGTAGTAATAATAATAATAATAATAAATCAATAATATCTTTATTTGTATAGTATCTTTCCAGCGCAAATACATGAGAATTTACAAAATAATTAAAACAAAGCAAGACAATAACAGACAAGGTCAAACAGACCAGGCATAAAAGAAACAGAAAAATAGAATAAAATGGCATAAAAACAAGATTGATAAAAAAAAGATAAAAGCTCAATAAAAAGATACACAACAGAGGTTATGGTGTGTTAAAAGTAAGTTGATAAAAATGTGTTTTTGAAAGTGCACTAAAAGAGGTCACAGAAGTGGCCGTTCTGATTGAAATGGGATGGCTGTTCTAGAGTTTAGAGGCCTTGACCGAGAAGGCATGGTTGTCAGTCTAGACTCTAGAATCTAGACTCAATCTAGATAAAGCCCACATTTCCTTATCAGATTACCTGAGCGGGCGATTTGAGCGGTGGGGTGACAGGAACTCAGTGATGTAATCTGGTGCCAGCCAATGCCTTGCTTTGTACATAATTAAAACGATCTTAAAATCAATTCTGAGGTCAGCTGGCAACCAGTGCAAAGAAATTGATGCGTAATGCAAACGTCAATGGGTGACATTTGACAGCCCAGCTGGAGTCTAATTGGAAGGATGGTGTCGGCGAACCCACACTATCTACTGCGGGGGCACCATATCTTAGAGCCAGAGATCTTTCTGTTCTTTACTCCATCTGGACCCCTACCTACACATCATTTTAGGAATTATTAGGCTTAATGAACACAGGTGACCATGTGCTGGAGGTACTCAGCGTTTCACCATTAAGTATTCAGGCTCAGACTCCTAATAATGAATCAAACCTTGTAGTCCAGTTTCAGATGGAACAAAAACCAGAAAGGTCTCCGGCGCTCCACACTCTCAGAAAAAAAGGTACCTTGTTGTACCTATTAAAATACAAATGCTTGTCACTGTGGCAGTACCCCTGTAGGGTACTGAATTGTACCTTCAGAAGAACACTTGCAAGAAAAGGGATGTTGCTTGCAAGCCTCGTTTTCATTCCAATATGGCTGCCAGTGTGAATAAGGATTCATATACATTTACATTACATTTACATTTTAGGCATTTAGCAGACGCTCTTATCCAGAGCGACTTACACAGTTTACATTTCTTTACATTCAATCCATTTATACAGCTGGATATTTTACTGAAGCAATTCAGGTTAAGTACCTTGCTCAAGGGTACACCCAGCAGTAGCCCCACCTGGGAATTGAACCTGCAACCTCTGATTTACAAGCCCAGCTCCCTAACCATTACACTATACTGCCAGCCTATATATACAGTACACATATACAAGTACATATCTGTACCTTTCCTCAATCTCCTCAATTTCTTCTCCGTGTGAAAAAGGTACAAAACCGAATCATGTTATTTGAACTAATTTGTACCCTGAGGAATAAAAGTGTACCCTAATTGTACCTTTATTTTTTAGAGTGCAGGACCAGAGTTGCCTACCCCCAGCTCGACTGTGCTCAGGTGGTCTTTAGATATCCATGGCAGGTGATTTAAGACCAGTATTAGAACCTAATATTGATACTTATGGCCATGAGCCAATTAATGAGTGAATACATTTGCCAAACATATGTTTGAATATGCAATGAATTTTTTTTGACATAATTAAAAGCACCTGCACATACACCGTAAGTAGGGCAGTGTGTTAATATGAATGTCAGTGACAATATAAAATATATTAAAACCTTTTTTTTTTCACACTGTCATCTTGCGATGCCTTCCCCTGACCCACAGTTTGGGAGACACTGGTTTAGTAGGTGTGGAACTGGGCAGGCAAACTTTGGCAAACATTAGCTGTTAGTCACAGCAGCTTGAGTGCGCATATATATTTACATTTTATCCAGAGTGACTTACACAGTTTTACATTTCTTTACATACAATCCATTTATACAGCTGGATATTTTTTTACTGAAGCAATTCAGGTTAAGTACCTTGCTCAAGGGTACAACAGCAGTGCTGGAATTGGACCAGCGACCTCTGAGTTACAAGTCCAGTTCCCTAACCACTATACTACACTGCCGCCTATATGGAGCTGCGACACGTACCACCACGTATGACCTGGTGAAACGGAGAGGGTGGAACTGACAGGCTGTGACTAAATGCTGGAGGAAGTAACAGAGACGAGCACTGTCTGCGTTCGGCACAACGACGTCTTAACGCTAGCCCCAATACGAGGAACTGAGATAACAAGGAGCCTGCAAAAGCTGCTTCAAAGTTTCACAGAGAATCATTAGTCTAGAACAGGGTGTGAAACTAACTCCTTCACACAGGAATGGTGTGTGTGTGTGTGTGTGTATCTGTGTTTGTGTCTGTGTGTGTACGTGTGCGTGTGCGTGTGTGTGTGTGTGTGTGTGTGTGTTCAAAGCTTCTCTAACCTATGTTCTTGATTTCTGAATCAGCCTGATCATTGACTTAGTTCTGTAATAAATGTCATTGATTGTGTTTAATGTATATAGCTGCTCAGTACATATCTCTTAGATTCTACAGTACAACATGGCACTGCACGTTTCGAGCATTTGAGGCGGTTGAGGAAGAAGACTTGTAGTGGTTTTTTTTGCAAAAAAACAATTTTCATGAAAAAGAAAAAAACATGCATGAAAAAGAAAAAAAAAGCATAGAGTTGATTTTTTACAGTTACTGGAACGAACAAATGAAACAGCATAAACATAGACCAGTGACAACAACAAAAAAAGTATAATAGACAAGTTCTACCTCTACATTCCCATAGCAACCAAGATATTTGTCTGATTATTTGAGTCACGGCAGCACTGTACCAGGATATCATGCTGTTGTGGATATTCAAGCTACTTCTGATTCCACTACACGTACACATCTTCACAGACTTATTAAAATAAATTCACACTCTCAAGCATGCACACACAGCACACACACATGCACACACACAAAATAAAAAGATGTGGTTAGATTGGCCATATTGTCCCCAACTAACAGTCTTCATAAAGGCTCATATTTATGACAATGTTTTTTATTCGATTTGGCAAGCATTTTGTTTTCCTACGCCTTTTTCAAATTCTTTCCTGTGAGGTTCTGGCTTAATTCATCACTTCACGGTCCCCCATATGCTTCACACAGGGTTTCATGTTTAAAATGTCCAGTGTCTTTTAATGCTTTTAATGTTGATTCTATGTTCATGTAACTCTATGAATTACTGTGTTTATTGTTGTTATATTTCTTACTCAAAGTCCTAAACATGTGCAGCATATGATGACATTCATGCATTTTGCTTTACAAATTGAACATAATAGATGTAAAGATAAATCTGAATGTAAGGAATCATAACTATAAATACTAAATTATTATTATTAATATTATTATCATTATTATTATTATTATTAACCAATGGAAAAATATTTGATCAGATTGGCTTCATCTGCTTAATATCTTTTATGAACATATTGATTATATATTGTTCATAATGCTTTCTCTGTTGCCGGCCTTTCCTCACAGATAGACAAAGACACTGACCATGAATAACACCACAGACAACGTCACCGGCCCGTGTGTGGAGATATCGGCCATCTTCATCAGCGACGTGCTGATGGGAATATACATCCTGGCATTTGTGCTGGGCCTGGTCTTCAACCTCCTGACCTTGGGGCCAATCGTGCGCCAGGTGTGGAGCCACAACGTGCTGGGGGTCTACCTGCTCAACCTGTCCATCTCTGACCTGCTCTACATTTTCACTATGCCCCTGTGGATCTATTATTACCATAGCGACCACCACTGGTACCTGAATCTGGTGTCCTGTCAGATAGCCGGCTTTTTCTACTACTCCAACATGTACGTCAGCATCTACCTGCTGTGCTGCATTTCAGTGGACCGCTGCCTGACCGTCACCTACCCACTGAAGGCCAAGGCCTTCCGCCGCTCCCGCCATGCCTGGCTCATCTGTTTTGTAGTAGCCGCTGTGGTCATGACCCTGCACTCCCTGGTGCTGGTCATGGACAAACTGGATGACCCCCTGGACCACGACCTGCGCTGCTATGAGAGCTACCCTTTGACCAGCACCGTGGCCCTCTTCAACCTGATCCGGGTCGGGGTGGCCTTCCTGGTCCCGCTCCTGGTGCTGGGCTTCTGCTACGCCAAGATCTTTTCCAAGGTGAAGCGCAGTAGCGGGGTGGACAAGCAGGTCAAGCGCAAGGTCAAGGTGCTGTCCATAGGGGTGATGGTCATCTTCGCTGTCTGCTTCGCCCCTTACCACATCCTGTTGCTGGTGCGCTCGCTGGTCTTCTACTGGACGGACCGGGAGAAGAACTGCGCCTTTGAGCAGGAGCTACACTTCTACTTCTCCTGCACGCTGGCGCTGTCCAGCCTCAACAGTGTGGTAGACCCGCTGCTCTATGTGCTGGTCAGCAACGGGGTGAAGGAGGAATTGAGGCTTTGCTGCTGTCGGGGTGGGAGGGCTGGTCCGGAACCAGACACCACCCCCCAGCTGAAACAGCATAGACAGACCCGCCTCACCACCCTTTCATGATCCCGGACAAGCCCCCCCTCCCCGCCCCCGGCCCCCACCCAAACCTCCACCATTAACATGCGTGAGAGAATGAACATGTGCATGCCTATGGAAGAAGGAGTGCGATACAGACACATATCGTCCTGTGAGCCTTGTGTGCATGAGGTTGGTGTGCATATTTAAACAGAAGTGACTTCTGAAGAAGGTCGTGTGCTCAGAATGTGTTTTTTGTGAGCGCTGTTTAAAAGTCAAGGTGGGGCTGCTGTTGAAGACAGGCAGGGGATGGACAGAAACCCTCCTGGGCTCTTCCCAATGGAATGCATTCAAACTGTTTCTCAAAGGATCCCTTGAATTGTTTGGATGTTTTTAAAATCATGCAAGGGATGCCATGAATTATTTATACCAAAACCTTTGTGCTCACTTCCCCATGCTGTGTGATGTTATTTTGGGGGACTGAACTGTGATATCACATGAAATCATCTTTGAGGTTATGTAAATCTTCTTAACATGCGAATTGTGCATTCTCTTTTTTTCCGTAATGCTTTTTAAAATGACAAAATGTGAGTGTCAAGTTGTCGTAGTCGTAAAAGCTTTATTGCAGCAAGGTTGTGCCTGGCTTTCTGTGCTTGCAATTCTGCTGATTTCATGGCAACAGACTGGCTTTAAACTGACACGCCAACCATAACAAAATTCAATAAGAAAAACAGTAACACTTCATTTCAGCCATTATCAGAAAACATTGTTAATCATCTCTACCTACTATGTTAATAAGCTGCTGTAAAGGTACGGATGTCAATAATCTGCTTATGGCACTTAATGGATGACATAATTTAGAAAGTTCATGCTTAATGTATTCATAAAACATCAATAAATTCAGGTTATATTGTGAACAGACTCCTGAAGTATTACCATTTTCAGTCTTGCCTGATTAAAATGTCAAGATCTTTTCACGACAATGACAAAGTGCCATTGCATTCAAGCTTTGGTGGCCGTTCATTAAGACGTCCTGTGAAACTACTTTAGCAAATATCCAATAAAAGGGGATGCAAAAGTGAACAGTTTGGGCCCAAATCACGTCACTTACAGTTATAGCTGTACGGGCTATAACTGTCAGTCACGTAAAGCGAAGTAAGATACATGTGGCAGGGGAAGTACAGCAAATGACTGTCACCACAAACTGTGGACAGAAAGCACTTATATTGGAATGAATATAGGGCCTGTCACACAGCATTGCTGAATGACAACAGAGAGTGACAGAGAGTGAGGATGAGACAGAGGAGCTGGTCTAGTGCCTGTGTGTAATCATAGATTCATTTTTAGGGGTCGGAAGCCACACGCTTCCTTCAAGGGTCCTTATGAACTGGCGCCTTATTGAACCCGAAATGGAAAAGCCGTGATGGATAATTATGTCTGATGATTCTGGCACTGTTTGACCACTTGGCATGAATGTTCAATCATACGACGATGTAGTGACCCAGTGAAGGTTAATTTTAGGAGAGCAATAATCAGCATCATATTTGCCTTTTTATTATTTATTTGACTATTATAAAGTATGTGATAGTTTTTCCATTTAAGTATGAATTTTGCAATTTGTATACAAAAAGAGTTGGTGAGAGACTTTTATTGCTTATGAGAGGTGCATATGAGGCAGCCTCATTTGATTTAAAATACATTCCCTGGTGGCAAACAAAGGATTGCAGACTCTGATGAAGGAAAAGTATTTTAAGAGGATGAGCTACCCGGCAGCCAATGTTGTAGTTCTTGTATACAGAAATATCATGTGTTTTTGCATTAAGGGCATAATGTTTTATAGTTTTTATCGTATGCTTTTGAATGTAGAGTGAATGTGCAGAGTTCAGTACTGCTTCCTGTGCTTTGAGAGCACAAGAAACGAACAGAGAATAACTCGCAGTACGCTTCACAGTCCAAATAAATAACAGAGCTTTATATTTCCTCCTTAAGCAGTTTTCGTTAACCTTGGCTTCTGTGTCCTGGCATGTCTTTTCTAGGTGTCAGGTGCCATAAGGAGGCCGTTACCGGGGTGAGCGTCTCTCTGGAGCGGTGTGCCGTACATGCCCTGGCTAAGATCACGATGTTGAGACAGGAAGCTTGTGCAGGAGGTCTGTTTAGCTTCGTCGCTCCGACGTCTAATCTCCCTCCCATCTCCTTACAGGAAGAGGAGATGGCTGAACCTTTTAATACCCACTCATAACTCGAGTCTGATTCTTCTTAATAGTGTTTGTCATCTGTCTCAGGCATGGTCCCTTAATTTCTCTGTGTGTCAGTGGCAGAGCTAGGAATTCATTTTGGGTGGGTGGGGGGGGTTGAGGAAATATATTTGAACAATTTCTTGATGGGGGGGGGTTGGTGGGATGCACAAACTAATTGTTGATCAGGGGGAGGTTGCACACACACATTTTTCAATTGTTCAGCAGTAGATTAACTGCTCGAAACTGTGATAAAACATTCTGTGGGGGGAAGGGGGGTTAAACCAAGGCTACACTAGTGGTGTGTTTGTATGTGTATGTGTGTGCATGTGTGTGTGTGTGTGTGTTTTTGCACACAGCCATGTGTGTATATGTGTGTGAAAGCATTTGCGTGTGTGTGTGTGTGTGTGTGTGAGAGAGAGAGAGAGAGAGAGAGAGAGTGGGAGATGGATGTCCGTCATCATTTTTCAAATTTGAAGCTATATACAGTAACAGTCCTCAGGGGGCTTGTCTTTGACAGCCTCTTCATTCTATTTGTGAATTTCATTCCTGTCTCTGAGTCTAGGGGGCAGGGATGACATTTATATCTTCCTGCGGTCTCCCAGGGTTACTGTGGCTGGCAGTTATTTGTGTAAACATAAAAGCATCAAAACTGATTCACCAGGAATCAGTTATAATGCAAATCTTGATCACAGACTAGCCTGTGCCACATCATAGCTCATACTAACTGGTACCACATTGTACCGGTAAATGGCAAAATAAAGCAAATACCCCAAAAAGTGTCATCATAGGGCGTAGGGGCCACCACGATCTGTAAGGACAGCTTAAATGCATCCCCAGCGCGAGAGACTGAACTCATCCAACCCATCTAAAGAGAGTTTGTATGGATGAGAATTCACGTGGACATCAAAGAGAGGGAGTCTGGCTGCCGCCCACTGATGGCTGTTACCAGGTGCTGCTCAGTGAGCTGAGCGTGACAGGGGTGCTCATACATCAACAGAGCTGCCATTGATTTCCCAGTCAGGAACACGGCGGGTTCTTGTTGGACACGGGCCGCCTTCTGTCCCCAGATTGCTATTAATTGATGCTTGTCTGGTGCAGACGGGTGGAGATAAAGCAGGGGGTGGATGCTGCTGGGTATTCATATATGGTCCCTCTTGGGCGAATAAAGATGAACCATGGCTATGGTGGGCGGATTGAGTTTCCTCTCGCAGCACATTTAACACCTGCATTATAGAGCTGATCTATTGACGGGATTTCTGACAGGCTGCGAAAAAGCATCCCGCATGAAAACATCAAGCCATAGAGCTCTTTTTCCTTTATTTGCGACGTGAGTCAACACTCCTCCTGTGATTGCTGGCCTTGAACAACTTGTGTGACATTTTCAATGAGTCCGTCCTAAAGCAAAACGGAGGCTCTCTGAAAGATTACCCCCCTGATGGAAGCACCTACACTGGGCTCTTTCGTGAGGCTGTTACTTTACATCATTTCCTTTTTCAAAAACGGAGGAACGCCTGTCAAATAAACTGGGATGTGTTTACTGTTCCCCTTTTTTCAGTGAGACAGGTGGCATTGTGTGGCGTGGTGGCTTAGGACAAAGACGGCATAAGGTAACGGCATAAGGTTGCAGGTTTGAATTCCAATCTGGGCACTACTACTTGAAGGTATTTAACTTGAATCACTTCAGTAAATGGGCCACATGGGTCATGTACGAAGTCCCCTGGATGAGGCAAAATTGATATTACACAAAACTTGAAAATTGGAGAAGCATGTTAAAAATTGGCATGAGCCCTGTGATATTCAGGTACGGGGGAGGGGGCATGGGCTGGGAGGTAAAGGACCAGCAGGTGGTTTTTAAGGACCAGCTAAGAGTCTTTCATTCAACAGAATTTGGAATCCTTCCAGCGTTCTGGAGTTTAATTGTGCTTTTTGCATATCAATTTGTGAGCCTTTTTGAATACATTAGGCAATAATAGAGAGTTTTTCCACAGGTCTAAGGCAGTTTGCTAGCACTTAAGAACAAGTGACTCTTAGGGGGCCTTGGGTGGTGTAACGGTAAAAGCATTTGCCCAGAATGCAGGTTGCCCACTGAGTGAGTGCTGAGCACTTGCAGAAAGGATCATCGTACTCCTAGACCAGAAACATATCAAATGTCGGGGGGGCCTTTTAATATTGATTATGTAAATCTTTCCTAAATCTATGTATATACATATAATATATGTTTGGAATAACAGACTGTACTGCATGAGCTGCAGGGTCTGTCCATAAAACTTAAAAGAAAAGGTTAACCGACTCAGATGCAACGATGGATGTGTTGAAAGCCATGAAGTCCACAACCTGGCCAAACTGCTGTGCAAACCAATGAGAGAGGCAGTTGACAAATTCCATGAACGGAAATTACAAGGCCTGCAAGTGAATACCTGAAAAAGCTTGTGGTTGCAAGCAAAACCTGCCTTCCCACATCTGCAAAGTGTGAAAGGGGCTTTTCAGCCCTCAACGACAAAGACAGAAAGTCTCGCAACAAAGAACAAAGTCTTTCATTTGTGCTGCTTCTAGACACCAATGGGCCTCCACTGGTCAAATTTGAACCTTTTAAAAAAATTAAATTACATTTTTCCAATTTTACTCAGTTTTTCTCCCACTTTGGTAGCCAATTACCTGTGTGCTTAGTTCAATCCCCCTTCCCTCATTGTTCGCTGCTGTATTCCTGTGACCGGCAGTGACAAGGGCGAAGCGCTGACTCCTCCGAGACAACACTCGTTGTGCCGTCGACTGTAATTCCGGTACCCCAGAACCAGTCCTGTGTGCAGCGAACTATGTGTTGGCTTCCTTCCCCCCTCCCTAGGGCGGGCAGCCAATTGCCTCCCCAATGGCACTCCCGACCAGAGCCGACTCTGGCCCGACGGGGAATCGAACCCCGGTCGCCATGGCCAGCGTCGGACATTGAAACCACTAGACCACGCGGGAGGCCCCAAATTTGAACCTTTTCTATTTGTAAAATCATGGATCAAGTCTAGCCATTGTTCTTCTAATTCATGGAAGACAGGACAAAAACCACAGAAGGCTGCCGTCAGACCATTGTGGTCTGTTTTGTTCTAATGCTCCAATGGCTCATTTATTATTGTAGAAAGTACTGGTAAGCTGTAGCATATAAAGGTCTGTATTTTGAAGTACAGCTGATAGTGGACATAGGCTACAGTATCACTGTGTAAAGACTGCCTCCTAGCGGTTGTGATGGAACTGCAGTGAACACAACAGCTAAAACTGTCGGTTAAAGCGTTGCTTGAGTTCTTAATAACTCTTGCCTCTTACTTGATTTGGAGATTATATTTTATGAAATATTGTGCCATAAGCAGCAGAAATCTTTTTTTTTCTATGATTGGAATGAATATGAATGTATATATATATATATTTGTTTTTAGTGGGTCCCCTGGAAATTGCACTGTAATTCGAACCCTGCCCGTAGTCACAGGCAATGGGCTTGTCGGGGAGGGCAAATTGAAGAAATAGAGGGTACAATTGCCCACCAATTTGGGAGAAAAAATTAAAATAGAGAATACATTTTAAAAAACACAAGTGACTCTTGGACCAATAGATTTAATTATGCAAAGATATGCTAATGTATGAATACATGATTATGTTTCTGTTTTTATCATTCAGCCCTTACCTTCATCCCACACAGCTATGAGATTGCGGGAAACATATGGGAACAAAGAAGTGCACGATCACAGCTCATAATGAATTACATTTGCTTCCCAGGCTTGCTCGACGTCTTGGATAATTGGGTTTTCATCCTTGTTCTGATAAGTGGATTTGTAATGTATGTTCTCAATGTGAAACACCTACATCAGTGTGTTTGTATTTGTGTGTGTGTGTGTGTGTGTGTGTGTGTTTGTGCATGTTTTTGTGTGTGTGTTTGTGTGTGTGTGAGAGAGAGAGAGAGAGAGAGAGTGGCTGTGTTTCATGGTAGAGGGCTCTTCACAATAACAATAGCAAGGGAGCCAGACCGAGGGCCCTAATTTGGTGAATCAGAATGGTGTTGGTAACTCCGACGCAAAGTGAGGAAGGTGGCGCTTTAGGGCGTGTCTAACGCAGTTTGGGTAATTTCGTGACTTAGGACGATAGTGCACCTCTGGCGCAGTAGTAAAAGAGGTTGGATTAACTTTTTAAAAATACACGTGGGTGTGGTGAGGGTTTGGTTTCATAATGGCCAACCAGAACACCTATTTTCTATCCCTTTAAATACCAGTGCACCAACGCTATAGCAAATTGGCAATTTTCTGACATGGATTTGCGCGGCTGCGCCAAGAGCGCCTCTCAAAAGAGGAGAGCGATTTGCTTGTGCGGGAGGTGCAGACCATTGGCGGTATATGCACTCACGGTATTGCCTTTGGCGTCCAATTATGCACTCCGTTTTCTGTAGTGCAAATGGAAAGAATAAAACCCTTTCACATAAGAAAAACAATGTGCATACAAACATATATTTATTTAACAGGTGTATCTTACTGAACGGTAGCGATGGATGGCCTGTTGGCTTCAGTCTTTCATGTCCGTGCATTGAATAACCACAAGCTGTGGTTAAATCGTTTTTAGCTTAATTTTAGCTTTAGCTTGCAAGTTACCCATGGATTGGACGATTTGCCTCAACGTGGGGGGAAATTCACAATATTCACAAAACATTCTCATGTGATTTCAAATAACCCTGTTCATATGTGCGCATCAATAAAGTCACCAAATTGCACAGAGCACCAGCATTTGAGTTAAGAGGTGGTCTAGTTGGACGTTAATGTAAACTCATTGTTTGACACCAAACTTGCATAGCGCCGATGTTTTCATTGTCACACCCCTTATTGCGCTGCCCAACCCATAGTCACGCAAATGTCTTCATTGCACACCACGAAATTGCCAAACTCGGCGGAGGCAGGAAATATTCCGTTTGCGACAGACGAAACTGGCAATTTGCCAGCGCTAGGTCATAACGCTGCTTACTGCCAGCATGAAAATAGGGCCCTCATGTGTTTCTTGTGTTAGCATGGCCAATTAATTCATACATACACTATATGGCCAAAAGTCAGTGGACACCTGACCATCACACCTATATAAGCTTGTTGGACATCCCATTCTAAACCATGGGCATTAATATGGAGTTGGACCCCCTTTGCGGCTATGACAGCTGCCACTCTTCTGGGAAGGCTTTCCACAAGATTTTGAAGTGTGTCTGTGGGAATTTGTGCCCATTCAGCCAAAAGAGCAACTGTGAGGTCAGGAATTGATGTTGGACGAGAAGGCCTGGCTCGCAATCGGCGTTCTAATTCCTCCCAAAGGTGTTCAATGGGGTTGAGGTCAGGGCTCTGTGCAGGCCAATCAAGTTCCTCCACACCAAACTCGTCTAACCATGTCTTTATGGACCTTGCTTTGTGCACAGGGGCACAGTCATGCTGGAACAGCAAAGGGCCTTCCCCAAACTGTTGCCACAAAGTTGGAAGCGCCAAATTGGCTAAGATGTCTTCGTATCCTGTAGCATTAAGGATACCCTTCACTGGAAGGGTCTATCCCAAACCCTGAGAAACAGCCCCAGACCATTATCCCTCCTCCACCAAACTTTACAGTAGGCACTATGCATTCTGGAAGGTAGCGTTCTCCTGGCATCCGCCAAACCCAGATTCATCCATCAGACTGCCAGATAGTGAAGCGTGATTCATCACTCCAAAGAACACGTTTCCACTGCTCCAGAGTCCAGTTGTGGCATGCTTTACACCACTCCAGCCAACGCTTGGCATTGCGCATGGTGATGTGAGGCTTGTGTGCAGCTGCTCAGCCATGGAAACCCATTCCATGAAGCTCCCGACGCACAGTTCTTGTGCTGATGGTGCTTCCAGGGGAAGTTTGATACTCTGTAGTGAGTGATGCGGCAGATGATAAGCGATTTTTACGCGCTATGCGCTTCAGCACTTGTCGGCCCCGCTCTGTGAGTTTGCGTGGTCTACCACTTCGTGGCCGAGCTGTTGTTGCTCCTAGGCACTTCCACTTCACAATAATAGCACTTACAGTTGACCAGGGCACATCGAGTAGGGCAGAAATTTCACGAACTGACTTGTGGCAAAGGTGGCATCCTATGACAATGCCGCGTTTAAAGTCACTGAGCTCTTTACGAACCATTCTGAAATCTAAATGTTTGTCTGTGGAGATTGCATGGCTATGTGCTGGATTGTATGCACCTGTTGGCAATGGGTGTGGCTGAAACACCTGAACTCAATAATTAGTAGGGGTGTCCACTGACTTTTGGCCATATAGTGTATCTCTATGGACATAACAAAGAATGTTATTCAAAACGATTGAACAAACAGACACACCTCTCCCTGCCACACTGGATCAACCACATGTCAGAACCACCCGATTTGACCCCAATCTTTGCTGTGTTAATCACCCCATTCCTGATCACCCCATTCATGGTCCTATGTGCTGTCAATTTCAATTTTAACACGTACTCCTGCAACGACTCATTGACAAATGGGTCAGAATCAGCATTGAAAGGCCTCAGAAGCCTCTTGTGTGCTGTTGGGTGTCACGTAGGACCATATGAATGGGGTGATTAACGTTGTCTAGAACAGCTTGTTCCCAAACCTTCTGAGACCGAAACCTTAAAGAGTGAATACATTTTCTGTGACCCGCCCCTTTATTAAAATGCAACCTGACAAATGTTCAGTTATGCTGTTCAAAATATTGTTTTTCTACATGAAAGCAGCTGCACTTGCACAGTAACTCGTGAAGGGAACGTGCCTGGTGAACGTGACAGGTGCAGTGTTTGGCGTGAACAATGGAAAGTGTATTATATAGTGTGCATTGTTTTCTTCGCATGTCATCTTGTGGCCCACCTCAAGCCCTCTCAAGACCCACCAGGGAGTCTTGATCCACCATTTTGGAACCACTTCTCACAGCCTCCATATGCAGCTGCACCAACGCTTACAGAGACATATGGAAATTCCACTTCACTTCACTTCACTATACACTGTACAGAACTGATGTTGCTATGTTTCCATTGGTTTCCCTTTATAAAATAGCTATTCTGTCATTTGTACCTTTTGACCTTATACAGTTTTATCTTTTACAGCCTCTTTGACCTTTTCACCAAAAAATGCATTGCACAGGTAAACCTTCCCCTTTTTATGTTACATCTTTAAAAAGTTCCCAATATAGCTTGACTATAACCAATTGTAAAAATGTATATCCCTTTTCTTGACAAGCAGTATAAAAAGTGTTAGGGAAAAAAACCCTTTTCTATAAAACTACCAGAGGCTGTTCTTTAAACATGAACCTTTAACCCAACAAAGCTTTCTCTCCAAGGTGCATCACAAAAGACTTCTCAATCGTCGTTCAAATACTTCTCAGCATGCACTGTGAACCCATTACAAAGCATGTTGGGATAATAGTTTAATGCCATGTGAAGTCTAAGGGCCCTATTTTCATGCCAGCGGTGAGTGGCGTTATGACCTAACGCTGGCGAATTGACAGTTTCGTCTGTCGCAAACAGAATATTTCCCGCCTCCGCCGAGTTTGGCAATTTCGTGGTGTGCAATGAAGGCGTTTGCGTGACTATGGGTTGGGCAGCGCAATAGGGGGTGTGACAATGAAAACAGTCGGCGCTATGTAAGTTTGGTGTCAAATAATGAGTTTGCGTTAACGTCCAACTAGACCACCTCTTAATGCAAACGCTGGTGCTCTCTGCAATTTGGTGACTTTATTCATGCGCACATATGAACATAGGGTTATCTGAAATCACATGAGAATGTTTTGTGAATATTGTGAATTTTCCCCCACGTTGAGGCAAATCGTCCAATCCATGGGTAACTTGCAAGCTGTAATCAATTAAGCTCAAAATTATTTAACCACAGCTTGTGGTTATTCAATGCACGGACATGAAAGACTGAAGCCAGCAGGCCATCCATCACTACCGTTCAGTAAGATACACCTGTTAAATAAATATATGTTTGTATGCACATTGTTTTTCTTATGTGAAAGGGTTTTATTCTTTCCATTTGCACTACAGAAAATGGAGTACATAATTGGACGCTGAAGGCGATACCGTGAGCGCATATACCGCCAACAGGTATAATTGATCAACCTGTCTGAGGAGGAGTGCAGGCAGAAGTTGCACCTCCCCCGACAGGTTGTCACTCAGATCTACCGGCTCGTGGCTCCGGACATCGAGCGAAACCCACCTGGTCCCTGTGCGCTCCCTGTCGCTGTTAAAGTGACTGCAGCCCTCGCCTTCTTTGCCACCGGCTCCTTCCAACACACCCTGGGTTTGGTAGCTGGTGTTGGCCAGATGGCTATCAGTTCGGATGTACGTGCAGTTTCTTCCAGTCTTGTCCAACATGCAAATGAGTTTATTACTTTTCCTACACCCAACAGCCAGCAGAGAACTAAACAGGATTTTTATATGCAATGTGGATTCCCTGGGGTCTTGGGTGCCATTGACTGCACACATGTGCAGTTGCACACACCATCTGATCATGATATCATTTATGTGAATCGGAAGGGGGTCCACTCCATTAATATCTAGGTTGTTTGTGATGCACACTCCAGGGTGACGCATGCATTTGCCAATTATCCTGAGTCTACTCATGACTCTTTTATCTTGGCCAACTCCGTCATTCGAACAGCCTTTCAGGAAGATGAAAACCCAGAAACCTGGGTGGGTGGCTACTAGGGGACAACGGCTATCCATTAAAACCATGGCTGATTACACCATACATTGTGCCCAACACCTACACAACGTGCTTTTAAGCGTCTTTTTTCTTGGGCCAGAACAGTGATCGAGAGAACCTTTGGAATGTTAAAAATGCATTTCAGATGTTTGGACAGTTCAGGTGGTACATTACAATGCAGCCCTCAGAAAGTCAGTGTTCTTTGTGGCATGTTGTGTCCTACACAACATTGCCCTGCACCATGAATGTAACGTTGACCTTGCAGAGGACGCATTACAGAGCTGCATGTGGCGATTGAAGGGGTTGGAGAGGCTCAGGGCGCACAGGAGATCAGGGACCGGTTGGCTGCGGAGCTGGTTCCCTAGTGAGTAGACCTACTGCATGACAAACATAAATGAAACAGGCCTAGTTGCAGTTGCGAACAATTACTTTAAGTTAGAAGAAAAGAAACATTGTTTTTTAAGTTGGAAAGCCCAAATAAGGAAGAAAATAGATAAAACACTTTCTTTTAACAATGTAGGTCAAAATATAAACTCAAATCACAAAAATCCTCTTTTGAGAAAGCGCTCTCCTCTTTTGAGAAGCAGCAGCCGCGCAAAACTGTCATCCATGTCAGGAAATTGCAAATTTGCTATAGCGTTGGCGCACTGGTATTTAAAGGGATAGAAAATAGGTGTTCTGATTGGGCATTATGAAACCAAACCCCCACCACACCCACGTGTATTTAAAAAAAAGTTAATCCAACATTCTGCGCCAGAGGTGCGCTATCATCCTTAAATCATTAGACACGCCTAAAATTCATTTTGCGTTGGCGTTAATTGATTCATTAGGGCCCTAAATCCCACCACCACATGGCTTGTCAAAAGGACGCAGGAAAAGCAATATACTGTCAGTACAGTTTTTTACATTACATTTTATTACATTACAGGCATTTAGCAGACGCTCTTATCCGTCCTGATTCTGGCCAAATTAGGGCCCGTTAAATGGCCCTGCACCACGTCTATTTAGGACAGATGGCTTGTCACAGTGGAAGGACAGCAGGAAAACTACTAATATTAAAATAGCGGGTCAATTGGCTACAGTGAGCAAATTAAAAATGTTTCCACCAGGTGTAGGGTGCTGATCACTTTTTTTCCAAGTTTGGAATGTATCTTGGGAGTAATTGGGAGGATCTCAAAAGACAAAAGATCCATATCTATGGTAACCGTTATCCCAGTGGCAAATTAAAAATGTTTCCGCATCACTTTTCCAAGTTTGGAATGTATCTTGGGCAGCTCCCAGTGGACGTTTTTGGTTTTTTGAAAACACGGCTCTGTCCCGCCGCTCCTCGCTTAGGGGCGCGGAAGCAGCAACTCGTCTGCAGCCACCGCAAGCACCCTGCTGTGCGGAATCTATTTCCCGATATAATTTGCCGACAGCGCGAGCATGTCCTTAAAGCCCATTAGCTGGAACGAATGTCTCTGTGTTTCGGATCCTTGCAAGGAGAATTAGGGCGGTAGGCACCCTGGGAGTCTTAAATCAGATTAGTGTTAAAGTGGGAGACTAAATGTGCTCATTTGCATATGCGCTCATTCCGGGCGCTGGCATCGCCCTCTGAAGTGAGGAGCGGCCTGTTCGTTAACAGGTTTGGCCTTTGTTTTGATTCAGTACCCCGTGGGAGCCTGTCGTTGGGTTTCCCGAAGCTAGGACAGACATCCGTATTGGGTGCACACATCAAACTGGTGCACAGTAAGAGAGAGGGGGGGCAATCAAAAGAAGATGAATACAATCACCATACAAGAACACATACTTTATTAATAGAATGAAACAGGAAAGCAGTAATTTGACAGCTATAATAACAGTACACAATGTAAAACACAGAATTGACCAGAGAACCATAAATGGCACCCGAGTATATTGACATTTTTTACAGCTGCCCTTCTTCAGTGCATTAGTATAGAATAAACACAGAAGTGCTCTTAGCAAAGTCACATACCGTACATGTTATTTGTGTGTGTGTGTGTGTGTGTGTGTGTGTGTGTATGTGTCCACAATTACATGGACATGTTTGTGTGTGACTGTGTGTGTTTACTTGCCTGAGAAATATCTACAATTGGTCACAATATTTCTGGGTACACAAAAATGGTGTGAAAAGGACATATATTTTGTTATAAACAGTTAAAATAGCCATGACATTTAAAATGAGATTCTGTTGGACCTTGGACAATAATACTGTTTAAAATAATCTCATAATCATCTTGGTGGTTCTCTGTGTCTCAGTTGGTAGAGCACAGCATTGGCAACGCTTAGGTTGTGGGTTCAATCCCCACTGGGGCCACATATACTGAAAATGTATGCATCACTACTGTGAGTCGCTTTGGATAAAAGTGTCTGCTAAATGGCGTATATTACTATTATATATTATATTATCTTACATCTTGTAAGTCGCCCTGGATAAGAGCATCTCCTAAATGTTTAAAATGTAAAAATAATAGTACACACTATGCTTATCAGGGTGTACAATTAGTGGGTGTGAAATATATAATTTAATTGTGGAACTGTTTTTTTTTCACACTGTGGGGGAAGCTCACCGCCAGAGCTATTGAAATCGCACACTTCCAGAAGACATCCACGAAACTGATGTACTTTTCTTGCAATTTTGCTTTGTCAAAACCCCACCATAGTTATCAGATATACAAGTTCTCACTGTTTAACAGTAACCTTTAGAACGATGAGTCCTGTGAGTCTGAGGGTGGGTAGTTTGCCCAATGAACTCTTCCCTGGATATTGTCTGCTTAATGAGAGGAGTCGCAGTAGTAGGGGTGAGGGACGGAGGGCGTGTTTTTGGCACGGGCCTGGGGTGTGTTGTGGCCCTCTTTGGCGAGCGTCTCGGATAACAGAGTGAGGCAGGTGGCGTTGTGGCGGGAGGCGCGTAGCAGGCTGCTGGGTTGCCGGCCGCGACGGGGCCGCAGCCACCCGCGCAGGTGCAGCCGTAGCTTGCTGTGCAGCGAGGCGTAGATGAAGGGGTTGTAGCAGGCGGAGCTCATGGCCACCAGGTGGCAGCAGACCTGCAGCACGTTGACGTAGCGCTTGCCCACGATGCGAAACTCGCCGTCCAGGTCCAGCAGCAGGTTGAGCGCCTGCAGGGGCAGCCAGCAGAGGGCGAAGGCGAGCACGGAGGCCACCAGTAGGGAGAAGGTCTTGCGCCTCTTCTTGTTCCAGCGCTGCTGGCTGTTGGTGGGGGCGCCGGGCAGGCAGCGGTGGCGCAGGTGGGCAGTGATGGCGCAGTACGACACGCTGACCGACAGCAGCGGGACCATGTAAGAGGCCAGCAGCATGAAGCAGGAGTACAGCAGCCGCATCCGGCCCGTCCCGGGCCAGAACTCCTCGCACACCACCAGCTCCAGCCCGCTGGGCCGCAGGTCCAGGTAGTGGGTGTTCATGGACGGGGGCGTGGCCAGGGCCAGCGCCAGGGCCCACACGCCCAGCGCCACCCCCCCGCAGCACCGGAGGGAGATGCGCCGGCGGATGGGGTGGGCCACCACCACGTAGCGGTCGACGGCGATGGCGGTGAGCGACAGCGCTGAGGCGAAGACGGTGGCGGCCTGCAGCAGCGGGACCAGGCAGCAGAGCGGCCGGCCGAAGGCCCAGCCGCGGGGGTCGAAGGCGTAGGAGGCGGTGAGGGGCACGCAGCTCAGGCACATCAGCAGGTCACCAGCCGCCAGGTTGCCGATGAAGAAGTTGGTGGCGTTGTACAGCTTCCTGTCCGCCAGGATGCAGGCCAGCAGGGAGGCGTTCCCCACGCAGGCCACCACCACCAGGAGGCAGTAGAGAGGCACGAAGAGCGGTTTGAAGCTCAAGAGCAGCTGCATGCCGGGGAACATATGGAGTGGGTCACTGTGGTTTAGGTGGACCCCAACCAGGCTGCCGTTGACGAGACCTACGGCCTGTTTCAGAAGCGGATCCATCTGGATCCAAGAGCTCACCGGTCCTGTGGGGGAGAACATAAATGGGGAGGGGGCGTTTATGGTACATATCTGCATACACGTCTACTGCACCACCTGGCCAATGACCGGAACTCCTAATCCGGCTCCTTCAAGCCTTATTTTCCCCTCAATTATAAATTGAGAGGCCTGCTTATGTGTCATCCTCTGAATCTACCCACTTGTAGAAAAGCTTTCATTAGAAATTAAGCAGCACACAACACAAGTGATTAGTCACTCTCTGGTTATGGCTATGTGAGCAGTATGTCAGAAATGTATATATGTATAGAAACCTTGTCAGTTCACCAGTCCCCTCTCTTCACCAGTACCTCCCTGAAACGCACCACCATGTCTCCCAGAAATCGATTTCACCAGGTTGGGCTGTCTGCTTTGTTTACATTGTATATATGTGCCATTTAGCAGATGCTTTTATCCAAAGTGACTTACAGTAGTGAATGCATACATTTTTCAGCATATGTGGTCCCAGTGGGAAATGAGCCCACAACTTAAAGAGTTGCCAATGCCATGCTCTACCTACTGAGCCACACTGCACAGTAGAGTATTAGCAGAAACAAAACAGAAAAGCAATAATCAAGATGGAGTCTAAGTACAAAACTATTTATGTTCTCTTCCGTTCCTAATGTTGGAGGCTTTGTGTGCTACAGTACTATAGGTGGCTGAGGTATTTGGCCATATCCCGACGACTGACGCGGGAGATCTACGAGAAAGTCACTGATTGATCGTTCCATACTGATGATCCAAGCGACAGAGAACGTCTTACCACGGGGATAGAGCCGTTAAACACGCGAATTATGTCTGTCAGACAGCGGTAAACTGCACGCATTTTACCCGCGGATACAGCGGAGCGAAACAGATTTACGGTCGTTTGATAGTTTATTATTGTGCGTCACGCTATTGATCACTGTGGATGCTGTCGACGAGAGAAGGAAATATGAACGTAGTAGGGTAATGTTACCAACTATAACTGACTGCTGCTGTAGATAGAAAATGGTATTAGTTTCCCGATGATATCGATTTGCGGAGTAACAGAGTAATAACTTTGTGCAGTAGAGGGTGAGAAAGGGCGATTAGTTTATTTGCGGTGTGATTTATCAAGAGTGAGATTTATTGTTTTGACGTCGGGCTCTGAGAAGGCCACCACTAATTATGAATGATTGCAGTAGCCTATGCTGTTTCCTGTTTCATAATATTTTATAACGATGTTAAGCAACACGTACCAGAGAACTCCAAGTTGCCAACTACGTGCAGTTTAAGCCTTATCTTTGACATTACATGACACCCGTTCAACAGAAGCTGTGATCTACAGTAACTTACATAAGGAAACACATTTGTGTGCATTTAATAGGTTTATAAGATTAAATGTAATGACAGAAATTGATCATTAACACTTTGAGCAAATAATCGTACAACAACTAGAATCAGCTATGCTGTTAGCATAATCAGCTATCCTGGCAAATACAGTCAACTGAT
>JAINUG010000056.1:250000-282500 GCA_029706075.1 Aldrovandia affinis
GTAGTTACAAATTGAGGCATTGTTGGTCATATTGACATGATATCATGCAGTAGTGCTTTAGTGACACTGCTTGTGCACTCACTGGTCTGGGGGTGTTGTTGGGCAGGTCTGTGTCACTGTTGCTTGCGCTTACACTCGTGTTGAAAGTCGCTCTGGATAGGGGCTTCAGCTAAATGACTGGAATGGAATGGAATGCACCACTGCACTGTAAACCAGTGTGTTTCTCAGGACAATCCACCTGAAGGTCCAGTATAGTGCCTTTTCAATCATGATTTTAATGTGCTGCTTCGTGAAGAGGAGGCAACTCACCTCAACCACCACAACATGCATTGCACCCACTTGTGTGATGATTTACAAACACGTTACAATGAATACAAGCCAACAGCTCTGAAAACATTGCTGAATTGAATACAAATTGCAAGTTATTGTGAAAACATTACATGTAATTGTAATAAATTACATGTGATGTTAGATTGTAATGCTACATGTAAAGGGCAGATTTAGATTTTCAGGGTAATCAAGAATGCACTTATGTGACCAATAATTTCTTAGCTGGCATTACCTGTACACCAAGGTATGAATTATATTTCAAATGGAAACTAGACGCAAATAAAATAGAGATTTTCTTTCCATATTATGGTGATATAGCTAGTGATAACGAGTACAAAACTGAATTTCTACAAAAAATATCTGACAGGAGATGGAAGTAAAAAAGAGGAATGGATGGGGGTTTGAATGGGTTATTGATGTATTTAATAACCCATACTTCATTAGTTGAAACCTAGAGGACAGACCAGGACACTAGACAATGTATCAGGAGGAAAAGAACATTGTATATCAGAACACAATTTCATAAAGCTAGCGGTTATACACTGGTAAGATCACCAGATAATTATTCACTAAATGAAATTGCATTTTAATATTCCTTGGCATCTGTATCAGGACCTCACCAACAGTGCCTTGGGAAAACTAGTCAAGCAGTGTACTAGTTTATTATATATATATTTTTTTTTTTTTTTGTTTCAGATTTTTTTGTTGTTGCATCGAATGTTGTAACCACTGGACCATGCAGGAGGCCTATTATATTTCTTATATATATATATAATTTATTATGGTCACCCAGTGCTAGCCACCTGATGCAAGGTTTTAATTAGATTAAATATTCCATCTAAAGGTCTGTCAATTTTTTTCTCTTTAAATGCAACAGACAAAAATGTACATTTTAATGAACTCCAGAACAACATGAAGGATTAAGATAGTGCTTTTTATGTGCACAGATCTCTGTCAATGACAAGCCAGGACACTGTGTGGACTGGATTCTGCTGCCCTCATGTGGTTTAAGTTGCTCATTGCATGCATCCGTACAACAATCCGTGGGAACAATGCTGATCTTCTTTTTTGAACGTTTTTTTTGTTCAAATAATTTTACATATTTAGATGTACACTTAATAGGATAAGTTGGGCAAGAATGATAGTTGGGCAAAACCTACATTCATGATTTGTTTAATTTGTTTAAAATTTTCCTCACACAATTTTAATTATAAAGGGCATGCATAAGTGCTGAGCCTCATCTCTAAAAAACCTGATACCAAAATTGTTGTGTAGCAAAACAAACATAAAAGCTCTTATATGGCAAGGATTTTAAATGTTGTGATTGATTAATATTAATATCGCTTTGTTGAGCTGCCTTCATTCCATTCCATTCCATGTTGTTTCTCGTCCGAGTATGACTGAATAAAACAAGGATAAGGCAGTTTTTAATGTCACTGTGGCTATAAAATAGTATTAAATCTTATTTATATTATCTGGCTCACAGTCTTAAAGTTAATTTGTATTAATTCTGAACAAAATGGCATATAGAGGGTTAGGTTGTGAATGTATTCTTTGTGTATGAATTCAATGGTGCTTACTCGAGAGATTCGGAAAAACTTTTCACTGGCTTCAATATCAACCATGAGTAACTGATTCAAGAGAAATGAGACACAAACATTTCAGTGATGGTTAAGTTAAACCATTATTTTCTTTAATTTAAAAACATGCTGTCCATACAATGATGGATATGTTCATGGTCAAAAGTAGAAATCTGCTCACCGTGATCTGTGAATCACTACTGTATGCCCAGAGACAATGGGCATATTTTCTGGCATAATAATTGTTTCACAGACACCACTATTTTTTAAATATATCTTTACATGTGTGTTATATTTTTTATATATAAATATTTCTTAAATTCTCTGTTTAAATTCTCTACACATTATAAACAATGGAGACATGCTTATTAAGCAATTCATATCCTCTACTTGAATGTGGAGTGTTTCAACTCAGTTAGGATTGGTCTTTAGGATGGATAAAGGTGTTCTGGGAAATGTAGTTTCAGACAACGTCAGTGTCACTCTATGTCAAAGGCCTCTTTCAAGCTCTGAATGGCCTCCCTCTGGGTGATACTCACCCATTCCGCCGGCAGCTGAGCTGGCTCACACTGGTACTCCTGGGCAAACCTATTGTTGTGCCTCACCAGCACGTACATCCAGTAGACACTGGTCCCGTGGTTTCCGGGGGCCTCTGCGGGAATGCTCCAGTTGGGATACACCGATCGGTAGTCCCTGTAGTGCAGGGACTGTCCATCTGTATCCCTGTTCTTGAACAGGTTTTTCCCCGTGATGTCAGAGGAGCAGGTGGTGTGGGACAGACAGGTGGAGATGGTGCAGGTGTAAGAGACCAAGCCCTTTGGCCGGTGCATCAGAGCGCGGTGCACTGTGTGCTCCCCTTCCACTGCTTCGCAGGGGGCTTTACAGAAAGGGCACCGTTCCTCACACCCCCTCACCCTGAGATAGAGCTGATCCTGGGGCTTGATGGGGAGGGCCTGCAGAGCATCAGCAATGGCGTTTGTGCCATCTCTGGCTTGGGAGAACTCCTGTTCGAGCGACCGCAGCATCTCTGCCATCGACTCCTCCAAGTACTTAACAAACTTGTCCCCCTGCGTGATGACATGGAAGAGGGGCCCCTGCAGGGCATCCCGTCGGATGGTCACCTCCCCGGGGCCCTCCAGGTTATTGCACACCCTCTCCAGCAGCAGCCTGACATCCCTCCGTGGCCCGCTCCAGCCGGCTCCCCCCTGCCTCACGGCTGTCTCCATCCTCTCCCAAATCTGTCCCAGGCGTTGCTGCCTCCACCCCTCCAGCGCCCCCATCCCGGAGAGGTGCGCCAACATGCAGTCCTGGATCCTCCTCCTAATGTAGCTCTCGTGGGACAGCAGGTACTCCAGGAAGCTCTTGAAGCTGTCCTCCATCAGCAGCTCCCTCAGGAGTTCAAAGTGGAAAGCCCTGGGGGAGCGGTAGCGCTCGCCACCATCGCCACTCAGCATCTGCTCCTGGATCAGGCTCCCCAGTGGGCCGTAGATGTAGTCCAGCGCGGTCGGCTTGAGGCACAGAGCGGTGAACGCCCTGGCGGCCTTTCGGCACTGGTCCCTCTTGCGGTATTCATAGAGGAATTCCCAGAAGTGGGGGTCCCGGGTTTCCTCAAGGCGTGTGAGAGGGTCCCTCTCCTTTGTGAAGCTTTGGTGCATTTCCTGGAAGGAGCGGGCTGCGCTGGCACAGACATGTACCTTCAGCTCCACCTCAAATCTTGATCTAATGTCAAAGCCCTTGGAAACAAAGGCCCTGTCCACTATTTCCAGCAACTCTTTGGTGTAGCTGTCAAGGTAGTCTGTCTTGAGTAACTTTTTCCTCAGGACATACTTGTTGCACTCCTCGATTATCTTGTCTGCTAACCCCTGGGCCAGCGTTCTGTTTTCCTCAGTGAACATTTGCTTCAGCCTGCTCCGGTAGCCGAAGTGCTCTTCATCAACTTTGAACATGGAGACCTCTGATGTGGCCACATCTGGCAGTTTTTCCAGATGCTTCCTGATGTGACGGTTGGAAAGATTCTCCCTTAGTTGCTGGATTACCTGGCTGGCGATATCCTGTGTCTCCAGGGGCTTGAGGTCCAGCTTGGACACGGTTTCGCTCCAAACTTGGTCAAACTCTTCCTCCAGCTGCTTATCCTCAAGAAGAGCCTCACTGACCTTGTGTTGCTCCAGGATTGACTGCAGGCGCACCGATTTAGCCAACTCAAGTTCAGCGTGGAAGTCCCTTGTTTTTGCGGCTGTGCCAAGCCTCTCCATTGCAGTCTCCATCTTGGCAGTCACCTCTCGAGCCATTTGTTCCTTCAGTGCACCTACACTGCTTGTGAAGTTAGCTCTGTAGTTTTCCATCCAGGATGAATAGCCATTTACCTTACTGAAGCACTCCTCCAGCCTTGAAAGCACTTTTTCAGCTTCCGACTCCACCTCTGCCGCCGCCTCCGTCTTCAAGACACTGAGCAGGTCTTCCAAGCTCTCATGTTTGTTGCCATCCCCCATCTCGGCGGGGGCCCCCTTGAATGCCAGTATTCGCTCATCCACTCCCCCAACCCAAGACTCCATGTGTCCAAGGGAGGCTTGCTCCCAGTGGAAGAACTCTGTGCAGAAGTCATAGAAAGCTTCACCCACCTCCATGTTCTTCAGCTCAAAAGGGAATTTCTCAAACAGCACAGTCTCCCACAAACTTCTAACACGCTCCATGAAGCCCATCAGGTTTGTTGAAGGGGTATTAGTCGCACACTTGCGCAGTGTGTCCAGCAGACTTTGCTTCAGATCTATCACTACCTCGCTGTATTCATGGCTGACAGGTGCCATGGGGTGAGTGTTTTGCCAAGGCCCCTGCAAGCACTGTTTGCTGCTGGCCTCATATACCTGGAGGCTGCCAAAGCCAGGGGCAGCTAAGTTATTCTCTCTTGCTGCTAGGATCTGAGTGACCTGACCCAGCTGTGAAAGCAGGAGCTTGGTGTCCAAGCCATTGCCCTGAGCTATGACCTGGCAAACAGGCATCCTTCCTGTCTCCTTCACGCGTAGGAGGGCATTCACCACAATCCGCAGGGTGTCTTGCATCTCCACCTCGCCCTCTGCTGGCAGATTGACGATCGTCACGTTGCTCAACCCTGTGACGAGCGTTGCCAGCTCATTGTCGTGCATTTCCGAGTCCTCCTCCTGGACTGTCCCCGGGCCCATCAGCCCCTCTGTGTTGATCAGCAGCAGGTAGTTGCACGCTAGGTCCTTTCTCAGGTTCTCTGGCACGCCGAGTAGGAGCATGAAAGCCCCCCTGACATGTTGGCTGCACCCGACGGGGAAAGTCACCCCAAGCAGGGCCGAGAGCACCGCAGCATTCCTGGAGGTATGGAGACCCAGTACTGTCAGCACCCTCAACCGGCTGTCCTGAGGTAGCCGCCTGTCTACCTCAGACATCACGCTGCCCACCCACTGTAGGGGTATAGTGGAGGCAGCACCATCCAGCAGCTCCAGAGGTAGGCCATCCAGGAGTAGGTCGGCTGCTACAGCTGGGAGGCACAGCATCCCGTCGGAGTTGCTGCCAGGACTCAAGTTGGACAGCTCAAAGATCAGCCCCATCTCGCGAGTGAAATGCTCCAGCCCCAGGGAGAAGTCCGGTCGCTGCCTAAACATTGCGTTTAGCCTCAGCCTCATCCAGCTCAAGAAGAAGCCTCTCTCAAGCTTGTCTGGCGTAAGCAGGGCTGCGATGAATACCATCATGGCTGTGGTCATCCTGTACTCTATTTTCTCCTGGCACAGATTTTCCTTCTCTCTCAGTAGCTGCTGCTTCTGGTCCTCCAGGCTGGCCCCCTCCGAATCCTTTAGCCGGCACTCCAGTTTCTCCAAGCGCACCAGCCTTCTCCAAAGCTGGCCCTGCAGAGGCAGCTGCTCCTCCTTGTACCTGCAGACTCCCTGCTCCTCCATCCCTTTCAGCACCTCCTCCACCTGAGTCAGTGCCCTTCTACAGACCTCGCCCTCGTCCACGGCGATGCTCAGCTCGTGGGCGATGTCCGCTGCCTCGACCATGGTCACTAGTCGCAGATTGTCCCCCAGCAGCTGGGTCATGGCCTCACTCAGTCTGCTCACAAGCACCTTTTCACCATCATGCCTGCTCCAGGAGAGAACCGCTCCCTCAGGCAGTTCTAGATCCTCCGCCAGCTTTTGCAGTGCTGCTCCCTTCTCCTGCTCCTCCCTCTCCTCCGCTGTCTCCTCCTCTCCCTGTAAGCACATGATGAGGAAGACATGACTGGCACTGCTTCTCCAAGAGGCCAGCAGGAGGCGCTCCCTGTCTCCTAGGCTTCCACAGAACACAAAGAGGGCTGAGGAGTTGAGGCACAGGAAACTCAGCTGTTTTTCGTATGTGCCGGTGGCGACGTCCCCACGGAGGTTAGCTACCATCACTGGTTCGGGAAAAACATCAAGGTCATGATCCCCGGAGGGCAGATACCAGCTGGCCTCCACTAGGCCATCCGAGAGCCTCCGGGGCAGCTGGCCTCCATCCATGCCCCGGTGGAGGAAGCAGCCACCCGGCCCCTGCAAGCCACTGAGCACACGGTTCAGAACCTGGGACTTGGAGACACTGCAGCGACCCAATCTGACAAAGGACAGCAAAGGCATCTGGGAGCTGGCTATGTCCCCCTCGATAAAGCCACCAGCTTCCTCCAGTGAGTGCGGCCTCCACGCCCTCACCACAGCCCGTAGAGGCCACAGGAGGAGGGTGGCCTGCCCATTGGGCCCACCAGGGGGCAGCAGCAGTGGCACCGCAAAACCGCACTGCGCCATCCGGACGGTCATCTCCTGACGCAGGAAGCCACTTGCGGACACGTAGACAGCGGTCACCAAGTCCAGGGCATTGACGGCGCAGTGAGAGTCCTCCCCCAGTCCCAGGGGGGCTCCCTCCCCAGGGGTGTTGGCCAGAGGGTCGGCCTCATTGTGCAAGCGGGGGCTCCGGGCTTGGGGGTTCAGCAGCCACAGGCGCCGCAGGAACGTCCAGGGGAGGTCCGTTGGGGCAAGGGGGCGGGTCCCCCAGATTCCAGGTGCTGATCTCCAACATAGCCCCCAGGTCCAAGGGATCCATCTGGTGGCCCTCCAGGCCTAGCCGTTGCAGCACGTTCTCCAGCGCCCGCTCCTCCGCAGACACTTTCAAAATAAAAGCGGCAAGCTTAATGCTTAATCAATGAGGAACATGTTTTCAATGCACAACCACAGGAAACGGCCTTGTCGATTTTCAGTATAGAAAGTATGTGAACTGGTTGCAATACAGCAGCTTTGTTTCCATTCATGTGAGGTTATGTGATTCTGAAATGTAGATTCTCAAACTCATTTCCATTAGGCATAGCAGAGAAAATTGAGAGTCAACATTTCAGAGTCGCAGAACTTCACATTATTGGAGACAAATCCTCTGACATAGCAGTGCCAGCGACAAGCCCTTGAGAGAGAGCGCCTGAATGACTTACTTCTTCTCTTGCCCTTGCGGCTCAGGGAAAAGCTCTTGAGAGACATGGCCGAGATTTTCTCACTCTCTTGTTCTTCTACCTCTTCTTTACAATGTCTGGGCTTCGGAGATGCCTGTCCTCAACCTGGCTGATGTCCTTCTGTGATTGGATGCCTGATTGCTGAGGTCCTTCTCTGATTGGATGCCTGATGACTGATGTCCTCCTGTGATTCGATGCCTGTTTCCTGGGCACCAGGTTTATTGGGTTTGCCCTCAGCTGTATGACAGACATTTGAGAGATGGAGGAGACACAAATGCATTTATTTTTCATGAGAAATAGTCATTTTTATATGTACAGGTGAAATGTAAGGTATTGATTATTGAGTATTTATTATCAAGGTTTAGCAAATTACATAGCAGTAGAGTGAGGAATATCAAAACACATGGAATAACTTAAGGAAGACCTGCACGATAAAACACAGCTGCTGTCGAATGTAACACAATGCCCTTTATATAGTATATAATACTAATATATATTGTACAGTAACAAGAAGAACTTGAATATAGCAATGCAACATAATTACATCATTGTAAACACAACGCTTGGTTTTTGCACAGTGATGGAACATTGGGGGATGGGAAACGAATGTGTAACCTACTAACATGACAGATGGTTTGTGTTTTTTTATTCTATTAAAACAATGTGGTTCCGCTTTCATTTCTTGGGTGATAATGATCAAACGCTGATAGAAATTAGACACGCATCTCTGTGCAACACGGTGTGGAACGTGGTCAACAGGTTTTTCCTCCCTGACGTGCTCGGGTCTCGGAGCTGCTTCACTGTGACCTGCCTGCTTGCCACACCCTGAAGCCGATAGTTTACCCACTCCACCCACCGATTGCCCTGGACAGAGACAGAGTGGTGGGAAACGAGAATTCTGCGCCTCATAACACTGCCTCATGGGAGCATACGGGTAACTGCCAAAATAAAAAAACACCAATATAAAGCGCCTAAATAGAACAGAACCGCTTCAATGCGCCTTAGTACACACTCTACAAGTGTCTGGAACTCTATTGGAGGAATGCAACACCATTCTTCTATGAGAAATTCCATCATTTGGTGTTTTGTTGATGGTGGTGGGAAACACTGTCTCAGGCACTGCTCCAGAATTTCCCATAAATGTTCAACTGGGTTGAGATCTGGTGACTGAGATGGCCACAGCAAATGGTTTACATCGTTTTCATACTCATCAAACCATTCAGTGACCTAAAAAAAGCCAGGAAATCGCATCCCATAACAGAGCTGTCAGAACCCTTGATTTACTCATGTATTTCCTTTATTTTGTCAGTTACCTGTATATATCTGCTGTAGGGCTCCCCTTCTGACAGACAAGAGTCCTGCATGCCCTGTAATCAGTCAAATAAAAAGCCCAAAGCCCCAATAATAGTAGTAATAATAATAACAATAACGATTATTGTTACAACACAATAACAATAATCACGACAATCAATGATTTATATGAATTCATAATAACTTGCTCTGGCTGAGACCCGCTGTTATTTTGAAAGGCTTTTATCCAGCACTTCATGTACAGTATGCTTTGCAAAATACTGAAATGCAACCTCTCCTGGCAAGAACCTTACAGTTACAACAATTGAACTTCATGTGCTAAGCAGTCTCACGATTCTCGTGTTCCTCTACGGATCAGATGAGTCTGGACAAGATGCTCTACAACACACTCTACATCCGAGGCATAGATTCATATCATCGTTCAGTCATATGAAACCCCAGGACAATGGTCCATTCACTCTCAATCGCACATTGCAGGTGCACGGGTTTGTCAAACAGCGCGTCGCCTTACGGACTGCGGATCCGTGTTGCCTGTCGTGTGCTGAGTCATCGGGTGTTAAATCGTCGCTATGGTGTGCTTCCCTGTCTATGTGGATACACTGGCACCATTTTATTATTTGCTATTCTTAGCGCAATGAAAGGACAGTTGTTGTTTTTTACTCATTAATGGTTTAACTTACAAGTTATCACTGAACCGACATTTTAGGTTTTCTGTGAAAAAGGCCCAGAAAGATACCTACAGATTAACCCCAAGAAATGTTAAGAGTTAGAGAAACCAAGCACACACCTTGTTAACACCTTACGTGGCCCTAGTTTTCTCATAGAACAACTGTACGGCCTTTAAGCTTCCTAACACTATGTTTAAGCTTCCTAACTCTATGTCATAAGTGAGTGGTGATGGAGAAAAGCTGAAAAGCAGGAAAAAATGACAGCTTACCTTCAAAGCATATGGTACCCAGTAGGATTTGAGACTGCCCTTGCTTTTGGAGATCAGCACATCCAGTGCAAGGAAAATGAAATGATGACTCTCCTAGCAGAACACACATTCTTATATGAAGGGATTGACAAGAAGCACTTCAGGAGATATCTATCTTCCTTGTACACCCTGTATGCTCTCTTTCACACACACACACACGCGCACACACACACACACACACACACACACACACACACACACACACACACATACACGCTTTCAAGCTGAAAATGGGTTTTCCACTGACATTGAAGTATTTCCCCCTGCCCTCTCTCTATGTCCAGGTAAAGAAAACATCAAAGTGAATATACTTTTGTTAAGTGTGTTAAGACAGGCTAGCTCAAGATGGATGCATACATTGATTAATATAATTGATCTAGATCGGTTTTAAAAGGCACATGAGCCACAACAAAAGAATAAATGTAATGTAATGGAGGACACATGACAATATCATATTTTATTTACAGCTCACAACTATGTGCTGAATAGCGCATGACAGATCCATTATTGCATCAAGGAATGCGGTTTTATTAGTTTTGTGCCGTTCATTTGTAATAGGATACGCTACTGTACATTGCTAACCTGATCCTTCCAGGACACAGACCTTCATTAAATAAAATTTAATTTTGATTAATTTTTCTTATTTCATTAAATAAAAATATTTTGGGACTGAACAGCACATTTGTGAGAAGTAAACAATTGTTATATCTTTTTTATTTATGGATGTGGCCAAATATTATTCTTCTAGTCAATTTCATCTGCACGGTGTTGCAATAGCAATTTTTCATATAATCGTAGCCTATACACGTGTTGGAATTTGATTCAGTCTTATTCTTCGCGAGGTTAGTACGTCCATCTGCAATCTATCTCTCAACATACAGGGATCACAAACACAGAATCTGGATAATGGTAAATAGAAAGTAGGCCTAGGTTTTCGATAATCATGTGTTGGAATCACTCGGAAAATAATTGGCGAACCCATTAAAAACTCAAGTGAGTACGAGCAAGGGTAACGCACTTGGGTGGGGCTGTGAAGGGAACAGCATTGACGCACCGTCTTCGCTGTGGCGCGCGTTTATCGACCCTATCCGACCGATAGAATAGCATTCTTAATATTCCTTCACTCCACTTGGATGATGCGTTTTCTGCCCATTCCTGACCCAGGCACCCGCGCCGTCTTAAATAATATACGGCAAACGGAGCTGACAAAACGCGTAACCCTCAAGTTTCACCCATTTATGCCATTTCAAAATCAGTCGCAATGCCCCTTTCTGGAACACGGATTTCGTGTTTCATTGGGCCGACAGTAGATGAATGCGAGGCGGTCATGCACCAATACATTTTTTAGGGGACACTGGTACATCCGATAACCCATTAGCAGTTCTACGAGTTAGTTTCTTTATATAATATTCATTGGCAAGTCAGTCTTTAGGGATGACTAAATCTGTATCCTCCTCTAAAGAAAATATGTAGACTTTAAAACACCCGGACAGCAAGTGTCTAAGACCAATTTCACTTCAGTACAAGTGTGTTCAGAAATTATTTTGTGCTTTCAAAAAATAATAATAAATAAAATGTTTATGTGTCTACCCCTCGAGTTGCCTGCATCTTCCTCGGTGACTGTGAAAGGAAGCTGCGCCTTCCTCTCAAGAGTGGTGCATGCACTTGCCCTGTGTGTCACGACCTCATTTCTCTTCTAATGTAGCTAAATAAACATAGCATAACCATTTATTTACGTCGTGCACATTTTAGCGAGATTAAGGTGTTCCTCAAACGTGTTCTAGCTGGACACGTTGTTTAAAAACTTGAACACAAATTGATCGTTTGCTTCAAATGCACCTGCTGGACAAGCCAGCGAACTAAGAAGAGGTTTAATTCTGTATGAATGACAGGACTAAAACAGACAATTTAACGCGCTAAGTGCATGTATCAAGTTGACGAGCCGCTATATAGCCTACTAGCTAACTACGAATTGTAGACAATTACCGTTCAAAACCAGTACTTCCACGTAGCTTCAGCTATCCTTGTCTAATGAGTTGAACTTGCACCCTGACTCAGTTCATTCACAGGGAGCACAACGATTATTAGCAGTGTTCCAAACCCCTCCCACGGAATGTCACCAAACTCACTCCTCCTTACGACTGATATTTATTTCAAATACGCACTTACGGTAAGTTTAAAGTGTAAATAAAGGTAAACTGACCACTTTTCGGAAAGCTGAGGGGCACGTGCCCCTCAAATTTAGTGGGTATGCATGCCTAATAGTTTGGGACACGATTCATACGTCTACCTCGCACACACTAATATGAAACGCTTGCATACACCCATATGAAACACTCGCTCGTACTGTAGCCTACATGCACACTATTTAGAACTCACACACATAATACTTGGACCGTCGTTTGCGTGTGTGGGTGAGATCGAGAGCGTGCTTGTGTGTGACTGCGTGCTTCGGTGAAAGCGCTTATTTTGCTCTCACGAGGCTGTGTGGTGAGACAGTCCAACGAAAGGACGGGGGAAACGGGGCAAAATGCTGGCGACGATGTTGACTGTCATGTGCCTGGCGGTGCGGGTTGCGGAGCAGGTAAGATAGAGATATAAGCCCTTGAGAGAACGCAGCATATTAAAATCGTGCTTTTTAAAACTTAAATATTTAACCTCACTTACACGTTCAGTTGCCAGCTAAATGTTTTGCTGTGTGTCCTCAATCCCACCTGTCTGTCTGTCATTGTATTTGTTAAATCACGTATTCATGTAAACATTTTTTACAATTAAATGCAGGATGTACGGCAAAATACCACTTGCGGAGGCAGAAACGGTAGGAGTTTTATTTATTTATTTCACCAGTAGCCTACTCTGGATCGGATGGAAGCAGTGGGTGTTCAGTGTTTAGCATTACCATGGAGATCGCGAAGGGGGCTTCAAGTCCCTGTGTCATCTTTGGGGTTTAATTGTGCCTACAGGATTGGCCTACTCTCTATAATTGTTACCACCTGTACAAATGGGACTATGTAGATGCCATGTCCAGGCAATCTAATGCCTTTCATGTTAGACAAAAGAAACAGGATACAGATAAACCCTGGCAACTGCCAACCCTGGGGAGTTATCGAGAGACAGATCAGACCACTTGTACTTCTTCTACAGCAGCTGTGACCATTCACGCATGCATGCACACACATACACACACTCATGCACCATCACACGTACATCACATGCATACACTTACAGCCCTACACACATATGCACATACTCACAAGCGCATTCATACACACACATGCAAACAAATGGGTTCCCAGGTTGACAGACACAGACAAATAAACCTATTTGTGGCTCCAAGAGCAAAGCTGCATTTGAATACATTTGTCTAAAGGGCTCATGCAGTATGTTTGTGGTGGATGAATGTCTGTCAAAATTCAAACCTGAAAAGTACAGTCAAAACTCAGGCAGGCTGGGCCAAACCACAAACGTAAGCTAACACTAGGAAACAACATTCAAGCCAGAGCCCAGACTAAAGAAAACATGCAGCTTATACAAGGGACGAAAAGAAACACAGGACGAAACACTCAAGATACTCAAGACAATCAAACAATTAAACAATCAGAAACAATATCAATTAAATGGTGCCCTCTGGTGGCGAGCAGGAACTGTTACAGCTAGGCTGCAAACCCTTTTAAGTAAACTTAGTATAAAAGTTATTTACCTCACCTGTCTCACAGTGACTATATATTATTTCTTCCTTCAGTTGCCTTTGTCTTTAAGCAGCATTTTCTATCAACATTGAATCAGGGGTACAATTGGCCACCAAATTGGGAAAATAAAATGGGGAAAAACAGATAAAAAAATCAAAAAAAGATACTGTGGCAATGGATGTTCTGTGGCTGTAATATGATACTGGAAACTCCTGTTACCAACTGGAATCTGTTGTTGTTAAGAAGCAGAGAGGAGGACAGAAGGAACATAGGAGCTGACCATCTGGTTCTTCTCTAGAATCTGTGCCCAGATGCTCCAGAACCAATGGACCAAGGGTGGTGGCCCAGAGGCTGTGTGTACATTGCTACGAACACCTGGGTCTCCGTCAGGGTCCGAGCAGCCATAAAACTGAAATAAAGGCACAACAGTTATGTGGGAGTTATGACAAAAAAAGGTCAGCTTCAGTAGGAGGCTGCCAGAGAAGTGTTGGGCCACTGTGGTACTCATAGCATGTAGAAATGGCTTTGCTGGGAGCCGGAATGAAACAGAGGACATGTAGGAGTTGAAGACAATAGCTCAGGAAACAAAGAGATGGCACACATTGTGCATGCACTGACCTTTTCACAGGTGTCTTCTTTTTGCTCTCTAGAACAATTAATTTGGCTAGCGTGCGATACCTTGGACTTCCGCTTACCGTACATCACATTTTGCTCCATTTGTCTCGGAACAGCTGTAGAGGTGTAGTGTTGGCCACTTCAATCCCTCATTCCGGCTAATGGATTGTCACGTCGTTTGGGATAGATATCCTTGGCAGCATTAGATCTTTCGTAGCCAGGATCGCAATACATTACATGCTATTTCTTTATCTAGGCTCGTATTCATAAAGCCTATCAGAGTAGGATTACTGATCTAGGATCAGGGCCTGTATGCATAAAGGATCTCAGAGTTAGGATATCCATCTCATAATGGATAAGGTTAGGATATGGGCTGTGGAAACCTGATCCTAGATCAGCACTCCTACCCTGTGATGCTTTATACATATCAGCCCAGATTTCCCCTGTTCATATCCTTACCTTATACATTATGAGCTTAAAGGCAAAACTGATCCTAGATCAGCATTCCTACTACTACTGGTTACTGATAGTCCATTTTCAGTAAAGATAGATCCTTCTTGAGCACAGTGCCTTCAGCTGGTTTCAGAACAGTAACAGAGAATGGTGTTTCCATTACAATTGACATCTGAATCAGGGCAGCCTTCCACAGGTAACACCTCTGCTTTTAATAGGCTAGTTTTAAAATTCATTTCAGATTTTTCCCCATTTTCTCCCAATTTAGTAGCCATATACACCCTCTCTTTTCATGTCAATCCCCCCTCGTATTGTGAGTTTTCTGCCGTAGCCCTGAGACCGGCAGTGACAAAGCCGGCCAGCGAGTGCCACCTCCTGGCCAAGCCGCCGACTGTAACTCCAGTACACAGAGCCACTTCTATACGCTGCAGACTCGTGTCGGCTTCTCCCCCCCTCCCTGGGGTGGACAGCCAATTGCCGCCCCCTAGTGGCACTCCCGGCCAAGAGCCGATACTTGAAATAAAGCTAAAAGTAACAGCCCTTGAGTTTAAAAGTAAAGCCAATACTGCTCATCGAGTAGCGATTTATTATCATTCCGTTTTATATTCCCATTGATTGCTACAAGCCTACAGTGACATTGTGAATGGTTTCACATATTTTCAATAATGAACACTCACTCTTACTCTCTCACTCATTTCCCTCCTCTCTATTCTCGTTTCTCATCCATTTCATTTCCCTCAAATCTACCGGCAGTTTCACTTGCTCGTGAGACTGTTAGAAAGATAATTTTTTACCAAACCAACTAACTTTGACACTGAGAAAAAAACCTGATGTATTTTTAACCCCCCCTTTTAAACCCCTTTTGGGGGTTGCTACATTTATATGATCATTTCTATATTATTTTTTATTCTATATTATCATTAGTAGTATTTTTTTTCATTCTATTATTTCCACTTCCCCTCATACCACCTGCAATTATCCCACGTAGCTACCAATAGATAATTTCCCCTGATGGTAAAGGTAATGGCTTGACTTTCTCATAGAATTGAATTGAGGACTGGGAAGGGTGGTGACGTCATTGAAGGCTAGCGTTAGGGGGAGGGGGGTGGGCTACATTTAACACTTGCAATGCAGTGTTCATGGTTGTGTGTTCATGGTTGTATCAGTAATGCTCAATATAAAACACAGACAATATTGTTTAAAAAAATGAATTAATTTGCCCAAAATAGTCCGGGGCTAATGAAAAAAGGCCCAGTATAGCCCAATAGCCAGGCCCTAGCCACGCCCCTGGTTATCACTAGAGTTTGCTGTGCTAAAAGTAGTGGAGCAGAATACTTTTGCTTTGCTAATGAATAAGATGTGCATTACTTCACTGCCTTGCTTTGTCAATCCCCCTTGTTCACTGCCTTGCTTTAATGCACTCTGATGTTATTCCCATGTCAACTTTATGGTCTTCAGCCAAGCAATAACATAAGACTCCACTGCCATAATGAAGTGTTAGTAGATTTTACAAGCATAATAATAATAAAAAGGTCACATTCTAATCTCACTGAGAGTAGAGCTTTAATGAAATGCTAGGAATGAAATGGACGGGGTTCATTTCCAGGATTCGTCTATGGCGTGCTCTTGTGCAGAGGAATGCATTGATCAACTATGTGACAAGAAACACAAGGGCAGGTCGAAAGTATGTCACATAATGTCTGCACGTGTGTAAAGGTGATGTTCCCATCTCTCTGACCTTAATCCATCTGACTGCCTCCCCTCTGGTGATGTCATAACACTGTAGATTGCTAACAGTCTCTCCATGGCGACAGCCTCGCCCATTGCCCTGTGTAAAATGGATGAAGAGAGAGAATGGCCTTTGAATGAATTTGCCTGGAGAAAAGGGCGCTGTGTGTTTGGCATACAAACTGTGTGTGTGTACATTGTTCTGATGAGGGTTGAAACATTAACCAACCTGCATGGTTAAATAAACCGTTACACTTTATTTTTTGAAGCATCTAATAAGCGTGAGTTTTATTGTTTAAATTCTTATATGCCACTTTGACTCGGCACCTTATGCTAAGACTTTGTTGGAGTGCGTATGTATATCGGGTAACTGTATTACTTGCATGGTACAGTACACAGATATTACTGTACACAGATATTGATTACTGTGTGTGTGTGTGTGTGTGTGTGTGCATGTGTATGTGAGAGTCATATTATCTACTAATGATGTGTGTCCTGTCTTACAGTTTGGTTTCAAGCAAAAGAACAGTGGAGCAGGATACAGGAGTGAGTATGAGATACTGAAAGTATGTGCACTCTCACATGATGTGGGATTCTTGGCACCTGCACAACATACCTTAAAGCCATAGCCCTGTGATTATGCAAGTGCGTGTGTGTGTGTGTGTGTGTTCGTCTGAGAGATAAAAACTGTTAAAAATCAACAGAATGCTTCTCCCCTGGGTTGAACGCAGTTCAGCAAACAAATTAGTCCAGAGCATTGAAATAAATCTGTCCCCCTCTCTGTCTGGCCACACCCCTTGCCCCTCCCACCTCCTCCAGACTCCAGTGGCAGTAGGTCAAGCTCCGCCCACCTGGACAAGGCGGCCGCCACCATCCAGTCCCACTTCAGGAAGTACCAGCAGAGGAAGCACAGGGCGGGGAAGTAGTCCTGGAGTCCTGGGTCCCATCACTGGTGTGTCAGCAAAAAACTCTGCCGAAAAGCCGCCCCTGCCAGTTACACACAGACGTACACTCTTTCTCCACGCATAAACACTGGATCCTATCTATATGCTTTCATTGTATTCTGTATGCTGTGAAGTTATTGTATATATTATAATAAACATGTGGTAATCGTAATGTTAGTCTAATGTATGGGCTGGAACGCAGGTGTGTGCATGGTTCTGTTCTTGAACGAGGAGGAGGGACAGCGAGAGACAAAGATTTTTAGTGTTACGTGTGATCTAGCTGTGGAAGAATTGTGCTACAGTGAAAAAGGAGTGAGAAATGCTACTGTATGTCTGATGATGCATTAAATATGCGATAAAGATGTCCTCAACACTAATCAACACTCCTCTTAACACTCACTACGTCTGTGACTGTGGTCTTCAACATTTCCTCTTAACACTCACTACGTCTGTGACTGTGGTCTTCAACATTTCCTCTTAACACTCACTACGTCTGTGACTGTGGTCTTCAACATTTCCCTTAATACTCATTTACACACTCATTGTGCAGGCTGTTGATGAGCTCCAGGTTGCATTTAAATCATTGCAGACTTCCCTGCGTAGGCTCAAATTAATTTTAAATACCTAGAAAAACAGAAAAACAAATTCATGACTTTCACTAGATCTCACTCTCAGATTTTAGAGAACCTTGGCCTTGTCACGCTAAAGGGGGCAGCTGTTGAAAGGGTAACATGTTATAAGTGTCTTGGTATATGGATGGACGATAAGTTGGCTTTCAATGTACATGTAGACAAACTTTTAAAGAAACTTAGGCCAAAATTTGGTTTTTATTTTTGTAACAAGTCCTGTTTCCCAGTTAGAAAGAAACTTGTTCAAGCCACCTTTTTATCTGTGATTGACTATGGGGATTTGTTGTACATGCATGCAGCATCATCTCTGCTACGAAAACTAGATTCTGTCTACCATGCAGCGTTGCGCTTTATCACAAATGCCAGATCATCCACCCATCATTGTAGTTTATATGAAATGGTGGAATGGCCTTCTCTAGCTACACGTAGACAGTTACATTTGTGTGTTTTTATCTACCAGGCAATCCTGTGTAAATTGGCCAGTTACCTTTGTAGCCTCCTTAACTTTGCAGTTTGTACTTACCAAACACGGTCTAGCAGACTGCTGCTTTTAAAAGTCCCCAGGGTTGTTTCCACGTTAGGAAAAACTGCCTTTTCATATTGTGCACCCACAACATGGAACACCTTACAAAAGGTCCTCCAGTTAGAGGTGCTGGTACCACTTAGGGAGTTCAAGACCCTGGTTGCAGATGTCTTTAAGGAGGAGTGTAGATGTTTCCCATCCCATGGATTCTTTAAGTATATATATAGGTGTCTTGGAAGATGTTTTAATGTATTGTATTGTCATATGTGTGTCAATGTAACTTTTAAATGCTGTTCTGCTGCCTTTCTTGGCCAGGTCTCCCTTGAAAAAGAGATTGTATCTCAATGGGCTTTTTTCCTGGTTAAATAAAGGTTAAATAAATAAATAAATAAGTTTGTGACTATGGGCTTCAACGTTTCCCTTAACACTCACTACGTCTGTGACTATGGGCTTCAACGTTTCCCTTAACACTCACTACGTCTGTGACTATGGGCTTCAACGTTTCCCTTAACACTCACTACGTCTGTGACTATGGGCTTCAACGTTTCCCTTAACACTCACTACGTCTGTGACTATGCGCTTCAACATAGCCAGCTTTTCTTTCATCTCCTTTTATTCCCCTTCAGTGTGTTGCTCAATGTGGGCCAGAATCTGTATAACTTCCTGCTGAAACACTGATGCAGCCTTTCTGTCTTCAGTGTACCGGGTGTCCTTTCATGTCATATAATGCGGTGTTTCCTTATGCTATTACCGTGAGCCCTTAATTTAGACGAAGCCCCTCGAGAATGAGCCGCCTTGTGATTAAGAGTGTTTGTTGTGATCCTGGAATGTTCAGGGGGTTTCCGCCTGGAAAACGTGAAAAGTGCCACCTCTTTCTCCTCTGCTTGATATTTATCTTACAGTGATAGATTCAATCTCCTATACACATATGTCAATTTATACTATTTAAGTTTCTGGCAATGCTGACCTCTATTGGCTACTGCTGCTCAATGGCCTGCAACACTCCAGCATAGGAGACCATTGACAAGAATAACAGAGGTCAACAATATTTTCAATAATATTATTTAAGAAATATCAATATATATTTATGCCAAGGCTTGGTTAAATGCTCGATTCTGATTGGTCAAAAGGGTGTTGATTATTTTCCAGTAAACTGCACAGAGAAACCTAAAAATGCACGGCTATGAGGTAGTTCCAGTCAAAGTGACCTTATCACCTTCCAAATCAATACACGAGCCAGCGCTAGCGTTTCGCTAAACTTAAGCGGCTGGTTATTACAAGACAACAAGGAGGACAAGACTGGTTCATAGAAAGATAGCTTTATTGCACAAGGTGTTGGAATACTCTTTTTTTTGTATTTGTTTTGTTTTCATAGAAAAAAATGTATAGTTAAACACAAGCAATTGCAAATAGAAGCAACTTTTTCAGTAAAAGTTTAGGAATCCCTTCTGCGTTTTTTTAAACATTTTTTCTGCTTTTTTTGTTGTTTGTTTTCCTTTTTCCTTTTTATTTTTAACCAGCAAAATATTCAGAGCATGCAATGCCTTTTTTCTTGAAGATAACAAAAACGTTAAATTAAATAAAAAACTAAAACAAAGAAAAAATAACCCAAAACCAAATCAATTAATGACGGAAAAGTAACAAAAATTCAACCAAACATTATCAAAAACAAGAAAAGTTAAAGTAAAGCCAGACGTTGTTTTTCAACATGGGTTTTTGACCCCATTCTGAAATCAATGTTGTAAGGTATATTTATATTTATATATATATTTAATTTTTTTTTAATTTTTCCTTTTTGCCCCGATTCTTAAAGGCATAACATCAAACTTAAGTTGTGCCCTGGTTTATTCTGGAGATGACGAAAATAGTTATCATTTATACAAAACGGTTTCTTATATACAAGTCTTTATTCGTAGTTTATAAATAATGCTGAGAGGGGAAGGATTGAAAGGGAAGGGCAAGGGCCTGATTGGTCAAAAAAAGGGGGGTTAGGTTAAGCAGGGTGGGTGGGGGGAGGGGATTGTTTCCTGACTCCTCCCAGTCTACACACAGCTCTTTCGTGTGGTTGGTTGGAGCAAAGAAGTCCCTGATTTCAATTGGCTAAACTGGCCTGCTCCATAGCGTGATGCCACTGCCTCGTTGACAACAAAAAGCATAATAAACAAACCATAAGAAACCATAATGAAAGGAAAAATAACCTCACCCATAACTACATGTACAACGACAAGAAAAAAGGAGATTCTTTAGGAGCAGACATTCCAGAGTCTGCCCACTGACTGTGAAACCCACAGGGAAATATATTGGACAATTGAACAGTATATTTGAGACAGGCTCTTTGAGTTGGAATGAGAAATATAAACTCTTTTTTCCATTGCACTGTGCCTCAGCTCAGTTTGGTCTAAGAATGACATGAATTGCGTTCAGTTTTTGAACACGCATCAAAAATGTACAGTATAATATATTTTGACTCTTAGCACTGTTGATTATGAACTCCGGTCCTTTCTTCTCGATTTTATTCAGGCACCTGGATCTGATCCACGCAAAGACGCTCTTTAAATGGCTGTACGTGGGCATTCCTTTTTTGTGTAAAGCGCCCTGGGCTGTTCGCAAGAAGAGTGCTATATAAGAGCTTTTTGTATTGTATTATTGAATTGTATTGTACTGTATTGTATCTACAGATACGCGATGGATCGTGAACAGGTTGCCTTTTTACTGAGGAATTCTGGGTAATAAAAGCAGGCGTGTCAACTCTTGGACACAGAGACTGGAACCTGGTGGGAGTCTGCCTGGTGGCATTCGGTGGTGCTGTGTGCAATGACCTATCCCTGAAGTCTTTTCTCTGTCTCTGTCTCTCTCTCTGTCTCTCCCTCTCTCTCTCTCTCTCTCTTTCTCTTTCTCTCTCTCTCCACCCGTAGTTACCTCTTCTCACCCACTGGGTGTCAGAAGGGTCTGACCTGCATTCCTGTCTCTCTGTCCGCCTCTTTGTCACCCCTCCCTCTCAGCAAAGCTGTAACAAGGTGCGACCCCCCCCCACACACACACACGCGAAACCCGATTAGACCAGGACTGGAATGTTCCAGAATGCGCTGGGCGCTGGCCAATTCATTTCCAGTCTTCCAGGTTTGGCGGGTTCCTACAAAGCCACGTGCCCCTCTTTGCCCATAAGCCAGCGCATGGACAGTTCAGCAGCAGGGAAGAGTCGTGGTTCAGGGCACACTGAAAAGCGAGGGGAGTATGCATAACAAGTTCTAAGAGCATCATCAAGAATGGTCTTAAATAGAAATTCTGGAAAGGTGGTTGAAAATATGTATAATTCAATACACAATGATAATAACCAAAATCGAATTAGTGATGCCACGATTTGCAATTCAGATGCCCATGCAGTTTAGAGTCTTTATTCCTCAGCTCTGCAGGAAATGACAAATCTGGAGGCTCGAGGGATTGATATTTGTCGATATAAGAACACGCTTCGGAAATTTCCGAAAAGCAACACTTCTACTTCCATTGAGCGTCGACAGATATAATCGACATGCTCCCCAAAAGCACGGGGTACATTTTGACTGATTTGTTTTTTAAGAACATTCTTAAATCATTCTGTCCAAAGGTCTTTCAAAACCACTTTTAAGGCAGATTCCTCTCCGAACACTTAGAACCGTCATGCACACGGCCCTCTGAGTCACCTTGCGGGAGTAACTAGGCCTGGTTTAGGCCTTGATGGATACGTTAGCTGTAGAACGCAGCGTGTGCGAATGCGAGCGGTGTCGCCCAAAACGAGACCTTCTTTGGAACCGGACTGCCCGTTTATGGCCAGGGCACTGACCTCAGGAACCCACACGGGACGTCTCGCCGGCCACTGGTCTCCTCCACACTTTCACTCTCTCTTTTTCTCTCTGTCTTTCTCACACTGTCCTACTACCTCTTTTTCACTCTACCTGTCCTCCAACAGCTCGTCACGCTGAGCGATTGTCTCTTTTTTTAATATTTCTGATCAACACAGCTTCACATTTCTCTTTGTCCACCACTTATATATTTCACTATATATTTAGATAGAAATATATACGTATATATATATATATTTTAGATAACAAACACCATTACATATATATATATATATATTTAGTTTTTTTGTATTGCGAGAGCCCTGATGTGACATTTTCAATTGAAATTCTTGTGTAGCATTTATTTTTGGGAAGTTTTTCTGCGATAGGGATAAGCTTTGGGTAGGATATAGGGTGAGCTGCATCTTTACCTCAAACAACCAGGGACACAATTAGGGAACAGGTATATGAATACAATATTTCCTTGTGCACAAGACCCGACAAAAATCCAAACACCAACTCCCTTCCACCTTCACTGACCCTATCAGCCTCTGAGTGCCCCCCCCCCCACGACCCCCCCCCCCCCCTCTAAATCCCTCCCACAGCAGAAGCTAAAGCTGGTGTTTCTGTTTCTTGGAATAAACTCAGGTGAGGCTTCTGGGAACGCCAACACAGTTAGAGGGGGAAAGAATAGAATGCAAAATAAAAGGTAAGCAAATGAAGACTTGAAATGAACGAATGTAGAAAGGCTATTCCACTGCCACAGATCCCCCTCTCCCTCTCTCTCGCCCTCTGTCCTTCAACGGTCTGTCCATCCATCTGTCCAAGAGAGGCTGCAAGGCAGTCACAGTGAGACACTTCAGTGAGGGGGTGGAAGGATGGAGTAACTCGGGTGGGGGGCAGAGGAGAGATGAAGGAAGAGCATCTTGTCCTGGGTTTGAGAGGGGGGAAAGAAGGAAGGGAGGGACAAGGAGTGAAAGAGCCTACAGACAGATGGCAGCTCGTCTTCACACCTCTGTCCTGCTCTCTCACTCCCTCTCGTTAAAGCCTCTCACACAGCTCCCCCCTCATCTCACACATTCCCCTCTCTGTGACCCCTCCCCCAGTTTGTTCGATTGGATCCTGATAGAAGACGACACACTGCGACGCCCAATCACAGGCTCCAGAGTCGCTGGACGAGTGCAATGCGAAAAAAAAAAAAAGCCAGCGAGAAAACCAACGACAGGCAAAGGGGGACGGCGGTAATGGCGGTCTTCTCAGCTCCGTCGTTGACCCGATCCCGCAAAGCAAAAAAGTCTCCAGGAAGGTCTCGGGACGAATGTACGGGAACGGGCCGCTCCTCTCAAAAGAACCGACCCACCAGAAAGCAAGAACTGATAATGAACCGCTCGAAAGGGTCTTTCGGTGTGTGTCGGCCACATGTATACATATATATATTTACACATATACACACACACACACACACACACGCACGCACGCACACAGGCTTGCCACAGTTCTAAGGTTCCAATCACACTTTTTAGTTTTTAGTGCACATGAGTTTATATCTTTTTTTTTAAGAAAAGGAAAGAAAAGAAAGAAAGAAAGAAAATAAAACCTGCTGAAGAAAACGTTGCGACTTGTCCTTCGTGAAGATAAATCCACACTTTTTTCCATTTTTATATTTTTTCCTTTTTTTTCTTCTTTTTTTGTTGTTGTAGTTTGTTACAAAAAAGAGTCAGCAATACTATATTCTGTGTCATCAATTGCATGAAAAAAAATCCCACAGACCAAAAAAACTAAACAAAACTAGAACAGAATGGTGACTCAGAGCAGTCTGAACTGTTTTTGAGCTGGGTGTGGCCGGGATAGAAGAAATCAACACAGGGGGGCTGAGGGCCAGGGGGGCTGAGGGCCGGGGGCTGAGGGCCGGGGGGGGGGGGCAGGGAGGGTCACTGAAGCCTTTTATGCATAAGCACTTCCCCCTTTTTTTTTATCAGAGCGCTTACTGTTAAGAGACAGAAAAAGAAACACTAGTGACAGCCCAAAAAACATCTAGACAGCTTTATGTGAAAGTATACATCTCTTATCTCTTATGCTTTATATTTCCTCACTTCTGAATTCAAGAAACAAGTGCATGGGGAAAGTGTTGGTGCATAAGTTTCACGGTGTCGAGAGGGGGAGAGAAGAGGGTGGGGAGAGGGACGGACAGAGAAGGAGAGGCAAAGAAAGAGGGAGCGAGAAGGAAAGGAGAATCAAAGTACTGCAGGAGGAGAAACGACACCGGGTTTGGCATGTTCTTCACAGGGAAAGGGGGACAAAAAGGGTGAGAGATAGACAGAAAGAGAGGGAGAGAGAGACAGAGAGAAAGGAAGACAGAAAGCCTCTGTGCTGTACGGGACCCACTGGTGCTTCTGTGCTCCCTGCCCACATCGACACTGACAGTTTGCACACCGAGCCAGCCAGCCCCTGGGGCCCCCTTTGTGGGTGAGAGCGCACTACACCAGCGTGTAGGACTTGGAGTAGGCCCCGGCCCCCTGCTTCTGCAGTCTGCCCAGCCCAGAGGAGCTGCTCTCCAGGAGGGAGTCTCTGGAGCCGCCCACTTTGGCGGCGGCGGCGGCGGAGGAGGCGGTGGTGGGGTTGCCCCCCGAGCCGGTGCTGGCGGAGGCGATGGAGGAGGCGGAGGCGGCGGCGCTGGCTGCGCTCTGGGACGAGGGGCCGGGCATGGTGAGGGTCCTCTGGGGCAGGGTGGCGGTCCCAGAGCCGCTGCCCAAACTGGAGCCGCTCAGGCCGCCCAGCATGCCGTGGCCCAGCGTCAGGGCCTGCTGCTGCTGCTGCTGCTGCTGCTTCCCCGGGTCCAAAGTCATGTGGCGGGCCTGCGTGTGGTAGGCCCGGGCGGCCAGGCTGCGGATGGAGGCCTCCCGGGGCGGCACCACGGGGCAGGGGTCGTGCAGCTCGGCCTGCTTGCGGAAGAAAGGGTCCGTCTTCATGTAGAGGGGGAGGTTGCAGTAGTCACCTGGGAGGGGGGGGGCAGAGTGAGACCTTCCAGCTGATATCATTCACAACACAAAAGAACAGAGGGATGGGAACATGACTTCCATGCAGACACCTTAATGACGTTACGTCAGCGTCAATATCTCAAACCTGGTCAAATACTTTCAGACACCTGCAGTAGTCTTGCAGATTAATAATGATATAATATAATATATGCCATTTAGCAGACGCTTTTATCCAAAGCGACTTACAGTCGTGAATGCAAAGTATATTTTTATTATATTATTATTATTATATTAATATATTTTTAAAGTATATTACGTATGTATGCTAGATTAGTGACAATTTGTCCATATATTTTGACCGATTCACAACAAAATTATTCTTTCATGCGATTTGACGTTTCACTTAGTAACGTGCAACAAAATTCGAAGGGATCTGCCGGAGTGTTTAAAATGTTTTACCAGCGTCTAGAGAGTTAAAGTATTTCCCGGCGGTGCTCGGGCGCTCGCTCTTGTTGGCGCGGTGCGGGATGGGCACGGCCACGTTCTTGCCGCGGTCGTAGTCCTGCGGTTTGGGCGGAGAGGCGGTGAAGCGGCAGATGCCGGGCTCGGACGGCGTGCTCATGGACGTCATGCTGTCGGCGTTGTCATTGGTGCCGGTGGTCATCTGGTCGGACGAGCTGTCCGAGATGAAGCACTCGGTGATCTCGAACTTGGCGTGCTGCAGGTGCTCCTCCAGCTTGGCGTGCTCGTAGGCGCGGGCCAGCTCCTCGTAGGTGGACGAGGCGCTCTCCGTCGACACCATGCTGTTCCGCCCCTTGTCTGAGGGAGAGGGGGAGAACGGGGTGGTCACCGTGGGAGCGCACACCTGGTACAACCTGGAAATACCTTTGCAATGCTATTTATATGCTAGTTTTACATATGGATATATAATATAATATATATAATAATATATATATAAATATATAGAGCTAGTGCTCTATCTGTGTGTGTGTGTGTGTGTGTGTGTGTGTGTGTGTGTGTGTGTGTGTGTGTGTGTGTGTGTGTGTTTGCATGTTTGTGTATTTGTGTATGTACGTGTGTGTGTGTGTGTGTATTTGTATGTGTGCGTGTATTTGTATGTGTCCGTATCTGTGTGTGTGTTTGTGTATGTGTGTATGTACATGTGCGTGTGTATTTGTATGTGTGCATGTTTGTGTATTTGTGTGTGTGCATGTTTGTATACGTGCGTGTGAGTATATTTGTTTGTGTGCATGCGTGTTTGTACAGGGTTGATACCGGCGGAGGGGTGGGTGGGGGGCTCACCAGTATCCTGGGACAGGCTGGCGCTGTAGCTGTCGCTCTCGGTAACGGTGATGCCGTGCTGGGAGCCCACGGTTCGCCAGTCTGAGGTGAGGGTGCGGGCGGGCGTGGAGGCCTGGCACTTGGTCAGAGTCCACTGGCTGGAGTAGCGGTTTCGCGTGCTGTGGGCCGACTTCACACTTTTCCTGGACACAGGGTCTGGGGTGTGGGCATGGAGGAGAGGTCAGACTGCTGTGCAAAACAGGAGTGCCCAAGTTCGGTCCTGGAGTGCTACTGGGTGTGCAGGCTTTTGTTCCAGCCCTTCACTAACACACCTGATTTGAACATTCATTGCCTTGACGAGCAGTTGATTAGTGGAATCAGGTGTGTTAGTGAAGGGCTGGAACAAAAGCCTGCACACCCAGTAGCTCTCCAGGACCGAACTTGGGCACCCCTGGTGTAAAACAACACCAATATCCTCTGCACAACATAATGCTAAATATGGCACTGTCTCATAATCACATGATCTTTCAAATGCAATGCTTTATGAAGGATGGAACAATGCAATGTGTGTAAAATTGCACTCTCACAAATTCTGTGCTTTATGTTGGGGCCGGGTCTATATATGTTTTATAAAGGTGTTATATTGTGCTTGTAAAGGTGTTATACATGCTTCATAAAGGCTTTAGGAATACATTCTTGGTGCAAAGGAGCTTTAGTTTATTACTTGTTAAATAACAAAATACACTATTAATATGGTACACAATAATTGCCATTCTGTAAGTCATTGTAATTAATTAAAATTACTCAAAAATAATGTGTTTAATGTGGAAAGGCGCGTATGTAGAATGTTCTAACTGATATTCAATCTGTCATAAGTCAATATGTAAATCACTGTTTAGCCCTGGACGTTTGCAATAATTAAACTTGTCATATGTCAGCTTGTGTTGTTTGTTCCGTTTATTGGTATACTGCATAAGCACACTCACTTGTTCCTGGTCGTATGTCTGACATGTCAATCAAGGGGCCGGTGTTCTGGATTAGGGCGGGATGATGTACGGATACTCCCGTGCAGAAGCTCTGCGGGTTTACTGATTGGCTGAACTCTGTGTCTGTCACAGGGATGGTGGCTTTGTCTTCACCTGTGTTAGGGGAAAGAAGGAGCGGTTTTTAGACAGTTGTTTGTGGACTGATCACCATAGCAGCATACCACAGAGACAATTAAACTAGCACTGACATTTTATACAAACACTGATAATCAATTTAATACAACTTGAATAACTCCTGATATATATATATATATAAACAGTAAAACATTCACAATTATTTGACAAATAGATGGAAGTAACTAACTTTTAGCGTTAATTAAAAAATTATAATCGTGAGAACTACATATCCCTACATATCCTTCCAACTGTGCATTATGAATCCTTCTCTAACCTTCCACCTTCAGACCCACCCCTTGACCACAAACACCCAGAAACATAGTCAGTTTCTCAACCAACGCCCCCAAGTCAACTCCCTCCATTAGCCCTCCCCCATTCAACTAACCCAGAGTCCCTCTGTCGTACACTCTACCCCTACACACACACACACACACACACACATACACACACACACACACACACACAGGTCCCCTCCCCACTGACCGAGCTGCTTGATGCCCTCCTTGTCCTCGATGAGCAGCTGCACACGGGGGATGTCGATGTGGAGCCGGGGGCCCGCCGGGGGCCCCTTCACCGGGGTGTCGAAGCTACGATTGTTCTTACTGCTGGAAAGAGAGGCATTGTGGCTTCTCAGTTATCATTCATGCTTTCTGACGAAATGTACAGAGCGTGCATTTGCTGTCAATGAAGCGATTTGAATTGAACTGATAGAGAGAAAGAAGAAAATAGAGAGATGAAGAGGTTCCGGTGAACTCATCCACCAAACCAAACGTCTTACCTGATAAGCATCTCCGCCAGACTCTTGGCGTCTGTGAAAACATGGAGAGAACGTTCAGGAATAAAGTCCCTTTCTCTTTCTGTCTCTGTCTCTCCCTGTCTCCTCGTGCCATTCTCCTTCTTGCCCACCCCCTCTCCCCCTTCCCCCTCCCCTCTCTCCCTCTCCCCTCTCCCCCTCTCCCTTCTTCTCTCCTCCTCTTCCTCACCTCTCAGTCATTTCAGCCTCTTCTCCTTGCCCTCCCCCTCTCCCCTCCCCCTCTCCCTTCCTCTCTCCTCCTCTTCCTCACCTCTCAGTCGTTTCAGCCTCTTCTCCTTGCCCTCCCCCTCCCCCTCTCCCTCTCTCCCTTCCTGTCTCCTCCTCTTCCTCACCTCTCAGTCGTTTCAGCCTCTTCTCCTCGCCCTCCCCCCCCCCTCTCCCCCTCTCCCTTCCTGTCTCCTCCTCTTCCTCACCTCTCAGCCGTTTCAGCCTCTTCTCCTTGCGTTTTTTGCGGATGATGAAGAGCAGAGCGAGGCCGAGGGTGACCAGGATGACGGGGCAGGCAATGGTGAACAGCTTCTTCACGTCGTCCCCCTCCCCCCGCGGAGAATTGATGGGAGGAATGGTGCCTGCAGCAGAAAGAGAGAAAAATATAAAGAGAGCGAGAGTGAGATAAAATAGCAGTAAAATAATAGTTATAGACTATATCAAAACTTTTAAAATTTTAAAATTGAAAAAATATTGTATTCCCACATGGTAAGATAAGTTAGGCTACATCATAAAAAATGGGAGGGTCAAAACCAGGCCACGCCCCCTGACCCACACCAATCCCATTTGTCCCACCCACTCCATCTGGCCCAACCTCTTCCCTTGGCCCCACCATTGCCCCTCCCCCCTGACCCCTGACCCCGCCCCCTCTCCCAGAGGACTCACTCCCGTCGTAGTCGAGCGTGGCGAACTGGGAGCTCTGGTTGCCGCAGCCGGCGCTGTTGCAGGCCTTCATCTTCAGCTCGTACCAGGTGGCCTCGCGCAGCTCCGCCAGGAAGACGTCGGCCGAGGCGTTGGTGCGCAGGTTCTGCCACGCCCACGTGCCCTTGGGGCGGAACTCCAGCAGGACAGCGGTGATGGGGCAGCCCCCGCTGGCCCAGCCCTGCAGGTTGAGCCGGGCGTGGGAGGAGTTGATGTGGGTGAAGAGCGGCTGGTCCTTGTTGAACAGGGGCTCTGCAGGGGGCACAATGCCACGCACAGCGCAGTCAAACCCCTGCTGGCTGCACACTGGATAACTGTGCATTCCATTTAAGAGCAAGAATGCAGTCAGACACCACTGACTTGACTCCTGTTATGAGCATATTCTGATAAAGAGCCTAATATCAGTCCCATATAATATGTTGTGGCTCAGTTGGTAGAGCCATCGTTGGCAACGCTTAGGTTGTGGGTTCAATCCCCACTGAAAATGTATGCATTCACTACTGTAAGTCTCTAAAAGCGTCTGCTAAATATCAATATTATATAGTATACAATTACCAGGACTCTATGGTATCAATATGTCTATTGTATAAGTGTGTGTAAGTGTAAGCTAGCATGTCTACAGTATCAGTGTATCTCAGTGTTAGTGTCTCTAGTATCAGTCTCAGTGTTATGGCTCAGTGTTATCTCAGTGTTAGTGTCTCTACAGTATCAGTCAGTGTTATGTCTCAGTGTTATCTCAGTGTTAGTGTTTCTCTATCAGTGTATCAGTGTTAATCTCAGTGTTATCTCAGTGTCTCTACAGTGTGTCAGTGTTAGTGTCTCTACAGTGTCAGTGTATCTCAGTGTTAATGTCTCTACAGTGTCAGTGTATCTCAGTGTTAATGTCTCTACAGTGTCAGTGTATCTCAGTGTTAGTGTCTCTACAGTGTCAGTGTATCTCAGTGTTAATGTCTCTACAGTGTCAGTGTATCTCAGTGTTAGTGTCTCTACAGTGTCAGTGTATCTCAGTGTTAATGTCTCTACAGTGTCAGTGTATCTCAGCGGGTGTGTCCCTCACCACGACCGTGGGTCTTGGCCTCGATGATCTCGCTGATGCGCCCTGCCCCCACGCTGTTCTTGGCCGCCAGCTTGACCTTGTACCAGGTGCCACAGCGCAGGTTATCCAGCTTGAAAGAGCGCTCACTGGAGCTGATGAAGACATCCCTCCACTCCTCTGTGTTATCTACCGAGTACTGTAGCACAAAACCTGGGGGAGACATGCCCAAGGTCACACCCTCAGATTGAGCACACATGCCCACGGTCACACACCCACACTGACCACAACACGCCCACGGTCACACACCCACACTGACCACAACACGCCCACGGTCACACCTTCCAATTGTTTACTACAGTGTAATGTAACCAACAGAACTGTTGATGTACCATTTGGTCTCACTTACTGTTACTCACTATTAAACTGCACCCTTTTGGCTTAGCTACAGTGCTTATAGATGTCTGGTTATAGAAACATTCCTCCACATTCCATTAATGACACATTTCTTCAAGCAAAGTAACTACCGCTTCACTGTGTGTTTTCAGATGATATGTAGCCCATAACTAGCACAGGCTTTATTTAATCAGAGAGAATGTATAATGAACCTCATTTACAAAACGGAATGCTAATTCTTGTCATTTTTAAATCCAAGAAATGCATCCAAGAAATGCACACACACATGTAACACAACATTTGCGTAGCCAAAGCTGCATGGCAACAATATCCCCCTAAAACATTTGAAAAAAAATCTGATCCATTACGATTGTCTAGTGAACATCCCATAACTTTAAAATCGCGAAATGAAAAGCTATCCTCTCGAGCACCGACCACAGAGCGAGAGGCACCATTGTACGGCATAGTCCGCGCTACTATAAATTCTCATCACTAGATGGCGCCACTGCACTTCAAAGACAACAGCTCACGGTGAGCCAGCAAGAAGTCACGCACTTATCTCAATGCGGAAATTAAGATTTGTTCCCTGCTGCATATGCTACTTGGGCACGTTTGCAAAGACGCTGACTGGATATATATGCAAATATCCACACAATATGGCACAGCTTGCCATTATCAGTGGCAGTTGAACTGGGATTCCGGAAATCGCTGAGAGACGGCGAAAATATTTCCAGTTTAAAAATAGTTTTAAACAGATTTTGTTTTGATGACATCATGGTTTTACAGAATGATAATTTACAGTAAATTCACAATGCTAAAAAGGGTTTGAGCTGTTGTCTGGTGAACAGATGGAAGAGGTGAGCGCGAGCCTGACTCATATTGTTGTGAGATAATTAAGCACAGGAGCTGAACAGACATGGAAGACACTGCACCACTGAGAGAGAGAGAGAGAGAGAGAGAGAGAGAGAAGCAGACAAACAGACCAACAGACACAAAGACAGACAGACAAGCAGAGCTACAGACACATATCCAGGGAAAGATACTGAGGTAGACGTATAGTCATAGAGACACATGAGCAGACAGGCTGAAAGACAAAAAGGCAGACATGCAGGCAAGCAGACGTACATTTAGACTGTAGAGATAGACTGACACCAATCGAGCTGGTGGACAGATAGATAGACAGACAGACAAATGGGCAGGCAGACATGCAGACAGACATAGACATACGTAGATAGACAAACAGACTAACACTCAAGCTGGAGGACAGACAAGTAAACAGACACATGGTGGGTATACAGCCATGGACAGACAAACAGACAGACAGATGGGCATACAGCCATGGACAGACAAACAGGTGGGTATACAGCCATGGACAGACAAACAGACAGAACAGACAGGCGTAGCACAGTGGACTCCGTACCTCTGATGGAGCTGCCCCCGTTGTCTCCAGGAATCCAGGCCAGGGTGATGGAGGAGGTGGAGGTGGTGGAGACGGTGAGGCGTGGCTGATCGGGGGGCACTGTGGCAAGGGAGGGGGGCAGACACTCAGTCACCACGCTCATACACTAACTACACGGCACTTAGAGAATGGAGTCAGTGATAAAAAAAGATCATTCACTTAGAACAAAATCCTTTGGAAAAACTATTAGACACCCATAAAATATGTATCCCTTATAAAAAATCAATTGCTTATAAGAAACCAAGTTCAATCTTTTGTGTCCCATTCCTTCTGGATTTCATTTACCACAAGTTCTAAACAGAATGATTTCTACATGCTCGATTTATAAAACAGTTTGGAAAATAGTAATTATGTTTAAATTTGTGCATGGGCTATATCTAGGCACACTGACACTGTTGAAAGTG
>JAINUG010000056.1:285000-312500 GCA_029706075.1 Aldrovandia affinis
GGAGAGAAAGGAGAGAGAGAGAGGGTGAGAGAGGGAGAAAGAGAGAGAGAGACAGAGAGAAGGAGAGAGAAGAGAGAGGGAGAGATAGAGAGAGAGAGAGAGAGAGGGGGAGAAAGGAAGAGAGAGAGAGGGAGAAAGGGAGAGAGAGAGACAGAAAGAGAAGGAGAGAGAAAGAGAGAGGGAGAGAGAAAGAGAGACAGGCAGAAAGGAGGTTACAGGCAAAAGAATGAGGTCTTCCACACACAAGGATGAGGTCCTTCCAGGACCCCCTCACAGCCGCCCCCTGGAGGACTCACCCTTCCCAGCAGGCTCCACGGTCACCTTCTCACTGATGTTGCCGCGGCCGGCGGTGGTGACGGCAGCAGCCCAGATCAGGTACTGCTGGCCGCGGTTCAGGTGGGTGATGCGGTAAAACAGCAGCTCCGGATTGGCCTCGTACTCACTGGGAGCCTGAGGGGGGAGGATCAGAGCGTCAGTCATGATGTCATCACCATCCCCAAACTGGGGTCTGTGAAGGAGGCCCACGGGGTTCCTCAGCAAAAATGTCAAATAACACATTTAACACATAACATATAGAACATTTGGTGTTTTCTTCAACTTTTGCCTTTGGTAATATTCCAGACATACTACAAGGGTGAGGCCAATTCATGAATTGAAAAACCCTCATGGAACGTTATGAACATTTTTCAATTCGTGAATTGAATTTCAATTCATTTGCTGAATTGGCTGAATTGAAAATGGAACTGAGCCCGACCCTGACGTACTAGTGTGCTAGAAAGCATCTGAATCGCAGCCTGTAATGGCTGCAGGACAAGGCTGGATGAAAGCGTTAAAAAAAGAAATATTTTACTGAGAGGAGGGGGCCTCGGTTACGTGGTGATCACTTTAGGGGCCTTTAAGATGGAAGAGTTTGAGAACCCCTGCGTTAGGGTTCGGCTTAAGTCATGCTGGGAAAAGCAGGTCCAAAATATTTTATTCATTTCAACTAGAGTCAACTGCTCTGAGCCAAACCCCAAAGGTTTGGATTCTAATTGAATTGAGGGGCATTGCAAAGAACAGACGGAGGGAGACAGAGAGAGGGAGAGAGAGAGAGAGAAAGATGACGAGAGACACCACGATCAACATCAGATATGAGAAGGGCTAGAGACAATGCCCGCAGACAGAATTATCTGCCAGTGACAGATATCTCCGACAATTAAGCACAGCTAAAGGAGCCGTATCGCGAGCAGGGATCAGCAGATAGCTGCGCTCCTGCGGGGTCTGGAGCGGCTGAGTGACTGACACACGGCCGGACTGACGGAAGCTCTCTCTGTAATTACGGCCTCTTTAACCCCGGCCATGAGCCGGCCGTCCAGACGTATTCTCGTCACCGTGAGCCTGCGCTTGCCCTTGGGTGGCTCTTAGGCCTCTTCCCAACGATTATAGGAGAGTGAGCCGCCCCTCCCTCCGCCCCTGTCCCCCCCGCTCCCCCGGCGCCTCTCTGACTCCCTACTGCCCCCCAGCTACCAGACCTGTCACTGCGCTTTTCATCTCCAATGTTACCCACACTGCTGCTGGGAGAGGAGCTCAGACTGCTCACACACACACACACATGAACATACCCACACACACGAACATACACACAAACATACACACACACACACACACACACAAACACAAACACACACACATACACATACACATACACATATATACACAAATACACACAGACACACATACACACATAAGAACATAAGAATACATGATGACAAAAACTGGGCAAGCTCGACCTGGCAAGCTGTTCCTGGCATTGACAACTCTCTGTGTAAAGAAAAACTTCCTAATATCTGTGCGGAATTAGCCTTGAACTCATTTCCACCTGTGGCCTCTTGTTCTGCTACCCAAGCCTCTATATCTTTCTTGTAGTGTGGTGCCCAGAACTGCACACAGTACTCTTAAGTGAGGTCTGACAAAGGCATTATATACAGTAACATTAATATAGCCTCTTTTGATTTATACTCAATACCTTTTGCTATGTATCCCAGCATCCTCTTGGCATTTTCACTGCTGTAGCACACTGCTTAGATGCAGATAGTCTTTGATCAACTACAATTCCTAAGTCTTTTTCAAATTGAACACCTTCTATTTTTTCTCCTCCCATAAAATACTCCTGTCTTATGTTTTTATTTCCTACATGCATAACTTTACATTTTGCAATATTGAATGTAATTTGCCATGTTTCTGCCCATGCCTTGGATTACTTTAGTCGATTCCAAACTGTTTGCTAAACTCCCAAGTTTAGTATAATCTGCAAATGTAACTATTTTGCTAATAACGCCCCTATCAAGATCATTTCTGTAAATAAGGAAGAGCAGAGGTCCCAGCACCGATCCCTGTGGGACTCCACTGCCTACAGCACCTACTTCAGATACAACCCCACCTTTTACTATTTGGTTTCACCCTTGCAGCCAATTGTGAACCCACTCCGAAACAACTCCTGTAATTCCTATTGAATTCATTTGAACAATGAGCCTCTCATGTGGTACCTTGTCAAATGTTTTTGTCCAAATATATAATATCATAAGCCTGGTTCAGGTCAAAACACTGTAGCCTCTGCAAAGACGTCCATGAGGTTTGTTAGGCATGACCTCCCCTTGAGAAAACCATGTTGGCTCTCCCTTAAAATAGTATTATTTTTCAAGAATGATTCCAACTTGTCCCTAATAATACATTCCGGTATTTTACAGGAGATGCAAGTTAAACTGACAGGCTAATAGTTCCCTGGGTCAGTATGGTCCCCCTTCTTATATATTGGAGTTATACTACCAATAGTCATCTGGTATTTCTCCAGTGTTTATGGATTGCCTAAAAATATCTGTCAATGATTTATGCATAACTTCCCCAAGTTCTTTGAGTACTCTGGGATATATGCCATCTGGGCCTGCTGCCTTATTTGTCTGAAGCTTTTGTAGTTTTTGTAGTACCTCTATGTCCCTTATCTCAAAGTACTCCAAAACATTCTGTACATTGGCTATACTTTATATTCAAACATATTTATAACCTCTTCTCTGGTAAGTAGACAAAGTAACTGTTTTATGTGTTAACAATATCCTTATTATTATAGTTCCTTCCTTATTCTTAATGCACTTAACCTCATTAGCTTTCCATTTTCTACTACAATGTTGAAAAAACTTGAAAACTTGCTTAGGATGACTTTTTACATCTTGGGAAATTTTTATTTTAAACTGCCTTTTAGCTGCTCTTATTTCCTTTTTAGCCTTAGCCCGCATATTACAATAATCTACCTTGTAGACTCTTGTAATATGAGTTAATATGAGTTTTCCTTTTTATATACTCTGTACATAAGAACATAAGAACATAAGAATACATAATGTTGCTTCTTTTGTCTCAAAATCTCCCGTAAAGATTTAGTCATCCACTGTGGAGACTATTTTTCATCCAATTTTTCCTTACTTTTGGGGTGAATTTACACTGTACATCTACAATAACCCTTTTAAATATAATACATTTTTCATTTAGAGTTCTGCAATCTAGAAGTTTTACCCAATCTATTTAAATTCTCTCTCATTTTATTAAAGTCAAAAGTAAAAATTCTAGAGTTAGAGGAGGCCATATTACAGTAACTTGCCACAAAATATCAAAAGTAACTGCACTATGATCCCTAGTGGTTCTCCTACCTCTGTGCTGCAAATTCTGTCAGGATTATTACACAAAACCACATCCAGTATTGATTTCCCTCTTGTAGGTTGAGTAACAGACTGTACCAAAAAAGCAGTCATTAACCACATCTAAAACTCCTCTTCACATTTACCCTGACCTGACACTACTTCCCAATTAATAGAGGAGTAATTGAAGTCGCCCATTATTAACGTCTCTCCTTCCGCACAGGCTCGTTGTATGTTACCATAGAGCATAGTATTTATGTTGCTGTCTGGAGATGGAGGTCTATAGCATACTCCTATATTAAGGAGTACACACTCACACATATACATACAGATACTTTAACCCTTCTCTAAGAGGCTGACATGCTTGCTCTCTCACACATACACACAGGCTATGCATACACACAGGCTCTCTCACACATACACACAGGCTCTCGCACACATACACACATGCACACACAGGCTCTCTCACACATACACACAGTCACGCATACACACACACACACACACACACACACACACACACACACACACACACACACACTCACTGGCTTTCTCACACATACACACACACACACACGCACACACACACACACACACACACACACACACACACACACACACACACACACACACACACACACTGTGGGTCAGTACATGAGGGTGCTGGTGTGTTTAGAAGGATGCAGCAGCATCCTCTGCTCACTGGCTTTGTGTCCACTGGCTCTCCCTCTCTCCCACCTTCCTTCCGGAACCATTCATCCCTCTCTCTTTCATCCCTCTTCTCTTTCTTTCGGATATTCATCCCTCTCTTCTTCTCTCAACCTCGCCCCTTTCTTCTCACTGCTTTAACTCCTCTTTCTCTCTTTCCCCTCTCTGTGACTGTCATTCTTTCACTGTCTACCTGAATCTCTCCTTCCTTTCCACACCCTTTCATCCCTGCTCCCCCATCCTTTCTCTCTTCCCTCTCGCCTTCATTCTTTCATTTCTTTCCATCCCACTCCTCTCCCTTTTTCCTGGCATTCCCTGCCGCTTCCATCCTTCCTCCTTTTCTCTGGCACTTCTCCCTCCCTCCCTCCCTCCCTCCCTGTGTGTGGTTGGGGATGGGTGGATGGGCGGGCGGAGTGGCAGAGTGTGTGGTGGTGTAACGGATATTAAAATATTCCTCCAGCGTGGAGATAGCGGTGATCCGGGGAGCGATAGCGGGAGATAATGAAAAGAGGAACAAAAGCACTCCCCGCTCTGTGTCTGACCCCCCTCCTCCCTCCCTCTTTCCGTTCGCTCTCATTTACATGGTAATCATCCCCTGCTCCGCTCAGAGGCTGTGCGGGCGAGAGAGGGAGAGCGAGTGATTTGTGAATGAGGGAGAGAGAGGAGAGTGTGTGTGTGTGTGTGTGGTGTGTTTCTGAGTGTGTTTGGAGCACTGATTGTTGTGTGTGTGTGTGTTTTTGTGTGTGTGTGTGTGTTCGTATGCACAGTACACTGTATGTTTTATGCGTGTGCGATCCTGTTTCTACAGTGTGTGTGCGTGTGTGTGTGTGTGTGTGTGAAAATGAGCTCCTGGTGCAGCGCGGAGTGTGTGTGTGTGTCTGAGCTCTCTCTCCCCACCTCGTTTGCATATCTGCGTCTCATCACGTTGCCAGGACAACCTCATCTGTTCATCAGGGAGGGCAGGAAATAAGCAGACAGCACAAATACACACACACGCACACCCACAGATAAATACACTCTCTCTCTCACACACACAGACACACACAAAATAATTCTACCCTTGTAAAATATGCCCAGATCCTTCCCCCCCCCCCCCAGTTTTTTCTCCACTCTCCCCCAAACTCCTTCACTGTGTACCCCATGCCGCCCCCTACTTCGCTCTTACCGGTTGGCCCGACCCAGGGCTGGAGCAGTAGATTGTGTACTTGCGGATGATACCATTGGGCTTGTTTGGGGGAAGCCAGGACACCACCACACTACTGGCAGAGGAAGGGACGGCCTTGATCCCCGCCGGCGGACCCGGGTCTGAAAGACACGTGGGAATCAGGAACTCAGTTACATCACCGTCCGGGTCTGCGCTCCTCTCAGTCAGCACCATTCTGAGTGGTACATCTCACTTACGCTCCACTTGATTGTGAAAAGGATTTCCTCCGTTTATCGCCCTGTGCGTGGACTTGTGTATTGGCGTGGCCAGGGTCAGCGAGTTAGTGTGTACGAGTGCACGGATGTCTCAGGTTGTATTCATCCGTACTGTGGTGTGTGCGTGAGTGAGTTTGTGCGTCTGTGTGCAAGAGCTTGCTTATTGAGGGCTTACATGTAAGAACATCAGAAAGCAAGAAGCTGGCCATTCAGCCCATGTAGCTCTTAATTTCCCTTACTGTCTGGAGTACCAGACAGTGAGTACCTAACACACTATCGTCAAGCCTGGCATTGAGCACTGCAAGGGCCCCCACTAATATAGCATGTGTGCATGTGGAAGGGTGTGTGTTTGAGCAAGTGTGTACACACATATATACTGCATATATATTGTGGCATCCCAAGGGGCAGGACGAGGAAATGGCGGCCTGCCTCTTTAATTCTGGGGAGCCACTGGAGAGGAAAGAACTACATTTCCCAGCAGCCCGCAGTCCTGCACCTGAACAAGGTCAATCAATTGGGACTATGGACAGCTGAAGGCCATTTGGAGGCCTATTTAAAGGACTCCTTCATGTCACACTAGAAGGAGTAGGGTGGGTGGTGATTGTGGATAGAGAGTGCGATAGAGAGTGCGATAGAGAGTTGTGGAGAAGTATTTTGGATTGTGTATCGTGTTTGACTTGGATTGTTTTGAGGACCCCCTTTGTGTACCGACTACTGGACTGGATTGGAACTGAACTGAACTGGATATTGGATCACGGATAACGATGACGAGTAGGATTGCAAACTTTGTGTTTTGGATTCCCCCGAATACCCTGGCCTTTTGTGTTTGTCAAGATTGAGTTAATAAATTATTGTTTTGTTTGTAATACTGCCTCCTCCGGGTTATTTAACCTGCCTACACCCTCTGCAAGGTCCGTGAGCATTGCCCAACCCCTAGGGACACCACAATATATATATATATATATATATATATATGGGTGTGTGTGTATATGCGTGTAAGTGTGTGTGTATGTGTGTGAGCAAGACTGTGGGTATGTGTGTGAGAGAGAGAGCCTGTGAGTGTGTGTGTGTGTGTGCATGTGAGAGAGAGCCAGTGAGTGTGTGTATGTTTGTGAGAGAGTGTGTGTGTATGCGTGACTGTGTGTATGTGTGAGAGAGCCTGTGTGTGCATGTGTGTATGTGTGCGAGAGCGAGCGTGTCGGCCTCTTAGAGAAGGGTTAAAGTGAGCAGGGCTGTTTGCGGCTTTGCGGGTCTTAGCCTCTAATTTAAGGAGATCTGCTGCGTAAGCGCCATGGAAACGGGGAGGGGATGGTGATGGTGACATATGTTCATCCCCTCTGCAGCGTTCAGCACTCTGCTCTCAATGTACTTACACCCTTTTCCAGCTAACCTCCTCTTTCACAGATTAACCCTGAACACACTGTCCATTTCATGGTGGCCATTTCAATCACCCCCACTCTCAGACAAAAAGGTACCACATTGAACCTAATAAAGTGCAAATGCTTGTCACTGTGGCAGTATTGAACATTGGATTTATATAGCGCTTTTCAAGGAACCCAAAGCGCTTTACAATGATAGGAGCAACTCACCTCAACCACCACCAATGTGCAGCACCCACCTGGGTGAACGCGACGGCAGCCATAGTGCGCCAGTACAAACTCACTACACATCAGATACACAGTGGAGAGGCGAGGAGGGAGGGAATTAATTGTATATATATTGTCTGGGTTGGGAATTTGGCAGGACACCGGGTTAACACCCTACTCTTTTCGAGAAGTGCCATGGGATCTTTTATGACCACAGAGAGTCAGGACCTCGGTTTTTCCCGTCCCATCCAAACAACAGTACTGAATTGTACCTTCATAAGAACACAATTGTACCCTTGCAAGGAAAAGAATGTTGCTGGCAGCACAAGCCTCATTTTCTTTCCAATATGGCCACCAGTGTGAATAAGGATTCATTACCCTATCTTGGTACATATCTTTCCTCAATTTTGACCTTTTCCACTGGGAAAGGATACAAAGCCATACCATGAAGGATCTTATGTGAACCTTTGAAGGTGAACTCATTTGTACCCTGAGGAATAAAAGTGTACCCTAATTGTGCCTTTATTTTTGAGTGTCCACATGGGATTGCAGGTTCCAGTCCCGGGTTGGGTGGAAAGTTTCACCCTTGAAGTTACACTTAACACAAACTGACTTCTGTAAATATACGACTATATGAAAACATACACTAACATAACATAACATAACATAAGGGGGAGACGAGAACAGGCCATTCAGCCCAACACTGCTTCCTACCACTAATCTGCTCACATGCTTAGTTTATCCAAAGGCTAGAGTGTCTAACACTGGATCGAGCCTAGCCTTGAATACCCCTAGTGTCTCAGCCTCTACTACATGTCCAGGCAAGCTATTCCACGCATTGATCACTCTCTGTGTGAAAAAATATTTCCTAGTGTCCGTGTGAAATTTACCCTTTGTCAGTTTCCATTTATGCCCCCTCGTTCTGCTAACCGAACTCAACTTGAATAATTTCCTAAAATTCACTTTGTTAATTCCTTTAATAAATTTAAAAGCCTCAATCAAATCTCCCTAAGTCTCCTTTTACTAAGCTTGAATAGTCCAAGCATCTCTAGCCTTTCCTCATAACACTTGTCTTTTATGCCTGAATCAGTCTGGTTGCCCGTCTTTGGACCTTTTCCAGCGCATCTATATCTTTTTTTGTAATGCGGTCCCCAGAACTGCACACAATATTCCAAGTGTGGCACAATATTCCAAGTGTGGCACTACCTCAGTTGTGCTTGATAAGGCCTTCAGGTAAGAACATTGATGATAAGTGCCAGCGAATGTACGCTATTGGCCAACTAACACTGTGTGTGATGTGGTATGACAAAACAGCAGACCAGAAAAATACATGAAATGTTAACAGCCACTACAGTAACAGCGACTGAGTGACATTAATATGAAACAACTGTAACTCTTAGTCAATGTGAACTGAATGGGGGCTACAGATGGAGAGTTATCCAGTAGTAACTGAGTGGGGGCTGAATGGGAAAGAACGGGGGTGCACTTTTGGCCCCTCACTTACAGATATAACCCAAGTTACTTCTTAGACTTATATTTGTAGTTATATTAAAAAAATAAACAGTTTTTGGCCATGACCTATTAACCCCGGAGTGCAATATAAACCTTTCAGTGGAACAATAGGATGGGGGGTCTTCTGTGGCAACCACCGAGCTAACCTCTTGTCAGGCTTAGGGGCAAACAGCCTGTCTTCCCCTCCCCTGCTAATCCCAAACCAGGGACCAAATGTTTTCATCATCATCATCATCATCATCATCATCATCATCATTATAATTATAACAGAGATAACTCCACAATGTGGAGAATTGGGAGAGAGGGAGGGAGAGAGGGAGGGATGGAGGGAGAGAATGGAGGCTAAACCGGGGTTTAGAGAGAAGTACACCATTGTTATTATTGTGTTTTAATCTGGGCACCGGGGTAATCCCCAGACCAGCACCTGCTCCCAGACATGGGGCCAAGGGCGTCTGATCCATATTTAGTGCCGGCAGGTCAACCGTGGCGCCACTGGCGTGTGTCCGAAGACGGCGGTGTGTAACTGTCCGTCGGCACTGCATTGCATTGCATTCAGCGCTGCTTGTGTGGCAGGGCGAATAGCCGTGTAACGTGCTTGAAAGGAAATGCGCTGGTGGGAGTCGACCACACGCGCATGTCGCGGGCACGTTTTCAATACGAAAGCGTAGGTTGCGATTTCGCTGTCTTTGATTCTTTGCGTTCGGCCGCCGTGCTGACATAGAAGGGTATTCATAGAAAGTTCTTCTCCAGAGAACATCCAAAGCTTCATCTATCAGTATGGTGCCATTGCTATCTTTGCTGAAATGTGGGAGCAGTATATTATCCCTCTGTACTGTTTATACACCCAATAATACAATTAAATCAATTGGTTGATGTTTGCTTTTCAATTAATTAATTAATAATGAATTTTCAGTTAATTTTATAGCAATTTTGAAAAGCTGTCTGCACTTATATATTTGCATACTGATTGAAATCAGCTGGTTAAAATTTGCAATAGAAATTTGCATTTAGTTCATAGCACTATTAAAAAGTCTAGAAGGTGCTATTTGTGATTTTGCATATCTCTGTTCCTTTCAGTATGGTGCTGGAACTTGTCATGGCCTATTGCTCTGTGACACAAGCTGAGATGTACAGTGCAGAAGTTCTATGACATTACAGGGCTGAAGTTCTATGACATCACAGGGCTGAAGTTCTATGACATCACAGGGCTGAAGTTCTATGACATCACAGGGCTGAAGTTCTGTGATGCCACAGTGCACAAGCACTCACACACTCAGACACCCCCCCCACACACACACACAGTTACAAGGGAGATGTCAGGCAGACCCAGGAGCACAAGGACCCTGGGGCAGGACGGCTGGGATGGGGGTGGGGGGGGTGTTTGAACAGTTCAACTCCAATCACTGCTCCATATGCTGGCAAGAAGCCCAGGGGAAGAGGGAGAGAGAGAATGAGGGAGCCAGGGACTAGAGAAAGAAAGAGAGGGAGATTTGGAGAGAGTGCCTGTTGCCTCTGGACACACTGACAACTAACATCAGTGACACAGTAACACTCAGCCTGTCTGACACAGAAAGAGAGAGAGAGAGAGGGGGGCAGACATAGAGAGGGTGAGGGAGAGAACGAGTCAGAGAGGGGAGAGAAAGAGGCAGAAACATAGAGAGAAAGAAAGAGAGAGAAGGGAGGGAGGGAGGGATGGAAATACCTTGCTGTATAATGCTTCTCTGTTCTGACCTCCCTTCATCCCTCTCTCCCTCTATTCCCTCTTTCCTTCTCTTGCCCTGCCCCCCATTCTCTCCTACTTCTCCTCTCTTTTATCTATATCGCTCTATTTCTTTTTTTTAAAAGTTTGTTTCTGATTGTGAAGGTAAGCCAATTGCACCAACCAAGTTAACTATCCGTCCCTCATACTACAAGCTCACCGCTGCAACCCTGGGATCAGCAGTGACAAAGATGCCGAACCGCCTCCTCTGAGACAGAACTCATCAAGCCATCGACCATAACTCCGGTGCACACAGAGCAACTCTTGCACGCGGCAAGCTCATGCCGGCTTCCCCACCCCCTCCCCCTGGGGCGTACAGCCAATTGCCGCCTCCGAGCAGAACTCGGTAGATCAAACCCCGGCTGCAGTTGGCATCCTGCACTTTGGGGCGAGTGCTTTTACCAGTTGCGCCCCCCCCCCCCCGGGAGCCTCATATCTCTCTTTTTATTCCCGCCTCCCTCTCTTATTCCATCCTCCCCCCCATTAATGCATCTCTCCTTCCCTCTCTCATTCTTGCCCTCTTGCACCTCTGGTTCTTCTGTTCTCCTCCTTCCTTCTATTCTATCGGCTCCCCTTCCATCACCCCCTCCTTCCTCATTCTTCGTCTCCGCCCCTCCTCTTCCTCCCCCTCTGGCACTCAGTCTCCAGAACCGCAGCTGTGCGCCCCCCCCCCCCCCCCTCCCCAAACCCCCCCCCAGGGAGGATGAATGAGAGACACAGATACAACTGTAATCCAAACCCGAACAGTGTAAGCACAAAATTAATCCCCTCTAATCCACGAGGAAAGAACGCTTCTCCTTGTGCAGTGCTCTAAGCTGAGCAAGACTCCCCCTCCCCTCCCAGCCTTTGGCCAAAGCTTCTTAATTGTCATTAACACTGGTAATGGTGCCTCAGCCTACAAATAAGCTTTAATCGGGAGTCTGACCGATAACCCCAACCCCCCCTCACCTCCCTGCCCCCCACCCCCCACCCCGTCTCCCCCTCCCCACTCTGTCTAGCCTCCAGCAAGAAGCTTTTGTGCAAAGACCTGCCCCCCTACACACAGAACACTGCCAGACTGCTCATCCGGTACATGTGTGTGTGTGTGTGTGTGTGTGTGTGTGTGTGTGTGTGTATATATGTGTGCCCCAGATCTGGGGACACACAAAAAATACGAAATAAAATGACTGCAGATTACTGATCATTTTAAAAGAAACATCTATTTTCACCAATATTCAGGAAAAAAATAATATTTCACATGATTGTGCATTGTGGTTAGTGTTTCATTGAAAATTCTCCAGCATCTAAAGGAGTGTTTAAAATTTTCAGCAGCATCTAAAGAGTTAACCTCTTTCAAATAAGTATTTGATCCAAGTGCAAGTGCATTTGTGTATGAAGGACGCTCATGCATGCATTTACATTCTGCCATGTGGGCATGTACATGTGCAGTCAACTCCAAAATGATTCACACCCGTGATAAAGGTGAACAAAAAAGGATGCATAAAATAAACAATACAGGTCATGAGCTACAATGTATGCTGTAAAAAAAAAAAAAAATTAATAAAAATATATATATATGTATGTATATATACTGTATATACCAATACAATTGCTCAGAGAAAACTATTTTGTTTATAAAAAATATTGTAAGTAATATTATTATTCCCTAAAAAGATGTGCCACTGATGATGTCATCTTTTATGGTGTTTTATGAGATTGGTGAGCATATTGGGGGAATTTTTGTGTGTGTGTGGTGTGGTGTGTTGGTGGCTCTGTGTGTGTGTGTGTGTGTGTGTGTGTGGTGTGGTGTGTTGGTGGCTCTGTGTGTGTGTGTGTGGTGTGTGTGTGTGTTTGTGTGTGTGTTTGTGTGTGTGTGTGTGTGTGGTGTGTGTGTGTGTGTGTGTGTGTGTGTGTTTGTGTGTGTGTGTGTGGCTCTGTGTGTGTGTATGTGTGTTGGCAGTGGCGTATATTGCTAGGGCTATGTCAGTGGTAGTGGTTTAATGTGGTGTGAAATGCGGTGTGTGGTCAGTGGCGGTTTACTCACGGTTCTCTCTGGTCTGGATGTGGTAGTGGTGTGTAATGTGGTGTGAAATGCGGTGTGTGGTCAGTGGCGGTTTACTCACGGTCCTCTCTGGTCTGGATGTAGTGGTGTGTAATGCACATGTGTGGTCAGTCGCGGTTCACTCACGGTCCTCTCTGGTCTGGATGTAGAGCCTGTGTGTACGCCAGCACCTGCATGCTGTAGTTTGTGAACTTCTCCAGACCCTTCAGCTCCACCTGCTCTCTGGATGTAGTGATATTCTGCATCTCCCCCCATTCTGAGAGAGAAAGGGAGAGGGGGAGGGTGAACCAGAGAAAAAGAGAGAGGGAGAGAATGAGGGGAGGGGGGGAGGCACAGAGGAGAGGAAGAGAGGATGCGGGGAGAAGAGAGTGGGGAGCAGGAGAGGGGGAACAAGAGAAAAAGATAAAGGGGGAAGGGTAGGTAAATATCTGTCAGTCTTCATTTGGACATGTCTGCACTGTGCCAAATTCACATTCTGAGAAATTCAGCACTGTACACATACAGAAAGAGAGAGAGAGACAGAGAGGAGAGAAAGAGGGAGAGAGAGGGAGAAGGAGAGAGAGTGAGAGGGAGAGAAAGAGAGAGAGAGAGAGAGAGAGAGAGAGAGAGAGAGAAAGAGAGAGTGAGAGGGAGAGAAAGAGAGAGAGAGGGAGATAGAGAGGGAGAGAGAGAGAGAGAGGAGAAAGAGAAGCAGACAGAAAGAACTGGCTCACAGGAGAAGCAGACAGAAAGAACTGTACAGTGAGCATGATGAAAAACAGTGAAACAGTGACACATACACAGATATGCAAGGATATGCAATAGACTGAAACACGCTCACAGCAATATGTACACTGGAGTCAGTCACCTACACTCAGGGTCACAAAGGGACAGCACAGCACATTTAAATGGACTCACATATTGACACACAAACACACACACACACACACACATATGCCCATGCCCACACACACACAAACAACAGGAAAGTTTACGGGGTTCCAGGGGGTGTCTAAGGTAAGTTTGGGGGTTGGTCGAAGCTTTTGGGGTGTAAGGGTGGTGTAAGGGTGGTGTAAGGCAGGTGCAAGGGGGTGGAGTAAGGCAGGTGCAAGGGGGGTGTAAGGCAGGTGGCAGGTGTAAGGGGGAGTAAAGGCCTCAGTATACTTCAAACAAAATCAAATTTGACGTGTTCACACAGGCTGTTGAACTGCTGTTGAATACGACGTTGCGAGCAAATGTCAGCATAGGATTTTGGTAGCAAGCTAACGTTAGCTAGCTGCAAAAGCGGTGCATTTCCCCAAGAGCAAAGTTGCCAACTGGATTCACAGAAAAAAAATCGCTTGTCAACACAAAACATAGCTAGCTAGAGCTAACGACGTAAGTAGAGGAACAGCTGGATGCGCTGTAAACAGGAAACAAGCGGCCCAAATGCCAACCAATCCTGCCAATTTCAGGCACTGCATTGCGATCTGCGAAAAGCCAAACGCGGCCAGCCTGCACACACTGCCGCGTTTTGGTCGCGGCGCAAACCCGCCATCTTGCCTGTGCGAACACGCCAAACTCAATTTAGTTTGAAGTATACTGAGACCTTAAGGCGGGTGTAAGGGGGCGGAGGAGTAAGGCAGGTGTAAGGCAGGAGTGAGGGGGGTGTAGTTAGAATGGTAGTAGGTATAATTACTCTGAGTCGGCCCCCGCGCCTGGCCCCAGCAGCACCCACCTCCATCAGGGAAGAGGGACCAGAACACCACGCGGTAGCCTTTCAGCACCCCGTTCAGTGTGAGCCGCGGGGGCTCAGACCATGTGATCACCGCCTCGTCAGAGGTGACCGTGATCGCCCGCACATTCTGGGGCGGCTGGCTGGGCACTGCGGAGAGAGAGAGAGAGAGACTATTACTATTCTTGTAATTATTGCAATGTTCGTACGTTAGACAATAGGGCACACTTATACATTTAATTTCATGTGGTATGCTTTTTATTTGCTTTGGCAATACTGCCCCGGCTGTCCTGCTCCTAAAGCATCATTGAACTGAGTTGAGAGAGAGAGAGAGAGAGAGAGAGAGAGAGAGAGAAAAAGCAAAAGACAGAGGGAGGGGAAGGGAGAGAGATGTTACTTTTGAGTGTTGTCCGCTGAGGTAATAACATTGCCGTTGACCCAAACTGACTTATGTCCGAACACTGCTTCCGACGTGACGTGGTGGGTGCTCAGTCAACACCTACAGCCCCGTAAATTGGGACTAAACCATATATACCAGCAAGCCAGTGCCTATTCACCCCACTGTAGGCCCTCCCCCTGATGGGACAAAGCCGACAGAGTCCTCCTGGACTCGCTGTCACAGACGCATAACGGCACAGCCCAGACTCGAACCCGAGACGTCTGGGTTACAGGGCGCCCTGGGGCGATGTTACCCCTTTTATTTTTCACAACCTTTGTCGGGTTGTTTATCCACTACCCACAATGCACTGCTGCGGTCTTTCTTGATTCCCCCCCCCCGGTTGTGAGTTTGCCCCGGTCTCCGCGGGATAATTTCCGACCCGGAGAGAAGTTGAGCCCGAGGGAACTGGGGGAGTGGGGGAGAGGAAGGGAAGGGAGGAGTGAATGAAAGAGGAATGGATGGAGAGAGGGACGGAGGAAAGAGAAAAAGAGAGACAGGAAACGTGCCCGTCGCGATGCGGGGGAGTCACAGCTGGAGAGAGGATGGAGAGAGGGAGTGAGAGGAGGAGGGGGTGGGGGAGAGAGGGAGAGAGACTGAGAGTAAGAGAAATGATGGTATTTGTTGAAGAGGCCGTAGGGCCTGACTCCACTCTCCACCCCCCACCCCAGACAGCTCTTACGCTAACTGGCTTTTAGGAAACAACATTACTGCCCAGCTACAAACACTACTCATTCATTAATGTTTACACCTCCAGCGCACAGAGAGAGAGAGAGAGAGAGAGAGAGAGAGAGAGAGAGAGAGAGAGAGAGAGAGAGAGGGAGGGAAGCAAAACGTGAGACGGCTCGCGCAAGACGAGGAGAGACCGGGGAGAGGGAAAAATGAAAGGAGGATTTTGGAGTGAGGGAGTGAAAAGTGGGGGAGGAGGTGTGTGTGTGTGTGTGTGTGTGGGCGGGGCGGGGGGGGCGATGGGGGATAAGAACCAAAAGCAAGTAGAGGAGGAGGAGGAGAGGCAGGGAGCTGGAAGTTGAGAGCGAGGGAAGGAGAGAAAAAAAAGATGAAAAGAGGGAGCCGGGAGAGAGACAATGCGCTCAGCTGCTGGCAATTACGCCCGGAGGAGAACAGGGCACGCATGAGCCCCCGGAGATGGGCTAATTATGATTATTCTTATTGTTATTATTATCATTATCCTCATCAATATCATGGCCGCTGCGCCCGGAGCCCCGGGGGCAGGTGACACTGATGTCTGCCTGCGGGTCGCCAGCGTCCGCCTGTCTCTGAGCGCCCAGACGCACCGCCAGAGAGAGGGAGAGAGAGAGGGAGCGAGCGAGGGATTCCCCCGGAGACTGAATGATAAAAGTACAGCCAAGGAACCAAAGTGAGAGAGAGAGAGAGAGAGGGGGGGGGGGGAGAGAGAGAGACAGTGAGAGAGAGAGAGAGAGAGGGAGGAGGAGAGAGAGAGTGAGAGAGAGATACTATTTTAAATGTATTATTTATTTTTTAATGTATCATTTTATTTTTCTTTATTGCTTTGGGCACATTGTTTTACCTTGAACAGTCATGCCAATGAAACATATCTGAATTTGAATTTGAGAGAGAACGAGAGGGAGAATGAAGGAGGGAATAAAGGAGGGAGGGAAGGAGAGAGAATGAGAGAGGGAGGCAGGGGGTGAGGGGGGCAGGCCTTTCTTATGACAGTAATGGGGTTCTCTCTTTCTCTCCCTCTTTCTATGACAGTCTAATGAGTGCGCTAATTAAGGAATGAGGGATGAGGAGGGAGATGAGTGCTGGAGAGAGAGAGAGAGAGAGAGAGAGAGATGAATTCTGCCCTTATTTTCTTTTTTGGGCATGTATGTGAGAGGCAGAGTTTGTGTGCATGTGTGTGTGTGTGTGCGTGCGTGCATGTGTGTGTGTGTGTGTGTGTGAGTGTGCGTGCGTGCATGCGTGCGTGCATGTGTATGTGTGTGCATGTGTGTTTGTGTGTGTGAGTGTGCATGCATGCATGTGTGCATGTGTGTTTGTGTGAGTGTGTGCGTATTTGTTTGTGTGTGCATGTGTGTTTTTGTGTGAGTGTGCGTGCGTGCTTGTTTGTGTGTGCATGCATGTGTGCGTGTGTGTTTGTGTGTGTGAGTGTGTGCGTGTGTGTTTGTGTGTGTGAGTGTGCGTGCATGCATGCGTGTGTGTTTGTGTGTGTGTGTGTGAGTGTGCGTGTGCGTTTGTGTGTGTGAGTGTGTGCGTGTGCATCGACGGTACATAGCCCTGATGGATCAATAAAAACATGTTTTCTTAAACGGAGGACGGAGAGAAAAGATGGCAGGCCCTCGGAACGTTCTGGCAGTTTAAGAGTTTGGGGATTTTCAAGACTCTTGGCACCTATTGTTATTCTTGTACACAAGTTTCGCTGCCAAAATAAAACAGAAAGCAAGAAATAAATCAAACGACAACAAGCTCACTTCATACTGTGTGTGCGCGGGGCGCCAGGGAGAGCTGGGCCATCATGTTATGTGAATGCTATGTGAGCGCTATGTGAGCGTTATCTGGGGCTATGTAAGCGTGTGTCTCTGGGCCCATGGAGATGGACACAGGGGGCTGTGGCCATTTTCACAGGTGTATCACCAAGACCAGAAAGGTCATCAGATATCACTCCCAGACCCTGTTCTTTCTTCACTCATTCCTCCCTCCATCCAACACGCCTCTTATCGCTCTCATCTTCCCCACTCCTTCATTTTCTCCCTTTTTTTTGATCACACCCGCCCCCTTCTCTCCTCCTCCTCCTCCTCCTCCTCCTCCTCCTCCCTCTCTCATTTCCCCTCCACACATTTGAGTCTCCCCCCTTCCTTCCTCCCTCTATCCCTCTCTCCATGCCTTCATCACTTTCCTCCCTCCCTCCTCCCACTCTTACTCCTAGTCCCTCTTCTCTCTCTCTCTTTCCCCTTCTTCCTCTCCCTCCCTCTGCTCTCTTTGTTTCTCCTCACCCGGTGCCCTCACTCCTTCCCTCCTTCTTTTTTTCCCCAGCCCTCTCCTTCCCTAACTCTTTCCCTCCTTCCCTCCCTCCCTCTCTTCCTCCTTCCTCCTTCTCTTCCTCCCTCCTCCCACTCTTACTCCTAGTCCCTCTCCCCTCTTCTCTCTCTTCTCTCTCTCTCTCTTTCCCCTTCTTCCTCTCCCTCCCTCTTCTCTCTCCGTTTCTCCTCATCCCGCTCCCTCCCTCCCTCTTTTCCCCCCAACCCTCTCCTTCCCCTCCTCCCTCCCTCCCTCCCTCCCTCCCTGTCATACCGTCCTCCAGTGTGGTGGCGTTGATCTCGGAGCTGGAGGGCCCGGTGCCGGCCCGGTTGAAGGCCTGCACCACCACGCCGTACTGGGCAAACTTCTTCAGCTTGTCCAGGGTGTAGACCTCGCTGTCGCCCGTGGCCTTCATCTCCACGATGCTGTACTGCCCGTTGCTGCCTGGGCCGTTCTCACGGTAACCGATCTGGTACCCGCGGATCACCCCGTTCTGGAGCTCCTTCCTCGGGGCCTGGAGAGGCAGAAGGGAATTAAAAGCGGTCAAACCTGAGCTCTGCAGGGTATCCAAAAATGACCCGTCCAGCTTTGGCGACACACAGCATCCTGCCACAGGCAAAGGGACAGTGAAGGGGCGTGCATTTGGCATGACATTAATTTAGGGGTTTATTCTATTAAGCGCGATGACAGTTTTACAGATCGCTGTTTATGACCTTTTTCTTCGAACAGAGGACGCAGGAATGCTAAGGGGAATGTCAATATTTCGGTGCAGGGGGTAGGACCGCTGAGCTCAGACAGTCCTGGGAGAGACGAAGAGCCACTTGATTCAGCATTAGCAGCGTTAACATTGTTAGCATTACGCGATGTGGCGCTCTTAGCACGTTAGCATTATCATCAGCACATACAGGCAGACACCACAAAGCTTGTCTGGCGTTGGGGAGAGAAGTGGAGTGACGGAGGAAGGTGGAGCGAGCAGAAACGGAGAGATCGCATTGGGCGAGGGAACGCACTCAGAGAGAAGGGCATGATGGGATAATGGGGGTGGTTACCTTCCATGTGACCCGAATGCTCTGTGATGTCATCGGCTGCAGAATTACTTCCATGGGGGCCGTCAGGCTCTGTGTGGGGGACATTAGTTATAGTCATGGAACAGTCAAAAGGAACAGTCTAAGAGTCTCTGCTTCTACCATGTATATATCTGTGTGTGTATGTTTGTGTGTGTGTATGTATATATGCATGTGTATATGAGTGTGTGTGTGTGTGTGTGTATGTATATGTATGTGTGTGTGTGAGTGTATGTATATGTATGTGTGTGTGTGTGTGTGTGTGTGTGTGTGTGTGTGTGTGTGTGTGTGTGTAGTATATGTGCATGTGTGTATATGTGTGTGTGTGTGTGAGTGTGTGTGTGTGAATGTGTGTATGTGTGTATGTATGTATATGTGCATGTGTGTGTGTGTGTGAGTGTGTGTGAGTGTGTGTATGTATATGTGCATGTGTGTATGTGTGTATGTATGTATGTATATGTGCATGTGTGTGTGTGTGTGTGTATATGTATGTATGTATATGTGCGTGTGTGTGTGTGTGTGTGTGTGTGTGTGTGAGTGTGTGTGTGAGTGTGTGTGTGTGTGTGTGTGTGTGTGTGTGTGTATATGCGTGTGTATATGTGTGAGTGTGTGTGTGTGTGTGTGAGAGTGAGAGTGGGAGTGTGAGTGAGTGTGAGTGAGTGGGAGTGGGAGTGAGTGGGAGTGGGACGTACGCGCTTCCTCAGTGCTGATGGTCAGCTCCTTGCTGGCCTGGCTGCGGCCGATCTTGTTGTAGGAGAACATGCGGATGCTGTAGACGCAGGCGGGGTGCAGCTCCACGATGTTGGCCTGGTTGTTTGTGGGGGAGATCTTGCGCGTGGCGTGCTTCAGCTCCCAGGGGTCTGACACCAGAGAGAGAGGGGAAAACAAAAACAAGACAAATTAGCTTGTAACTCGATTATGTGTGTGTTGGCTATACCCCACCTTAATTAACCTTTATATCAAAATTCATAATTATTAATTTGATGAATCACAAGATATGTCGAAATGACTTCTTGATTTCTCTTTTTCTCATTGACTGTGATTTCTCAGGATTGTGTCATGCTAATATAGAGTCTGAATTTAATTGACATTGGAATCACATGAATCTCTTTTCAGGACAGAAATCAGTTCGATATGGAGCTTGGCACCCAGTAGTGGGGGGGCGTGTCTGTGGGAATATGATTGGTCACTGCAGCATGGGGTAACGTGACATGTGAGTGCATCACCTGGAGCGGTCCATCACAGGTACATCGCAACATCACTCTGTCAGGTCTGTCAGGGAGACAGTGGTCTCCACATCATCTATTGTATGGCTCTGGTCAGGGATCAGACCCCACAACCTCCCGGTGTCCGGATTGAAGGCGTGGAGCAGCTGTGACGCATCAGGGCACGCTGACTGATCACGTGACACAGTGAGGTGTGTCAGAGCCTGTGCTGGGCGAGCATGGCGTTCGCTGCACATAAGAGTGACCCTGTAGTACTGGGTTACGGTCGACGGCTTGGCGAGTGCCGTCTCGGAGGAGGAGGCGTTACTTCGCCTTCGTCACTACCGGTCGCAGTGTGTGTGTGTGTGGGGGGGGGCGGCGTACCGGTCTTGTTCTTGTACTCGATGTCGAAGCTGGTGATGATGCTGTTCCCGTCGAACCTCTGGGTCCAGCGCAGGTTCATGCTGCGGTCCTTCACCTCCCGCACCTCCAGCTCGGGGGGGTCCGGGGGCTCTGCAGCGGTGGGGGAGGGAGGGGGTTCACATTTTAATTGTTAACATTGAATTGTTTTCATTGTGTTCGTAAGTAAGGCCTGTTTCACTGCTTCAACGTGCTCCAGGAGAGCACAGGCAGGCTCACACTGCAGTCCGCCGGCACGCGATGAGACGAGGACAACCTCACCGGCTGAAACCCTCCCTCCCTGTGGCCAAAGCCAGGATTTTATGCAAGACCATGTGTGTGTGTGTGTGTGTCTGTGTTTATGGGTATGTGTGTGTGCATGCATGCGTGCGTGTGAGTGTGCGTGTGTGTTAGCAGAGGAGCTCTGACCTTGCACAGTTAGCTGGATCAGCCCACGTCCCTCTCCGTACGAGTTGATGGCGTGGCAGGAGAAGAACACGGAGTCCCCGCGGTCCGCGGGCTTCAGCTGCAGAGAGGAGAGGGAGAGCGAGAGAAAGAGAGAGGGAGAGGGGGAAAGGGGAAGGAATAAGAACATGCATAGGAGCGTGCTCTCCCACACTGAGCCAGAAGATCCGCCCCTTCCCCCACCATGACCTGAGCCTCTCACTGTCACTGTCACTCACACTATGTTTCTCTGGTCACTCATGATGAATGCTGGATTGATGAATGCTGGGTGTGCAGTCCAGTATTCTATCCACAGAACCACACGCTGTCCCGCGCCAATCACAGAACAACGGAAGAGCCGACCAGCCATTAAAGAGTCCACTACAAAGAGCATCTATGGTGCCAAGATATCCGACTCAAGTGTTTTATGCAACAAAAAAAATCATGCACCAACTATGCGTCTCCTCAACGACTGAGACAGTGAGCCCGCAGCCCGGCCAGCAGGGGGGCGCAGGGCGGAGGGGCGCGGCCCGCTGACCTTGAGGGTGGAGATGACCTCGTCGCTCTTCTCGTTGGGGCTGGTGGTGATGGTGTAGCGGGGGTTGCGGTCGGGGTCGATGACCGTGTCGCCGCGCTCCCAGCGGATGATGATGGGCCACTCGCCGCGCGCGGTGCAGTTCAGCTCCTTGTCCTCCCCCTTGATGGCCATGGTGGTGTTGGGGTGGGACGTGATCATGGCCGGGACTGGAGCGGGGGAGAGTAGGCACAGTGATATTAATGATAACACATTTTATTTGTATAGTGCCTTTCTAAAACCCAGTAGCGCTCAACATAAGCCAGGCGGGAGAATATGATGTGCGTAGAGCGCAGGCGACCCTGGTGAAGGCGCAGAGCCTCAAAGTCGAGGGGCCAAATGTTGGTCATATTAAACAGAGCAAGAAGGGAAGTGTCTGCAGCTTTCATTCTTTAAAGTTTATCCTCCGTCAGTCTGAACCTCGTCCATCTGGATGTGTGCCCTCCTTTTTATTATCACAAATATATACTGTATATATGTATATATATATAATATATAGTATATATATATATATATATATAATGATACTGTCTGAGTGAAAATGAAAAGTCAGTCAACACATAAAGGAAGACTCAGTGGGCTACAATATGGAAGGATGCAAAGAAAGAAGATGGAGAGAGAAAGAGGGAGAAATGGAGGGCGGAGGAATAAGGAAGAAGGGGAACGAAGGAACGGGGGAATGGGGGACTGAGGAGGATGGAGAGCGAGAGAGAGAGAGAGAGAGAGAGATAGAGAGAAAGAGAAAGAGAGAAACAGTGAGATAGGGAGATAGAGAAAGAGAGAGAGAAACGGGAGAGAGTGAGATGAGAAACTAGATAGAGAGAGAGAGAGAGAGAGAGAGAGAGAGAGAGAGAGAGAGAGACGGATGTGATTGTAAGGGAGGACACATGGAGGCGTTAAAGGACAGGGGGAAAAGGTCAATTCGAGTGGAAAGGGGGACACGGTGGGGATGGAGGGGAAAAGAGCTGCAATGAAAGACAGAAATAAAGGACACACAGAGCCACTGTGTATGGAGGGGAGATATCTGCATCTACGGCAACATCCAGAGTGTGTCTCTCTAAGACTGAACCAGACAAACAGCTCCAGTACATTTAAAGCGTGCTCCTCTCTATTTCTTCCCCCTCAATCACTCCTGGGGTGCCCTCCGGCCCCCCCGATCGATCCGAGAAGGGTTCCGCTGTTTTGTTTTCATCACTTATTCATCTCTCTCCCTCTCACTTTCCCTCCGCCGTGCGCTGCAGACAGGATCGAGGGAGGCGGAGGAGAGGAACGATTCAATCAATAAGACTAACAGCGCCTCGCGCTGCTGAGAGAGGGAGCGAGGGAGGGAGGGAGGGAGAGAGAGAGAGGGAGAGGGAGAGGGAGAGAAACAGAGAGATGAATGATTGAGGATGTGCACTTACTTTATTTTGCATTTTTATATCTATGATATCTTCATAATTAAATGCCTTATTTCTTTATGATTTCTTACCTACCGCGGTAAAAATGTTCGTTAGACGCTTACTCCTCTCCTTTCACTTCCTGAATGCTCCTCATCGTTTTTCACTTGAATACAGTGTGATGTATTCTGGTGCTGCGCGATGCTGCTTTATGCTTTTATGTTAACATATATCCGTTGGCAACGTGAAGGTATGCTTGTCATGCCAATAAAGCGAATTGAAATAGAGACTGCAAATTGGGAGAGAGGGACAGAGCGAGAGAGGGAGGGAGGGAGGGAGGGAGGGAGGGAGGGAGGGGCAGAGAGCATTGGCTCTTTTCACTTTAAGGAGAATGGGAGAAGGCAGCCTATCTCAGAAGGCGGTTAGTGATGGTGGAGATGATCATTATCTCCTCATAAGGAGGTAGCGCACAGGCAGGGTGGTCTTAGCTCTTAGCTGCTTGGGGGAACCAACAGCTGCAGAATGTTCTGGAATGGAGAGCTTTGCAACATCTCCCTAGTTGAGGACGATTTTTCATGTGTGCGTGTGTGTGTGTGTGTGTGTGTGTGTGTGTGTGTGCGTGTGTGTGTGTGAGTGTGCGTGCACCCATGTCCGTGTGTGTGTGTGTGTGTGTGTGTGTGTGTGTGTGTGTGTGTGTAAGTGTGTGTGAACCCATGTCTGTGTGTGTGTAAGTGTGTGTGTGTGTGTTTGCCTCTGTGTTTCTGTGTGTGTATGCGTGCGTGTGTGTGTGTGTGTGTGTGTGTGTGTGTGTGTGCATGTACGTGTGTAAGTTTGTTTGCCTCTATGTTTGTGTGTGTGTGTTTGTGTGTGAATGTGTGTATACAGCTGCACTGCAGAGAGAGATTGATTGTCTGAATGCAAACCTTCCAAGGGAGACCCCATCAATCACACACACACACACACACACACACACACACACACACACACACACACACACACACACACACACACACACACACACACATACATACACACACAAGAGACGCATACACACACAGGTGCACACAAAAGCATGCACACACACATACACACATACACAAGAGCACACACACACACGCATAAACAAGAGTGTACACGCACATACATACACAAGAGTGTGCATGCACACACACACACACACACACACATTTTGTCATCCCCCTCCAACCCTCTCTTTCTGGTCTTCATTGCCATCTCGTTCCTTTGTCTTTTGTTCCCGCTGCGTTCTCTGCCCATTGTTCCCTGTGGCTGTGCGGTTGTCCTGAGAGCCAGGCTATCGATTCAAAGTGAAAAAGCTGGCATTTCTGCAGGTAATTCCTCTCATTGATAAAGTGATCAGAGGCGCATCCCAGAGCCCATCTTTGAGCTGGCGACTTAATGAGATGTCCCGGCTCTCTGCCTGTGTTAGAGACATCCCTTAAACTCTTCAGCGCTCTGGTCTGTCCTACCCACAACCTCATATGGGCCCGGGAGGAGCAGTCCAACAAGTAATGACAATGTACCTCGATATAAACTATACATTCTGTAGGTTTGTCATAAATATGAGATGGTATTGTAAGCAAATACAGACACTGCCCATTCAGTGAAATACAGCAACTGTTAAAAGACAGATAGCACAAGATGATAAGGGGCCTTCCTCTTCTCACTGTCTTTTTGTGAGTGTGTATATTGTATTCATGTGTGCGTGTGTGTGTGTGTACGGGGTATGTGTGTGTGTGTGTGTGTGAGTGAGTGAGTGATTGAGTATGTGTGTGTGTATGAGTAAGTGAGTGTGTGTGTGTGTGTGTATGGGGTATGTTTATGTGTGTGTGTGTGTATGTGTGTGTGTGTGTGTGTGTGTGTGTGCGAGTGTGTGTGTGTGTGTGTATGTGTATGTGTGTGTGTGTGAGTGTGTGTGTGTGAGTGTATGTGTGTGTGTGTGTGTGTGTGTGTGTGTGTGTGTGTGTGTGTGTGTGTGTGTGTGTGTGTGTGTGTGAGTGTACTCACTCTTTACGGTCAGCACCATGCTCTTGCTGATGTCAGATCCCACTCCGTTGCTGGCCTGGCACAGGTAGTACCCGCGGTCCTCCTCCAGCACGTGTCGGATCAGCAGAGAGCCGTTAGACATGATCTGGATCCGGCCCGTCAGCGGCACGGGGTGGTACTGCTGGGGATTCCCAATACCTGGGGGTACAGACACGTCACGGTCACCTCCGTTACACTCGCCATATCTTCTGTAATCCCCCTCCCCATGCTTTTCACAGACAATGTTTCTGATCTTTATCGCTGATATTTCGGTCTACGGCAAGAGTGCCCAAGTTCGGTCCTGGAGATCTACTGGCAGTGCAGGCTTTTGTTCCAGCCCTTCACTAACACACCTGATAGTGTTAGTGTTAGTGAAGTGATTAATGGAATCAGGTGTGTTAGTGAAGGGCTGGAACAAAAGCCTGCACTGCCAGTAGATCTCCAGGACCGAACTTGGGCACTCCTGGTCTACGGCCTTCATCACGACCTTTCATATGACCTTCCACTCTGACTGAAAGGCAGCCTTGCAGTGACTCTCTTTATGACACATAGACAATCTTTTATTTTTACTAGCACCTGCAAAGACTCCTCACAGGTGAGCAGACACGACTCTTCGGACGAGTGAGGGGGCATCACAGGTCGCCAGAGAGGGGAGGTACCTTTGGCGTGTTTCCACATGACTTTGGGAGGGGGGTAGCCGTTCACAGAGCAGTTGAGGACCCCCGCCTTGCCGTAGATGCCGTCCTGGTTGTTGGGCTGGACGATAAACTGTGGGGGTACTGGGGAGGGGGCAGAGAGCCATTTAGGAGTTTGTCGCATCGTGTTGATCAAAGCCACACACACGATCACTGTCCGTCTGTTATTACATCTCATTATTACTAAACCTCCCAAGGACTCATCCCTCATTACCTCTGTGTCCCAACATCTCATTCCTTCTCTATCTCTCTCACTCCTTTCTCCCTTTCTTTCTCCTTCTCTCCCTCCTAATCTCTCTCTCGCTCCCTTGCAGATGCCCACTTTCCCTCTCTTCTTCAATGCTTCCATCCTTCTCTTTAACCCATTGCCCCCCCTCCTTTTCTTTCTCTCTCTGCCTCCTTCTACCATGTTCTCTCTCTCCCTCCGTCCCTCTCAGACTCTCACTTTCTCTCTCTCCCTCAATATTTCTCTCTCATAGCCCTTTCTTTCTCCCTCCTTCTCTCTCCCTCTCCCCATCCCCCTCTCTCTTCCTGTCACCCTCTCTCTACCTCCCTCCTTCTTTCTCTCTTCCTCTCCCCATCCCCCTCTCTCCCTCTCTCTCTCTCTCCCTCTTTCCCTCCATCTCTGCACCTCTCTCACCAGATAAACTGAGCTGTCTCTCAGAGTATGTGTTCCCTCCATCGTTCCATCTTTCTCCCTCTCTCTCCCTCTCCCCTTCCCCCTCTCTCTTCCTGTTTCCCTCTCTCTACCTCCCTCTCTCTCTCCCTCTCTCTACCTCCCTCCTTTTCTCCCCCTCTTTCCATCTCCCCATCCCCCTCTCTCTTCCTGTATGTGTTCCCTCCATCGTTCCATCTTTCTCCCTCCTCCCTCTCCCTCCCTCCATCTCTGCACCCCCCCTCTCTTCCTGTTTCCCCTCTCTCTACCTCCCTCTCTCTCCCTCTCTCTACCTCCCTCCTTTTCTCCCCCTCTTTCTATCTCCCCATCCCCCTCTCTCTTCCTGTTCCCCTCTCTCTACCTCTCCCTCTCTCTCTCCCTCTCTCTACCTCCCTCTTTCTCTCTCCCTCTCTCTCCCTCTCCCCATCCCCCTCTCTCTCCCTCTCCCTCCCCCTCCCTCTCCCTCTCCCTCTCCCCCCTCCTCTCTCTCTCTCCCTCTCTCTCTCCCTCTCTCCCTCCTTCCTTCTCTCCCTCTCCCTCCCTCCCTCTTCCTCCCTCCTTCTCTCTCCCTCACTCCCGCTCTCTCCCTCCCCCACTCTCTCTCTCCCTCCCTCCCTCCTCTCTCACCGGTGACGATGAGCTGTCTCTCGGAGCTGACGGTGGCCGCGTCGTTGCGGGCGATGCAGGTGTAGTTTCCGTTGTGCTCCAGCGACACCTTGGAGATCTGCAGGGAGCTCATGAACTCCTTGGTCTCGATGTTGACCCCGGCGGAGCCCGGCACGATCTCCTGGCCGTCCTTGCGCCAGGTGATGCGGATGGGCATGTCCCCCGACGACACCACGCAGGCGATGTACATCAGCTTCCCGATGGAGGTGGGGGGGAAGTCAAAGGGCTGGATCAGGGGGGGCACTGCGACACGGGAGGGGGGAGAATTCAGGGCAGGGAGAGATGGAGGGAGGGGCCAGAATGGAGAGAGGTTATGGCAAGAGAGAGAAAGAGTGTGGATGTGAGAGGGGGCAGGGTGAGTTATTGGAGACCGAGAATGGATAGGAGGAGAAAATGTAAGAGATGGAAAAGGGGCAATGGAGGAGTGTGGGTGGAGAGGGGGAACACAGAAAGAAAAGGTGCCAGTTAACATCTCCGCAGACTGCTGGTGAATTAAGGACACAGCGGTGGTCGGCTGTGTGAAGCCTTCCATGATCTACAATATAATCCCAGAGCCC
>JAINUG010000056.1:317500-330000 GCA_029706075.1 Aldrovandia affinis
AAACATGCCCTTTGTGAATGAAATAACCGCGTAGAAGAGTTTACGTTTAAGCGCAAGCTGCCGGTCCGCAGATTACCTGTGACTGAGACGAGGGTGGAATGGATTTCCGTCATCTCTGGTGCTGATGCTACAAAGTTGAGAGTGATCTTGCGTTCCTTTAAACACCGTGTTTGGTGTTTCTGTTGTTGGTTCACCCTTTTGGGGTTTTGATTGATGTTATCTGAATGTTTCATCATGCTCTCCTCCAACCGTGCACTTTGTAAACAACTGTTAATGAAAGAGCTCTTCAAAGTCGAGTCTCGTTCCACCTCGATACGCCTTTCCCTTTCCCTTTGACGTCTCTGACGTCTCCGTCTCCCCCTGTGTCTCCATCTCTGTCCGTATCTATCCCCCTCTCTCCTCCCACAGTCCTCCTGGCCTTTTGCCCAAAGTGTGCTCTCTCACTCCTCTCAGCTTCCTGCACCGCTGGTGCTAAGTCACTGTGTGCTGTCCAGGGTGCTGATTAACAGAGCACTGTCTGTAACCATGATGTGCTCTCCATGGTGCTGATTCACCCTTTGAGGAGGACTGTCGCACTATGGGGTTTATTCTAGGACATGCGTTAACATTCTAGTTGATTCTAATTGATGACATCATAAAGGGCTGCTAATGGCATCCTAAAGGCTAGTTTACATCAAAGATTCACAAGGGGACGAGTTGAAACTGGCAACTACTTGAATCCCAACACATGGTCTGCAGCATTCTGAAACTAGCCAGTTTACATCAAAGCGACAAAGTAGACAGTTTACTGTTTTCATAACAACCGCTCTCTTTACCTTCGTATCGATACCGGCTTTATTAGTGGTTGGTGGGAGTGCAGCGAGTTGCTTACTACAATTGTATTGTTGATGAAATACCGCATAGGCAAAAAAACATGGAGATCAAGGGTTTGGAGCCGATGATGGGTGCTACAGCGACAGAGTCAAGGGGCCTACGCAAACTTATGCCGTGAACTGGAGACTGGAGATGTACCATCTTTTATTAATTTCTCGCGTCTATTATCGGGACAGTACCGTCGTCTAGAAGAGCTGGCGTCACCTCTAATACACATGGGAAATACAAACGTTAGAGACAGCGAATTATGATCACGCTGAACTTCTTGGCAACAGGTGATTGGTTGGTGAAACGTAACTATGGCCCTGACGTACGTTACGTTGTAAACACTCGCGACTTGACGTGATGAATTGCAAGAGACGCCAACAGCCGACTTCTGGTGACCAGGGATGGGGTCATTTCCACTGCTGCAACTTTTCTCTGAAACGTTCTAAAATGGTTTAATCTCCTTGCAAATCTTTGATGTAAACTGGCCTTAGATAGAACTGGTGTGCTGTCCATGGTGCTGATCACATCAGCAGTGCAAAGTGAGAGGGAGAGAGAGAGAGAGAGAGAGAGGAGAGAGTGTGCAGAGCGAGACAGTGACAGACGGACATATGGAGGACGAGAACAAAAACCGGGACAAGGAACGAGGGAGGGAGAGGAGGAAGAAACAGAGAGAGAGAGAAAAAAAAGCTGGCAAAGACTGAATGAATAAAGAGGAGAAGAAAGCAGCAGAGGTGAAAGCGGACGCGCGGAAAGACAAAAACGGAAGAAAACGGACACCAACAGAGAGTGAACGGGAACACATACCCTCCTCCACCCGCCCACATCAACGCAACACACACACACACACACACACACACACACACACACACACACACACACACACACACACACACACACACACACACACACGGTTTGGGAGGGGGTCAGCGTCAGGGAGGGTGAGGGTGAGGGTGAGGGTGAGGGTGGGGGATAGGGTTTGGGGGTTGGGTGGGGGGGACACCCTACGGCCGATATTGAAAAGTAGACAGGCACCTCTTACGTTTATGCGCGCTTGGTACTCGGCGCCCCCGGCGGAGTTGCGAGCGGCGCAGCGGTACACCCCCCCGTCGTGGATCTGCGGGTTGCTGACGTTGACGTGCGACACCGTGCTGCCGTCCGACAGGGTGTGCTGGCCGGCGCGGTGGGCGGCGTCGCGCGCCACGGGCTCGTCGTCCAGCGTCCAGGTGACGGTGGGCGGCGGCGCCCCCTTGGCCGCGCACATGAGGGAGAAGGGCTCGCCGGGGGCCACCACGCGCTCGCTGAAGGACGACACAATCCGGGGCGTCCCGTCTGGGGGGGAGAGAGAGGGGGGGGTCGCGCGGTCAGACGCGCTGTCCCGCAAACTGTGCGCTTCCGGGACCAAAGCAACCGTCTTTCCCCCGGCCACTGCTCGAGACCGGAGCATTGCGTTGGACACGCACAGGTAATGCGGCCATTTTACATTACATTTACATTTTAGGCATTTAGCAGACGCTCTTATCCAGAGCGACTTACACAGTTTACATTTCTTAACATACAATCCATTTGTACAGCTGGATATTTTTACTGAAGCAATTCAGGTTAAGTACCTTGCTCAAGGGTACAACGGCAGATGTGTCCCACCTGGGGATTGAACCTGCAACCTCTTGAGTTACAAGTCCAGTTCCCTAACCATTATACTACATGCCGACTTTGCTTTTGCCTCCACCTTATAAATGTGCAATGCACATGGAATGACTCTGGCTGCTGCTGTGCTTGCTGTAGATGGACTGTTGCAGGGGCTAATAAGTCCCTTTCCACGTATGAAAGCTGAACTCCTTTCCCAGTAAGCTCTATCCTTCGGCCCGTTTCTCCCAGGCAGGGATTTCTTTCATTCTTATCTTCCCTCGTTACTCATTACCCTCCTTCTCCTTCCCTCCTTTTCATTGCTGTCACTCAACTTCCCCCCTCCCTACCCTTATGAAGGGTCACTTACTGTAATCCCTTTGATAGATTCTTACGTCCAAACAGTCCCATATCCCTCTGAATATTTACCCCCTCCCCCTCCCCCTACACCCTGTACCCTCTTTACCCCCTCCCCTACACCCTGTACCCTCTTTACCCCCTCATCCCTCCCCTCCCCCTCCCCTACACCCTGTACCCTCTTTACCCCCTCCCCCCCTCCACCCTGTACCCTCTTTACCCCCTCCCCTCCCCCCCTACACCCTGTACCCTCTTTACCCCCTCCCCCTACACCCTGTACCCTCTTTATCCCCCTCATCCCTCCCCCTACACCCTGTACCCTCTTTCTTTACCCCTCCCCCTCCCCCTGTACCCTCTGTACCCCCCCTCCCCTACACCCTGTACCCTCTTTACCCCCTCCCCTCACTCACCCTCCAGCAGGATGATGGAGAAGTCCTGAGCGGTCTGGCCCTTGCGGGTGGCGAAACACTGGTATGCCCCCGAGTGCCTCTTCTGTGCTGCGGTGATGAACAGGGTCTCGTTGTGGGCCCCCTGGATGGAGAAGTGCTGGTCGGGGGCCACGGGCTCAGTGTTGCGGAACCAGGCCACGGTGAACTCGGGCGAGCCCTGCACGGCGCAGGTGAGGATGACCGTGCTGCTGATGCCCGTCTTCAGGTTCTTGGGGGAGAGGGTCACGCGCAGGGGGTCTGTGAGGGGACACATAGGGGAGGTCAGGGACGGGTGCCCCATAGGGGACGAGTGTGGGCTGCCCCACAGGGGAGAGATGTGGGGTGCCCTACAGGGGAGAGGTGAGGGGTGCCTCACAGGGGACGAGTGTGGGGTGCCCCACAGGGGAGAGATTTGGGGTGCCCTACAGGGGAGAGGTGAGGGGTGCCCCACAGGGGACGGGTGAGGGGTGCCCCACAGGGGAGAGGTGTGGGGTGCCCCACAGGGGAGAGGTGTGGGGTGCCCCACAGGGGAGAGGTGGGGGTGCCCCACAGGGGAGAGGTGAGGGGTGCCCCACAGGGGAGAGGTGTGGGGTGCCCCACAGGGGAGGGTGTGGGTGCACATTCACAATATAGAGTCAACAATAGAGCCTTTTTCATCGACCATTGGGGATAATGTTGATGAGCTTTGCCTTGTGTGTGTGTGTGTGTGTGTGTGTGTGTGTGTGTGTGTGTGCATGTTTCAGTGTGTGCCAGTGTGTGTGTGTGTATGTGTGTGAGAGTAAATGTCAGTGCGCAATAAGGCAGCTGGTGTTGTGTGCCGGGGGCAATTCTGTTCTGCCCCCCTCCATGTCCTGTCAGAGTCAGTGTGTGTGCGCTGCCATGATGTGCCCACTGGCCAAGTGCACTCCCTCTCTTTCTCTCTCTCTCTCTCTCACTTACTCTCCCCCTCCCCCTTTCTCTTACTAACCACATCCTGTTTTTTTACATTTGGTCTCAATATGCTTCAGATATCCGGGGGTTGGGGGAGATTTTTCATGGATAATTTTCGTTTTTGGACCAAAATATTAATGTTCAAGTGTCAAAATATCTGCTTGATGAACTATTTGTCTGTTCAGGCTAAATTGACAATAAAAGATCAGAATAATATCCAGCGTGGACACAACACATGTATACATGTATGCAAAAAAATATGTACATGTTACAATGTTCTATTAAAATGATTTTATAAAGATGATTTAAGACTCTGTCTTCTTCACTCCCCACTCAATGACAATTATTTTTCACTCTCTCTCACTCTGTCTGACCCCCTCCTCTCTCTCACCAGCATAGTTGTGTATATTTTCTTCTCTTCATCCCTCTCTCCCCACCCACCCTTCCTCCTCTCTCCCTCTCTCCCCCCCGGGCGACGCAGACGGGGTTGGCGCGCGCACTAAGGTTCCCGGATCCGAGCGGACGCGACTGTCCCTCGCGCTCAAACTCAAACTGCAATGCGCCGGGGTGACTGCAGGGGGCGACAGCGGCTCGGCCGATGCCAGGACCGCTTAAACGCAGCGCGGCGCAGCCCGCGACCCATCGCTCTGCTTCTCACCTGGCCCGTCCCCCCTCTCTGACGCTGACGCCATGGCGGCGGGGGACCAATTCACCAAAACAGCTGGCCGAGATGAAAACATCTCGAGGAATATTCCATTACTGTGTGGCAGGAAACAGAGCGAGTGGAGCGAAGAGAGGCCGTTTGGTAGCTGCTGAATTCCCTTTATGAGCACAGAGTAGCGATCCGCCGTTTCAACTGATGTGATTGTAACGGACATCCCCCCCTGCGCGCACGGCTGTGTGCGCTCACACGGTTTGGGATGGGGTTCTGTTTGAGTTCGACAGGAAGACAAGTAGCCTCCACTCCCAAAGGCCCTTCCTCCTGGACTCTGCCCTGACTCTACATCCACCCCTCCTTCCTCCTGCCTTCCCTCTGCCCTCCTTCCACCCTCTGCAGACCCATCCACAATGCAATAACGGATCCTGAGCAGAATCGTGTCGCCAGAGCATGTTAAAACACACACTGATGCATGTTCCACGGGCGATACATTGACCCTTATTGTCCCTTTAATCGACTGAAACGATCACAAACATGCGAACGTCTCCCTCTCTCTCTCTATCTCGCTCCGCCCTCGCCCCAGTCGTCTCCCTCCTCCTCTCCCCCCCCGCTCCTCACCGATGACGTTGAGCAGGCCGGTCACCTCCTTGGAGCCGAAGCTGTTGGTGACCTCGCAGATGTAGTTGCCGCTGTCCTCCAGCCGCAGGTCGCTGACCGTCAGCCCGGTGAGGCGGCGAGTCCAGCGGGAGTCGGCGGGCAGCGGCCGGCCGTCCTTCAGCCAGCGGATGGTGGGGTTGGGGTACCCCGACGCGATGCAGGGCAGCTCCACGCTGCGCCCCGCCTGCACCTCCCCCGACTGGAAGCTGTCCAGGATGGAGGGGGTGGACTCCGTCGGGTCTGTGGGGGGGTCAGAGGTCAACCTCTCTGTCTCTCTCTCACAGACATATGCGTGCACACAGACACACACACACACACACACACACACACACACACACACACGCACACACACACACAGACACACACACACACACACACACACACACACACACACACACACACACACACACACTCACCCAGCACAGAGAGCCGTGCTCCATTGCTCTGCCGGGTCTCTCCGCTGTACTTGTGTTTGGTGATGCAGCGGTAGGTGGAGAGAGCGTCCTCCTTCTGCACGTCCGCTATGTACAGAGCGCCGAACGATGTCAGGAAGAACCTGTTACCTGCACACACAGAGACACACCTTCAGCCTGCAGCCTGTTACCTGCACACACACAGAGACACACCTTCAGCCTGCAGCCTGTTACCTGCAGCGCACACAGAGACACGGACAAGGGGTCAGCAAACGGCACCAGGGGTCAGCAAACGGCACCAGGCGTGTGATTCGGCGAGTTTGAGATCCCTGATCTAAGGTTTCCACACGATGGGAACGCGTTTTGGGGACCTGGCTTCTAACTGGGTCACACCAGCCTGCTCTCAAATCAACGGAAGACCATTTACGGCTCTGTAGCACACGAGGACCCTGCTTTCAATCTGAGACTGGATTCCATTCAATGATGAACCAGGTCTGACAGGGAAGCGCAATGACAAGACACATATACAGTGTGAGTGAACAGTAACGTCAATTTAGACCATACCAAAATAGCTGAAAGTGAGAGAATGGATTATCTTACACACACACACACACACACACACACACACACACACATACATACAGACATGCGCACACATGCACACACACAGACACACACACACACACATACACAGACAGACAGACACACACACACACACACACACATACATGCACACACGCATGCACACACACACACACACATGCACACACACACACACACACACACACACACACAGGGAGCCTCGGATAACACTGCTATTACTTGCTGTCCGTCGGATGATTGATGCCAGTGTAAGAGGTGTCAGGGGTGAGAGGGAGAGGTTAAGTGTTAATATTTTATATGTGAGTTATTGTAACGGTATATTACTGTCACGTTCCTCTCACCTAAGTGAGCGCACGGTCAACCTCAGATTTATCTACGCGTGGATACATACGACGTGTAGCGTGCATGTGTGCCTGCATGTGTGTATGTGTGTGTGTGTGCATGCATGCGTGTGTGTGTGTGTGTGTATGTGTGTGTGTGTGCATGTGTGTGTGTGCACGTCTGTGTGTGCATGTGTATGTGTATGTGTGTGTGCGTGCATGCGTGCATGTACAGTATGTGTGTGCGCGTGTGTGACTGAATAACAGTTCCCATATTCTATGCCTATGATTACAGTTTTAAACTTCATTACGTCCTTTACGACGTTACACATCCAGATATAAATGATGCTCTTTTATTGACATTGTCATACTGCGATAACTCACACACAGTGACATGTTCAGTTTGGTTTCATTTAAAGCTTAGATGTAGAAAAAAATATGAAAGCATGCTGAAAAAAATCGCTTTTGTGTTCGATATTTTGACACTTCTATTGTTTCCTTGAGCAATGTACCAATCGGTAAAAACATAAAGGTATGAATGGGGCTCAGGGCGTCGCCACGGAGATAAATAAGAGTCAGCGTCGGCGCGGCGATGGTGGAGAGGGAGACGAGAGTAACGTGAGGCACTGGAGGAGTGAGCGGAGACGCGGGGAACAATAACAACAGTGTAAGTGTGTCAGTGTGTGAGGGTGCCCAGGCGCGGAGCGGAGTGGAGCGGCTGCCCTAGTTTCCCTGCCTGACGATCTGGACCAGCCTGGCGCTGGAATTACAGAGAGAGAGAGGGAGAGAGAGAGAGAGGGAGGGGGGGGTATCTGGGTATGGACCAGCCTGGCGCTGGAACTACAGAGAGAGAGAGGGAGGGAGAAAGAGAGAGAGAGAGGGGGGTATCTGGGCCTGGCACTAGAACTACAGAGAGAGAGAGAGAGAGAGAGAGAGAGAGGGGTATCTGGGCCTGGCACTAGAACTACAGAGAGAGAGAGAGGGGTATCGGGGTCTGGACCGCCCACACAACCTCTCACACATGGGAGCACAAGCACAAGCACGCTGACGCATGCACAAGCGTATCACACGCATGCGTTCACACATGCACACAAACACATACGCAGAGGTTAATGTCACTGTATGGTAAAAAGGACTGCATTACTGCTGCATATGTGTGTATACATGTGTGTGTGTATCAATAGGGATACCCCAGTACACAGGCAGGCTGTGTGTGTGTGTGTGTGTGTGTGTGTGTGTGTGTGTGTGCATGTGTCAGGAGGGATACCCCAGTACACAGGCAGGACGTGTGTGTGTGTGTGTGTATCGGTAGGGATACCCCAGTACACAGGCAGGCTGTGTGTGTGTGTGTGTGTGTGTGTGTGTGTGTGTGTGTGTGTGTGTGTGTGTGTGTGTGTGTGTATCGGTAGGGATACCCCAGTACACAGGCAGGCAGTGTGTGGCCCTGCAGCAGTGAAGGATTGCGATCGATGCACTTTATGGCCACAGCTCCATCCAACACAGATTTATTAAAAGAGAGAGAGGATGGGCCAGCTCCCTGACCCACACAGACACTTCATCACACTAACAAGCTCCCTGCCTGAGCCTGTCACACACTGCACACACACACACACACACACATATGCACGCACGCACACAAGCATGCACACAGGCACGCACACACACACACACACACGCACATATGCACGCACGCACACAAGCATGCACACAGGCACGCACACACACACATATATACACAGAAACACACACACACACACACACACACACACACACACACACAGAAACACCCCACACACACACACACACACACACACAACACACAACACATGGAAACACACACACACACACACACACACACACACACATACACAGAAACAGAAACGCAAACACACACACACACACACACACAAACACACACACACGCACATAGGCACACACTCGTGCACTCCATACACAAACACACAACACACACACAGACGCACGTAGGCACACACTCACGCAAACACACAACACACACACAGGCAGGTAAGCACACATGCACAAACACAACACACACGCACGTACACACGTGGGGCAGCTGCAGACAGATTCTCATTCTCAGTCGCTCGTAAGACCTCGTCTTTCTGTCCAGCCCTTCCAGTCGACCTAAGTCTCAGCCACTCCTGCCCTCGGGCTCTACCAGTCAAAGTCTCTGCGAGTCTCAAACAGTCAGTCACAGTCCCGGCAAGTCAAAGTCACAGTCCGTCTTTGTGCCAGTTTCCAACAGTCTCAGTTAATGTCTGTAATAAGGGGTGAAAAGCCATCAGTCCGGCCCCTCTCCACCCCACAAGTGAAATAGCCTTAAACCAGAACTAACAATCCACCCTCCACACTCCACCCAGCCCACCGCTGCACCCTCCGCTCCGTCCCCCCTGCTCCCCGCTCCACCCCCCGCTCCGCCCGGCCCGTACCCCAGATTCAGAGCGGGGCGGAGGGGAGTGTCCCGGGGAACCCCTCACGGCCCGGCGTGTCGCCTCCATGCTCAGTTAGGTCAGGGGACACCCCCCACAGCGCGCCGCTGCGGCCCCGCGGGAGGCCTGCTGGGGGGCGCTCGCCTCACCCGTCTGGACACTGACCGCCTTTCATCCGCCCGGTACGCCCACTGCCGCCAGATCGGACCCGAGTCTGTGAGTTCAGCCCTCCTCATAATCAGCATCATCAAATCCTCTGCTGCAGTCCAAACCAGTCCCTCTCTCCCCTGTTCCCCCTCTGCAACTGATCTCAGATCAGTGCTGAGGGTCGGTTGCCGTGCCCTACACCCTTTATGTCTTATCAGAGATCAGTGTTTATGCAATGTTGCCGATTGCTTCATACAATAACACGTAAAATGGAGGCAGTGTGGCTGGGTTAAGGCAGTGTGGCTGGGTTAAGGCAGTGTGGCTGGGTTAGGCAGTGTGGCTGCGTTAGTGTAGTGTAGCTGGGTTAGGGCAGTGTGGCTGGGTTAAGGCAGTGTGGCTGGGTTAGGCAGTGTGGCTGCGTTAGTGTAGTGTAGCTGGGTTAGGGCAGTGTGGCTGGGTTAGGGCATTGTGGCTGGGTTAGGGCAGTGTGGCTGGGTTAGGCAGTGTGGCTGGGTTAGGGCAGTGTGGCTGGGTTAGGGCAGTGTGGCTGGGTTAGTGTAGTGTGGCTGGGTTAGGGCAGTGTGGCTGGGTTAGGGCAGTGTGGCTGGGTTAGAGCTGGGGTAATGGTCGTTAATTCTTGGGTTTAACCAGTCTCATTCCCGCCTGTATTGCGGCGTGCGGTTGGCTCACTGGCGGGGACGGGGGCAGGGGGTGGGGGGCGGCGTGCTGAGTGTTGGGCTGTAATTTCGGTGTCGGCCTTTGTTCAGACCTGGGAATTAAATCTTACAGGATAATGTGCACTTGGCGACTTTAACCCCCTACAACACCACCTCCGCTCTGTCACAACACTTCAGCAAGCCTGCAAGCAGGAGAGAGAGAGAGAGAGAGAGAGAGAGAGAGAGAGAGAGAGAGAGAGAGAGAGAGAGAGAGAGAGAGAGATAGAGAGAGAGAGAGAGAGAGAGAGAGAGAGAGAGAGAGAGAGAGAGAGAGAGAGAGAGAGAGAGAGAGAGAGAGAGAGAGAGAGAGAGAGAGAGAGAAAGGAGGGACTCTGCTGAGTTCAGTCGTTTCCTCGTCCTGAGTCTGCCCTTTATTTCTGCCTTCAGTCCCTCTTTTCTGTCTCCCCGGCACTTTTGTTTCTTTGTAGTTTTTGTGGGTTTGTCATGGAGAGGCCTTTTACTATGTATGCGTGTGTGTGTGTGTGTGTACGTGTGTGTGTGCATGAGGGAGTGACTGTGTGTGTACGTGTGTGTGTGTGTGTGAGCGAGCGTGTGTGTGTGTGTGTGTGTGTATGTGAGGGAGATAGTGTGTGTGTGTGTGTGTGTATGTGAGGGAGATAATGTGTGTGTGTAGACTGCACAAGGTGGGGTGGGGGAGGGTGTGTATGTGAGGGAGATAGTGTGTGTGTGTGTGTGTGTGTGTGTATGTGAGGGAGATAATGTGTGTGTGTGTGTGTGTATGTGTGTATGTGAGGGAGATAGTGTGTGTGTGTGTGTGTGTGTATGTGAGGGAGATAGTGTGTGTGTGTGTGTATGTGAGGGAGATAATGTGTGTGTGTAGACTGCGCAAGGTGGGGTGGGCGAGGGTGTCAAATCTGTATGTGAAGAGATGTGTTTGAGCCTGCAGAGGTCTTCATCAGGCCTGGCCGCAGCCGGGGGAAATGACACTCGCAGATTTAAACTTGTTTATGGGCCTTTAGTGCAGCGTGCGGCTCTCTCTGCTCCTCACCAGTCTACCTCGCACGCCCTGCACCTGGGATGTGTTTCCGATGTGCACACGCTACCTTCTCTTTACTGTGCATCGATGTCTTCACACACCCTCCTCTCTGACCCCCTGCCCCTTTGATAGTGCTTGTGAGTTCCGCAGCCGAGTGAGTGACAGGCCGAGGTTGAGTGACAGGCCGGTGGTTGAGTGACAGGCAGGGTGTTGAGTGACAGGCAGGGTGTTGAGTGACAGGCCGGTGGTTGAGTGACAGGCAGGGTGTTGAGTGACAGGCAGGGTGTTGAGTGACAGGCCGGGTGTTGAGTGACAGGCCGGTGGTTGAGTGACAGGCAGGGTGTTGAGTGATAGGCAGGGTGTTGAGTGACAGGCCGGGTGTTGAGTGACAGGCCGGGTGTTGAGTGACAGGCCGGTGGTTGAGTGACAGGCAGAGGGCAGAGGGCAGACCCAGAATTGAATGAGGGCATCAAACGCTGGCCCTCCCAGGCACTGATCACTCATTGAGATCCGACGGCCGCAAAACACACAGCGACTGCGAGACAACAGCGCAGACAGGCCCATGCGTCCAACGTTTAACGTCTCCGTGGGGCCACCAATCTGTCTCCTTTCTCTTTCCTTTTCCTGCTCTCCTAAAAGTCCAACTATGGGCAGGGCGTTGTGAATCAGCACAGACTAGAAATCATTGGGCAGCACATCCGATGTTTGTGAACGCCGGAGAACATTTGGCACACATCTGTCCCCATCAAATAAAACATAAATGAAACAAGAAGTTTCCCGTAAATCCCGTCTCTAACTCCTGGCCAGTATTCTGACGCAGTTGGACCGTAGCATCGTGGGAACCAGACGACAAACAAATTCGAAACGGTTTTTAGAATAAATAAAACAACGGGAAAAGGACACGGCCCGTATTTCTTCCGCGGATAATGTGTTAAAGTTTAGATAGTGAAAGAGGCAAGACAAAAACAACGGGAACTAGGATGTGTTGAGGGGGTGGGGGGAGTGACTGGGCCGGGAAGAGGAAGAGGAGAGGAGAGAGGAAGAGAGCGAGGGATCAGACAGACAGAGGAGCGGCGAGTCTCGGGGAGAGTCTCGGAGAGAGTGAGTCACCGACACGCCTGAACCCGCATGCTAACACTAACAAGCCCTGCGTTTGAAACCCATCTCTGTGCCCATGACTTATTAATGCTGCGCGCCCTGCACCCCGCTGCGCACGCCTCTCAGCCTCTCTCTGACTCGCTCCGCTTTCTGTTGCTAGGGGCCGCCCACCGTTTGCTGGGCGCTCGGCGATGGGCTTTCAGGGGGAGCCCGACGGACGGACGGACGGACGGACGGACAGG
>JAINUG010000056.1:337500-342500 GCA_029706075.1 Aldrovandia affinis
CTCGAACCTGTCTGTCGTACCATTATCTCCTGCCTGAATTTCAGAGGGACTTTACAGGCACGGCTTACAAAGGCTGTTACTGTACAGTAACACAACTTAGAATGTTACTAACAACAGGATTTATACCGGATCAACTTACTTATGTTACTAACAACACCATTTAGACAGGATCAAGACAGGACCAGTTAAACCACAACCACCCAGACCAGATCATCTCAATCTCTTAGACCAATTTCAACCAACGTTTGACACATTTCCTTGTTGTAGTTTAGTTAGTGGACTACTCCTGCTAGTACCATACCCTTTTGACAACCGTTGTGTTTGTTTGTGGCTCAGTCAAAGGAGGTGTGTCTGTGTGCAACCGCTGCCTTTCATTAGACCAACCTCCAGCAAAACGAGTAATTACACAGCAGCGCTGCGGTTGTTTAAATAAAACAAATAGCATCTTCAAAGCCTTAACAGAAATGTAACGTGTATACGTTTTCATCAGCACACGCCACGGTACTTTTTGCTGTTGAAACAGAGGAGACGGAGCTGGCATGTTTGACAGATGGGGCTGGCTGGAGAACGGCAGACACTGAGAGCGGTCCCAGATCAGGCCCATGCAGCACTTATAAAAGAGCAGAGCGTGAGGACGTGCTCATGTCCTTTAAAGGACGTCAGCAGGAAGGCTCTGTATGTGACTGGCACGGTGTCCATTTTAGAACAGCATCATACATGCGCCAAATTTACACAAACGTGAGTCTGATGAAAACCCATCGTTTGGAGGTGGTGTCAAAGTCAGGAAAACGTCCAGACCAACAACAAAACAAAAACTCAGACTGACCCATGTTTGTCTGACTCAAGTATGATCCCTACCATGTCCGAATGGCTATGACACCATGTCGGAATGGCTATGACACCATGTCGGAATGACTATGACACCCATGACATCCGAATGACAGATTTGTCTGAGGGAGGTTTTGTTGACTTTGACACCACCTCCGAATAACCGGATGATCGTCTGACTCATCTTCGCCTGACCTTGGTAGAACTCCCACGCCTGACTTTGGTGGAACTTCCACGCACGTATGATGCTGTCCTAAAACAGACACTGTATGACTTGTGATCAAAGTCTCTCAGCAGGCATGGGGTGGGGGAGGCATTGAAGTGTTCAAGGCTGTTTGGACTGTTATAAACCTCCCAGAGAGAGGAGTGCAGCTGATGTACAGTCATGGTGGGGGGCGATGGTCATTCAGGGAATGATAGCCACGAGCAGACATGTGATCCAAAGGATGGGCGGGGGTGTCCTTTGTGTCACCGAAACAATGAAAAAATGAGCTTTCAAATGAGCTCTGTTGTTGGTACAGTGTTACTGGTTAAAGGACCTGTTTGTATGATTTGAGCAGCGGCTTCAAGGTTTAGGAGAGGATTCCTCTCTTGCTTTCTTTTGGCGGGGCCTAAGTACTCTTTTACACAGCAGAAGAAAGTGGCGTTAGTAAACGACTGTAATCTGGAGTACTAGGAAGAATTGCATTATGGGGGTTGGCACAGTGGATCCTAGGAGCATGACAGTGGGGTTGGTTAAGGACTGAATTTGCATGGCGGCTTCATGCATGTATCGTGTGTTTTGTTTGTCGTGTTCTGTCTGAGGATATGTCATTGGTCGTGCTTTTTGGGTCTGAATTGTAAATCTCAAATTTCAATCTTAAATCTCTCCCTCCCCTCTCCCTCCCTCTCCCTCTACCTCTTCCTCTCTCTCTCTCTCTCTCCTTCCTCCATCTCTCCCTCTCCCTCCCTCACTCATTCTCTCTCTCTCTCTCTCCCTCCCTTACTCTCCCCCTCTCCCTCTCTCTCTCCTTCCTCCCTCTCTCCCTCTCCCTCCCTCCCTCCCTCCCTCTCTCATTCTCTCTCTCTCTCTCTCTCTCTTCTCTCTCTCTCCCTCTCCCTCTCCCTCTCTCCCTCTCTCCCTCCCTCTCTCCTTCCCACTCATCAGTTGGGGGCAGCTGTGCTGAGCTGAGCGGAGCTGTGATGCAGTAGTAGGAGGAGAGGGGTTTGTGAGGACTAATGTGCTCATTAAAAAGGCATGCTTCACCGTCAAATGCCAACTGCCGTTCTTCGTCTTCCCTCGCTCCTTCCCTCCCTTCACTTTTTATTTTTTTCCCCCTGAAACGTGGCACCACCCCCCTTTCTCATTCACATCTCCTCTCCCGACCTATAGCACCGTACGACCGAAACACACAACAAGCGAAATAAGCAGAAACGGCCACCGTAAACCTGGTATGGAAGAGAAATACGTAAACCCAATCTCCGTTTCCCCCTCCCCCCACTCTCCCTCTCTCTCTTTCCTTCTCCTTACTGCCTCTTTCTCTCTCTCTCTCTCACTCTCTCTCTCTTCCCTCCCCTCCCTCCCTCCCTCACTCCCTCCCTCCCTCCCTCTCTCCCTCTCTCTCTCTCTCTCTTTTTCCTCTTCTCCCACAATCCTGCAACCCTAATTAGAAATATCATAAATATTCACGATGCGAGATGAAGAGGGAGGAAGGGAGGGGAGGAGAGGAGAAGGAGAGGAAGAGAGAGGGAGAGAGGTGGTGGAGGAGGAGGAGAAGCGAGAGCTGAAGGGGGAAAAAGAGAGACAGATGGAGACAGAGATGGAAAGATGCTGCAAGTAGGGGAGAGCAAGAGAGTGAGAGAGAGAGAGCGATGATGGAGAGACAGAAAGGGACAGGGTACAATAAAAAGAAAAAGAAAAAGGCTACACAGACAGCGCAAGGGTTCATAAAATATCCATACAGCACCCCTCCCCCCCACCCCACCCCCTTCCTGGGGGGGGGGGAGAGGAGGGGTTTTGTCTTTGAACATGCACATTTAGTGAATTTACCGTTACGACATTTCCTCCGAACAATTCCCACTTAGTTCCCACTTAGGCTCTGTCCATCGGCAGCCACTGTCCGGTCACCGAACGACAACACGTCCAGCGCGCAGAGAGGCCATCAACACACCACGCACTTTAACCCCCCCCCCCCACACCCCAGGGATAAATTATTCAACCTCTCCGTCGACAAATCTGAACAAACACTTTAACCCCGCAAGTGCTGAGGTACACAAAAAAAACTCTGTTAATTATTCATCGTCGAATAAAATAATAGAAAGCGGACATGTTTTAAAAAATAAAATACAAAAAAACGATAGGAAGCAGAAATGTAAAAAAGAGCGAGTGTATGTTGAATGCGTGGCCTACTGCTGGGTTCTTTTCAAAGCAGTGCTTTTCACAATGGCTATTTTTAGAAATGGCCCACTTCACATTGGTCAAAATATACAGTGAACGTGAGTTCCCACACAAATCAATAGCACATCTGTCAGGCCCCCCCGTAACCCAATTCACAGCGGCACCACGACACTGATCCACTGACTGCTTCTGTCCCTGAGAAACTCAGGAGGATCAACACAAAGGGCCGCTTTGGCTGTTCTCAGATCAGTTCATTAGCGAGACATGCGGGAGGATCAACACAAAGGGCTGTTCTCAGATCAGTTCATTAGCGAGACATGCAGGAGGATCAACACAAAGGGCTGTTCTCAGATCAGTTCATTAGTGAGATATGCGGGAGGATCAACACAAAGTGCTGTTCTCAGATCAGTTCATTAGTGAGACATGCGGGAGGATCAACACAAAGGGCTGTTCTCAGATCAGTTCATTAGTGAGATATGCGGGAGGATTAACACAAAGGGCTGTTCTCAGATCAGTTCATTAGTGAGGCATGCGGGAGGATCAACACAAAGGGCTGTTCTCAAATCAATTAGATTTTGAGACTGGCGGGAGGATCAGCTCAAAGGGCTGTTCTTGGCACGTTTATTTTGGGTGAAATTGAAACCTATTTTGGTGATTGCTGAACTATTGGTGAAAAAAAAACATTTGACATTTTAAGCATTTAGCAGACGCTCTTATCCAGAGCAACTTACAAGATGTGCATTAATACATGGTAGGAACAATCATAGTTTGCGCAAGAGATCAGTGCAGTAATACAGTGATAGACATCGTTGTAGGCAGCTGCATACCATACCTGTAACACTGGATAGGAAAAGGTTAGTAAAAAATGTTTACTAACCACTTTGCTTTGACGTTCTGTGGACATTACCCACATGCGTCCGAAAGTGAACCCCGGGGAAAGTGATCAGTTGGCCAACATTCACATTTCTTCATTTGGCAGACATTCATATCCAGAGATTAACAATCCAGGTTAAGCACTTTGCTCAAGGGTACGACAGCAGTGCCCTGCCTGGGAATTGAACCTGCAACCTCTGAGTCACAAAGCTGCTTCCTCTGACTGTCACACCACACTGCCTCCGTTATACGACGGAGTGACCCCTGGATGCCGTTCGATGAATGATCAGTCACAAACGAGAGGCGCGTGACCCCGGCTTTTACAGACAGATGCTCCAGAGGGGCCCCGTGGAGGCCCCGGACACTGCCTCGCTGCCTGTTCCGCCTCAGCGACTGAGCGCTCTGTCCCAATTTAGCCTAAATCAGTGTCATCAGTGAACACTGGCCATAATGCAGGGAGGGGAAGGAGAGAGCGGCAGAGAGAGAGAGAGAGAGGGAGAGAGGGGAGGGAGAGAGGGATGGAGGGAGAGAAGGAGGGAGGGGGCGAGAGAGAGAGTAAAAAGGCATTCCACACCATCACCATCCACCCGGCCCAGTCCAGTCTCATTCGGTGTGGGTTCAGAGAGTGAAAGAGAGGGCGAGAGATGGATACATGTCATTGGCACAACCTGAGACACAAACACATTCAGGCCATTAAAACACATATGCATACATCTCTCTCTCTCTCACACACACACACACACACACACACACACACACACACACACACACACACACACACACAGATGCATACGCTTGTGCATGTGACACAAACACATTCAGGCTATTAAAACACATATGCATACATCTCTCTCACACACACACACACACAGATGCATATGCTTGTGCATGTGCACACACACAAACTCAGACACACACACAC
>JAINUG010000056.1:347500-370000 GCA_029706075.1 Aldrovandia affinis
GACTGGAGGTAAGGGGGAGCAGTACCTCTGGCCACTTGTTTGTTAATGCATCTGTGCCTTGGCAATGTAAGATGTCTCTTGTCATGCCAATAAAACATCTTGAGCTCAAATAAAGCAATTTGAGTTTGAATTTGAGCCCTGTGGTTCCATGGGGGGTCAGAGAGAGGTCTGGAAACCCCCAAACCCACCCCCACTGACACGTCTTTTTCCGTCTCCCACCAGAATATCACAAGAGGGGATTTACACTCTCAATCTGTGCTTTCACTGGTGGTGGAGAGAGGGAAGGGGGGAGAGATGGAGAGGGAAGGAGGGAGAGATGGAGAGGAAAAGGGTTGGGGGGGGGGGCAGAGATGTTGTTAGTGGGTTAGTGAGGACGTTTTTTCCTCAAATGCGATTTCTCTACCCTGCAGAATGTAATCTCCCCAGGCAAATCCGTCTTTAGCCAAACCAGGGAAGAAAAGAGGAGAAAGGGAAAAGCATCTTTATCCAAATCCAATTACGGCACGAAGGAGGGAGCGAGGAGGATGAGGAGGAGAGGATCTTGTAATTTGTCTGAGGGATTACCGGGAGATGACCTGAGCCTGGTGTGTTTGTGTATGTATATATGTGTGTGTGTTACAGGTTATAGGTTGTGTGTGTGAGAGTTTGTGTATGCATGTGTATATATATATTTGTGTGTGTGTGTGTGTGTTACAGTGTGTGTATGTGTGTGTTACAGTGTGTGTGTGTGTGTGTGTGTGTGTGTGTGTGTGTGTGTTGTGTGTGTGTTACTGTTTACAGTGTGTTACAGTGTGTTACTGTGTGTGTGTGTGTGTGTGTGTGTGTGTGTGTGTGTGTTACAGTGTGTGTGTTACAGTGTGTTACAGTGTGTTACTGTGTGTTACTGTTTGTGTGTTACAGTGTGTGTGTTACAGTGTGTGTGTGTGTGTGTGTGTGTGTGTGTGTGTGTGTGTGTTACAGTGTGTACAGCAGCAGTGTGGTTCAGATGCTGCTCTATTCTCTGCACAGTTAATAAAGAGCCTCTGACCCAGATGGACGATGGACAGTGGCGCCCTGTGCCCCACGCCCCTCCCCTCCCCTGACGGGGCCCGTCTCTGCAGTCGCCCCGGAGCGGGGGATGGGACGGGACGGGGGACCGCAGAAAGGCTCTCACATCGTCTCTCTCTGGCGGTAACCCCTCCTGACAGTCCCAATTAGACGGTGTGGCAGCAGTCATGACCGGTCGCACGTCAAAGCCCCGTCTCCCTCAACCCCACACAAAACCAATCCCCTCCCCTACCCCCCCCGAGCGGCCCCCGTGTCCCCCAGCAGCCAGGGCAAGACAGGGGCGCGGAGGGGGGGGGGGGTTCGGCTCGTCTGATCCCCACTGGGGGTCAGACAGAACAGAGGAAGAAATTGGCTCTTGGCTAGGATTCGAGATTCGCCACTGAGCGCAGGAATATTTAATGTGATGTGGCTGTACAGTGAACACACACACACACACACACACACACATCAGGGCAGCTCACTGTAAGAGAAGAGGACAGCGGGCCAGATATCTGTCAGCATGTCGGAGTGGCGATATCCTGTCACTGTCTCTCTCCGTCCTGCTGAGTCACACTGACTGACACTGATACACTGGCCCGGGTTCAGCAGAGGCCCTGCGAGAGAGCGCTCGCAACCGAACGCGCTGGGCGGCCGCGACTCCAACATATGAACCCGTATATGATTTATGATATGCATTACCTCAAATAGTCACCGTGGCACTTATGTAAAAAACCCTCATTGTGACGTGCGTGTGAGAGTCGCAGGGCCGTATTTGGGGAAATATAATGGTATATCATTTGTGGTGTATGAGACTGTGCGGTCACAATCGCATCTTCACACACCTGCACAACCAAAGCTTGCACGCTCACGTGGACACTTACACAAATATACATAAACCAACACCCTCCCTCTCTCTGTCATACACACACTAATACACAATTACACACACCGGACATACAATCACACAGTTACACACAAATGCGCACAGGCGCACACACAGGCACACACACACACACACACACACACACACACACAGAGGGGGCCGTCTTCCCAGATTCAAGAGCACTGTGTGGCACTAAGCTGATTACTGTCACTCACCCTGCCCCTGCCCTTCCACAATTAGGTCACCTCTCCGCCCCCTCCCTCTCTCCCTTTCTCCCTCTCTCTTCTCCGTTCATTTTCAAGGTGTTTTTTAACAAGGCGCAGAAGCAGGAAAGAATGGTTTTCAGTGAGCGGAACTCATCACTCATAATGTAGTAACACACAACAGACTAGAGGGAGAGCAGGAACGTTGACAATAACACTACTATTGACAATAATCCTTCTGAGTCGTATCCCTTTAACCGTCTGATACGCCCAGCGCTCTTCCATCTCGCTGCGATTTTAAAGCTCGACTCAAAGACGCTTCACCGACGGGCTCAGACATCTGCGTCGCGCCGACAAAACCATAATGACGGCAACGCTTCCATCCTCATCTCCTTTTCATCCCTCCTTCTTTCAATCCCCCTGCGTGAGGATTTCGAGGAAGGAAATAATGAAAGAGGGAACAAAGGAAAAGAAGAGTGCGGCGAGAGATGGAGAGGAGGAGAAAGAGAACAAAAGTTGCGACAAAAGACAAAAAAGGACAAAAATAATGAAAAGAAAGGGAGAAAGGAACTGCAAAAATGTTCCCCCCCCAAAAAAAATAACAAACAAACAAACAAACAAAAATGAATAAACTTGAGAGCTCAGAATGATAGGGATCCACTTTCTGGCTGTAGATTTTGAAATATCAAGCTTTAGAACTTTCAAGTCCCGTATCAAAGCATTGCTTTTTAGTGCATCTATGTTAGTGTTAATACATTTAAAAAAACTAAAAAACGAGTCATTTCAGGCATTTCATCTGTTGTATAACAAAACAGAAAAAACTGTCCCATATTAGGGATGCTAGAGTAACATGAACCCTGGGGCGATAGGGCTCAATCCCATTTCAACTCAATTCATGAACTGACAAATCGCCGTGCTCCATTATGGGCGCGCACACACACACACAGACACATCGCAGAGCTACAGGTGGAACCTGTTTCACCAGACCAGCAAAGCCAGAACTAAGTGATTTTCATTGTTATGAAATCTTATCTGATATCTTTAGCATTTACATAGCTTTCTAACACAGAGAGAGAGAGAGAGGAGTGAGAGAGAGAGAGAGGGAGGGAGGGTGAGAGTGGGGGAGAGAGAGAGAGGGGGAGAGAGAGTGGGGGAGAGAGAGAGAGAGAGAGGGAGAGAGAGACAGAGAGGAAGAGGGAAAGAGAGGGGGAGAACAGAGGGCCCCATGGCAGCACTTAAAGGAGAGCTGCATTATTTATCAGCAGACAAAGCGAAACATTTATTTATCATGGTGGCCATGTGGAGCGAGCCCTACACCAGAGGCCTAAAGCAAAAGAGGGGGGGGGGGCAGGGCAGGGGTCAGATCAACCAGAGGGGCAGCGGTCATCTGCGGGGACCATAACCTGACCGTGGGGGCAGTGATGTCCTTGTGCATCTCATGTATAACATGCATTAGTTGTAACATTAGCAGTGTGTGTGTGTGTGTGTGTGTGTGTGTGTGTGTGTGTGTGTGTGTGTAGGTCAGTGAGGTATATGGGATATAAGTAGTCAATAACAGCTGACTCCTGGCTGCCCTCTGCTCCTTGCTCACACAAAGGCCTGTAATTATATTATTGTTTGACTCCAGCACCCCCCCCCACTAAGCCCCTCCCCTTGTGCTCTCCACGGCAGAGATAATTACCCCTATTGTGTCCCAGACACACACACTCTGACAGACGCACAAAGACACACGTGTGCCAAGGGACTCGAGGAGACATGGTCTGGCAGATGTGCGTGGACTCGCCCCCTCACCCAGACACGCTGACCCACACACACACACACACACACACACACACACACACACATACAGTGTATACACGGTACACACACATACTGTGTATGCATGGTGCACACACACACGCATGCACACACACACAGTGCGCACACACACACAGTGCACACACAGGGTCCACACACACACACACACACACACACACAGTGCACACACAGGGTCCACACACACACACACACACACACACAGTGCACACACAGGGTCCACACACACACACACACACACACACACACACACACACAGTGCACACACAGGGTCCACACACACACACACACACACACACAGTGCACACACAGGGTCCACACACACACACACACATTCTTTCTGTCAGCACAAGATTGGTGCCAGCTTCCCATCTGTTTGCCCCTCTCCCCCTTCTCCCCCAGCTCCCCCCTTTTTCCATTTCTACTGCTTCTCTCATCCCTTTCTTTCCCTCTCTCCATCTCCCCTTTTTTTTTTACCCATTTCTCTCTCTCTCTCTCTCTCTTTCCTGCTTCAAAAGAGAAAGAATGTGACATAAATGGAAAAAAACACAGGTCCACAGATCTGAACTGAGAGGTTTTAACACCACATGCGTTCAATCAGAGGGAAATGAAGAAGTCTGTCCACAAACACTCCACCAAAAATGGCGGTGGTGTTTTTTTGGCACACTTCAAACCTTGGTGCCCTCCTCGCCCCACAGCGCAGCCCCCCCCCCCCCCTTCAGAGCATGGCAGCTGCAGGCAGTGCCACCACACTGAGCGCATTCAGCGCTCCCCCTATTAATGTTTAATGTGCTTTTCGTGTTCAGGTACATTTAGCTACTCAACAAACATGTCCCCGGTCATAGTAATGTGGAGGGGTGTGTGTGTGCGTGTATGTGTGTGTGTGTGTGTGTGCGTGTGTGTGCGCGTGTGTGTGTATTGGGGGGGTTAAGTGGCTTGTTGGGGCGGTTAAGAGTGGAGGAGATATCCATTGTCAGGCCTATGTTTACAGCAACCTGCGCAACCACAGACAAGTGTAACCATTAACGTATTCCTTTTTCTGCGTAGATACGAACACACGCACACAGGTGCAAAATACAAACACCCACACACATGTGCGCGTGCAGACGCAGGCACAAAACACAAGCACACGCACGCACACAGATGATTACTAATGAATCATTCGCAATGATGAATAAAAATCATGAAAACAATGAGACGTGCAGTGTCCTAAAACAGCGCTGTACACACTGTTCCCCATCATGCCCCCTACCACACAGAGGCCCGGGAGGAGGGGGGGGCGGGGCGGGGAGAGACAGAAGGAGAGAGAGAGAGAGAGAGAGAGAGAAGGAGAGAGTGAGAAGGAGAGTGTGTCCCTGGCTGGAGGTGACTGCCCCCTGTGTTCTTAATTGTTTAATAGCCTGCAAACACACAACAACCCCCAAGGGCCCTGGCCCAGTGAGGGAGCGAGAGCAGGGGGAAGCCATCGATTAGCAATACAGCCTGTAACTGACACGCTGTGTGAACCGCAAACATAGAACAACACAGCACAGGGCCCCTGAGTGTCTATACAGTACGGCACAGGGCCCAAGTTATTATACAGAACAGGGCCTGATTTCTAATACTCCCACACATGAACTAACACAGACATACATAGAATCACACGCACATACATTCTGTCCCTCACTTGTACAAATCACACGCACACACACACACACACACACACACACACACACACACACACACAACACACACACACACACAAATAGAGAAACAGGTACTGACCTGGCTAAACTGCAACACTATCAGAACCCATAAGAACTGCGAGCTGCCATTGCACAAACATGAAATTGCCCACAATGCTTTGCAACAGCAGCCTCGATTTCAGACATGGCTCAAAGCTGCCATGATAACACTCACTTTATATACTTTTAGAGCTTACAGATATAATTGTTGTTGCTAATTGTTGTTGCTTACATCGCTGGTATTTGCACGGTGTGTGTGCCTGGTTACTAAGTAATGGCAACACAATTTGTTTGTCGAGCTAATAAAGCTCCATTTAAATTTCTATTTCAATTTGAGAGAGAAGGAGAGAGAGAGGGAGTTGGAGCAGGAGAGAGAGAAAAAGAGAGCAGCAGAGAAGGAAGGGAGGGAGGGAGGGGCTTGCCTCTCTTAACAGCAGCCATGTGGCTATAGCCATCTGTTGGCATGGACTAAATTAATTAGCTGAACTCATTACAATTTTACAGGGAGCCTCTAGCTCAAACCAAACAGTCTGCAGCAACAAGACCTCTCCTTCCCTCCCTTCCCTCTCAGTTCCACTATCACCCTCTCTCTCATCTCTCCCTCTCTGTCCTTACCTCTGCCCGGCTCCCTCCTCTTCTCTCCCTCTGCTCCTCTGCTCCATTCGTTCACTTCTTCCTCTTCCATTTAAAACGGTCGGGCTCTCTATGCTTCCCCCACCCCCAAGGTATATCTGCCCCTTTATCTCGATCTCCACCTCTAACCCCCTGCTTCCCTCCATCCACCCCTCCCTCCCTCTCCCTCTCTTTCTCACTCCATATTCAGGTGTTCAAGGAAAAAGGGGGTGCCTCTCTTCTAATCTGCACAGAAAGAAAGCAGAGGCTGAGCACACAAACACTTGGAAGGGGGGGCTCTTGCCACCGCCGCTCGCGAATCACGACTGCTCTTACCGCCACTGCATATCCTCTGACCCTCGCCGATAGATCTCTCCTAGCCCGTCCATTACACACCGGACTCCCGCGACGCCAATGCCCTCGCAGCTAAACCGCCACGCCACCCGCCCCTCTTGTGTTCCCCTCAGATTACCACCGCTTCGGCCGTGACCGCAACCCCGCTTCCGCGCAACCCCCCCCCAGCGGTGCTCCCCGGGGCGCCGTCGGGGTCACGGGTGCAGCTATGCGCCACGGGCGTCCCCACTTCAGTCACCCCCACGACCTTGAACCGACGCTGCCACAGCCTCTGCTTGGGAACATGACGCTGCTCGATCACGATTTTGCTCTGAATCGCCTGCGTTTGCATAGATTCTTCTCGGAGATGATGCTCTAGGACGGTTGAGTCTTTCATCACAATTCCCTATGAGCACCCATAATGACATTGTGACAGGATGTCACCGGGCTGAGCGCTCCCAACATCTTACTGCACTCTAGCAAGGTGGCCACCCTGCCAGCTGATGAGTGCACAAAAGAGCACACATAATCCAGTTTATTAAACGTATCCTTTTATAAAATAAAACAAAGCACAACAAAAACTATGTTAAATGTAAAACTATTAGTTAGAGGGTAAACCGCAACCAAAAAAAAAAAGCGCCTCTTGCTCCATGCCCAAGAACTCTCCAATCAGGCATGGCAGGCTGTGCTTTTATAACGGCCTAACAAAGGTGAGCTTGCCTGTAGGTGAAGCCACTGCTATCCAAGGCCCTGTAGTCCTCTCCAGGCTGTGGGAGGGAACAGGAGTGCCTGACAGCAGCCAAAAGGGAGGTGCAGCCCTCTCCACTCCTCCCTCCACCTCTCCCAGTGTCACATGCACATGTTGCCACTGCAAATGAATGGCATGGTGCTGCCATGAACGACAGGAGTGTGTGTGGCACCGGTGAATGGGTTCTCACAACGGTGTTGTGTGACACTGCAGCAGCCCAACCATGGAACAGAGTCTCCCGTTACCTGGGAGATGGCACGCTCTTGCCACTACAGCCACGGAAACCTGGCGGGTCGCAATTACAAACTGACCTCTGCTCCTCGGCGGTGACCGTCACTCAACATTTCCAGAACCCCCTGCTAGAGAGGGAAGGAGAGATGGGACAGACTGTGCAGATGCTGAAGATGAGAGAAAAGGAGAGAGGGAGGGAGAGAGAGGAGAGAGAGAGAGAGAGAGAGAGAGAGGAGAGAGAGAGAGAGAGAGAGAGGGAGGAAAGAGAGAGAGAGAGAGAGAGAGAGAGAGAGGGAGAGAGAGAGAGAGAGGGAGAGAGAGAGAGAGAGAGAGAGAGAGAGAGAGAGAGAGAGAGAGAGAGAGAGAGAAGAGAGAGAGAGAGAGAGAGAGAGAGAGAGAGAGAGAGAGAGAGAGAGAGAGAGAGAGAGGGAGATGGAGTTCGCTGGCAGGGCACATTTCCCAGTTCATGTTGGTATACACGCGGGTGGATAATTAGGCCAGTGGCTCCATGCGATGAAGGCACCATCTCCCCCCCATGGCCCCGCTCCCTCATCCCCCTCTCTACCTCCCTGTCCCATTCTGGACACACACACGCACAGCACTGCCCGATCCCCATCGTTCATTTGCAGCATCACAAGTGAGCTGCTATGGGTACAAGTGCAAAGGGGAAGTGATATTTCTTGTTTCCTGTTCTCACTCCAGTTCTGTATGGCACCTTGCGTTGGTCATCCAAAAGCCAATGAAAAGGCAGAGTGAGCGGGAGGCATCATTCCTCCCTCTTCTGATCTTCCCTGTTCTTCCCTCTATATCAGCATTCCTTTTCTTCTCCTCCGCACCTCCCCTTCCCATCCTCCAATCTCTCTCATTCTCCTCGAGTCTCTCTCTTTATCTCCGGCTGTCTCAGAAAGAGACCTTCCTCCGACCCTCCCCTTCCCCCTTTTATCTCGTCTCTTCTCCACTTCTCTCCTTTTCCAAAACATCTCTCTCCACCTCCACAATCACCCTCCATCTTTCCCTTATCCTCCTCTCTCTCTCTCTCTCTCTCCCCCTCTCTCTCCCTCCCTCCCTCTCTCTCTCTCTCTCCCTCCCTCTCCCCCTCTCTCTCTCTCTCTCTCTCTCTCTCTCTCTCTCTCTCTCTCTCTCTCTCTCTCTCTCCCTCTCCCTCTCTCTCTCTCTCTCTCTCCCCTCCCTCCCCCTCCCTCTCTCTCTCTCTCTCTCTCTCCGTGTGTGTGTCTCGTGCTCACTCTTTCCCTGAAACCAGAGGGAGCTCTTAGTGACAGCCGAGTCACATATATATTGCTCTATCTAAAGGACAGATGGGACTTAACTTCCACAAGAGAGAGAGAGGGAGAGAGGGAGGGAGGGGAGGGGGGCATTAATTATTTACCCCACTCCGTATTGGAATATTAATGCTAAAAGCAATCGGGCAACTCTTCATTAAATTAACTAAAATGCAGAGAGAGAGGGGGGGAGAAAGAGAGAGAGAGGGAGAGAAAATCAGAGAGAAAGAAAAGGCGCATGCTGTTAAAAGGCCCCTAAAATTAGTGAAGCAAAAATACATCCATTAAACCGCATTGCATCTACCTCTTTGCTCTCTTTCTCTCTCTCCCCCCCCTTCCGTATGCCCCTTTCCCCCTTCTCTCCATCCAGTGCCGCCCTCCCCTCTTCCAACTGTGTATCCAGAATGCAAGCAAACAAGCATCACATAAAAAGCGTCTAAAATGCCACAAGTGCTCGTTCAGGGCTTTTTCATGTATATATTTTTTATTCTGTATTGGCTCTCAAGTGCTTGCTCAATTTTTAAACACGCCATGGCGACAAGAGCCACTGTCCCCTTCTCCTGTATCTCAGAGCCTTACTGCAACCCCCACCCCCCTTTCTCTCTCTCTCTCTCTCTCTCTCTCTCTCTCTCTCTTTCTCTCTCTTCCTCCATTTTTCTCCTGCACCTTTCTCTCTCTCGCTTTCTCCTCCATTCCTCCATTTTTCTCCTGCACCTTTGGAGTCACTCGCTTTCTCTTTTTCTCTCTTCCCCTACTCCCCCATGCTTGTCCCTCCTTCCTCTGCGCTGCATCCCATCTCTTCCTCCATCACAGTGCCCCTCCCTCTCTCTCTCTCTCTCTCTCTCTTTCTCTCTCTCTCTCTCTCCATCTCCCAGGCCTACAAGCGTAACGGTAAAACAGAAAGTGGCGACGAAGACGACGACGACAACAATAATAATAAACACATTTGCTCATCTCTGGGGGTCTCAATTATTCATCCCCACACAGAGGCACGGAATCACAGGACCCCACAGAGGAGAGGAGGAGAGGGAGGAGTAGAGCATGCACACACACAGACACACGCACGCACGCACGCACGCATGCACGCACGTCGTACACACATGCGCACGCGCACACACACACGACACCCAAGTGCACAACGCCAGCATGCGCATCCGTACTGCAGAGTAGCATGTCTATATATGGAGACTCTCTCTCCATTAGTGGCTGCTACGCACTGTTGACTTATCAAGAAGAGAAAAACATACATTTAATCTCCTTGCATAAAACACACCCTCTATCGCTCTACCTAACTGCCACCCCCTCCTGCTAGCCACTGCAGCTTAACACATACACATACATGATCAAACACACACGCACACACACACACACACACACACACACACACACACACACACACACATACTGTATATATACAAACATGCATACAAGCATACACACGCACACATATACAAACATGCATACAAATATGCACACGCACACATATATATGCACATATGCATATTCTCACACACACACACACACACACACACATATATATACCTATATACAAACATATATACAAACACACATATGCACATATGCATATTCACACACACACACACACACACACACACACACACACACACACACACACACACACACACACACACACACACACATATATATACAAACATACATATGAGCATGCACACGCACACACACACATATGCATGTGTATGTGTGTGTTTGTTTGCGTGCGTGTGTCCTTCCTCCTTACAAATCCGACACGCTTCCCGTCAACCATCTCATTTCTCCTTTCAGCAGGAAAAGAAAGCAAATCAATTTCAATTTCCTGTGTCTTCATCTGAATGATCACGGAACCCCCAACACAGTCCCAGCCCCCGCGTGCGGCCGGAGGGTCGGGCGTGCCAGGAAAACGGGCACGGGACTGACCCAGAGTGGGCCGCGAGATGGGTGATTGACCACAGACCCAGAGTGGACCGCGAGACAGGGTGATTGACCACAGACCCAGAGTGGACCGCGAGACGGGTGATTGACCACAGACCCAGAGTGGACCGTGAGAGCGGTGATTGACCACAGACTGAGGGGACCGCGAGACGGGTGATTGACCACAGACCCCAGAGAGTAGTGATTGACCACAGACTGAGGGGACCGGGTGATTGAACACAGACTGAGGGGACCGACTGAGGGGACCGCGCAGTGATTGACCACAGACTGAAAGTGGACTGTGAGACGGGTGATTGACAGTGGTGGTCAGGCAGCTAATGGCAGAGTCGTGACTCATGACAGGTTGGGATGTTAACCGTGTGTCTGATTGGATAAGAGTCGGCATCCAGGGCCTGCTTGCCCTGAAAACTGATAAAGGGGAGGGTCCTTACTGGCAAGATTTCAAACCTTCACACCCCACAACACAGAAACTTGGGAAGACCAGTGTGTGTATGCCTGTGTGTATGTACAGGGTGTGTGTGTGTGTGTGTGTGTGTGTGTGTATGTACAGGGTGTGTGTATGAGAGCGTGTATGCACAGGGTTGTGCGTGTGTGTGTGTGTGTGTGTGTGTGAGTGTGTATGTACAGGGTGTGTGTGTGAGAGTGTGTGTGAGTGTGTATGTATAGGGTGTGTGTGTGTGTGTGTGTGTGTGTGTGTGTATGTATAGGGTGTGTGTGTGTGTGTGTGTGTGTGTGTGTGTGTGTGTGAGTGTGTATGTATGTATGTATAGGGTGTGTGTGTGTGAGTGTGTGTGTGTGTGTGTGTGTGAGTGTGTATGTATAGGGTGTGTGTGTGTGAGGGTGTGTGTGAGTGTGTATGTATAGGGTGTGTGTGTGTGTGTGTGTGTGTGTGAGTGTGTAGAGTGTGTATGTACAGGGTGTGTGTGAGTGTGTGTGTGTGTGTGAGTGTGTATGTACAGGGTGTGTGTGAGTGTGTGGGGGAGTGTGTACTAGTCGAGTGAGTTTTAAGCAGAGGTGCATTAGTGATGAGCGGGGGGCAGTGCTGGGATTGCTCTCCGCCCCAAGCGGATTATTGATTTTAAGAGCAGATGTGGCGCGTATCAGAAATATGTCATATCACATGTAGATTATTACTCTGATGTGCGCTGCCGGCGTTGTTGTTTTGACCCCCACCCCCCCCAGGCCCGTGCTGATTGGGCCTTAAAGAGCCTCGAGTGTCTGCTCAGGCCCCCACCACCACCCCCCCCAACCCTCCAGTCACGATGGAGAGAGAGAGAGAGAGAGAGAGAGAGAGAGAGAGAGAGAGAGAGAGAGAGAGAGAGAGAGAGAGAGAGAGAGAGAGAGAGAGAGAGAGAGAGAGAGAGAGAGAGAGAGAGAGAGAGAGAGACTGACAGACACAGACAGCCGACGGGGCCGATTTTCCGTCGTTATCTTTGTAGCTTCGATGCGTCCTGGGATTTCATTGACCTCTATTTTCTGCCATGACACAGTGGCCCGCCCGCCCGCCCGCCCGCCCCCGCCCGCTCGCTCACTCGGGCGGATATATTTACACACTTCCACAGACGCCGCTTCCCAGGCGACCGCGCGCTCAGGATCTCTCTGTTTCTGACACGCCGGGAGAGCGGGGCGCGCGAGAGGGGCTGTCAGCGGCTAACGAACGGCGGGCCGCGGGAGGCGACAGTCGAGGAGCGCGGCGGGCGGAGGGGGGAGCGGCAACGCTCCCGTTTACGTCCAATTAAACGGCGCAGTTAAACCGGGGGGTCGGCCCGCCCCCGTCGAGCCCCGTGGACTGTGTCCTGGCGGCCGGGGAGGGGGCGTATCGGACGCTCGGTGCCGAAGCAGTGCGTCGAGGTGTAAAGTTGCGTAGGAGTCGCGCCCTCTTTGGTTTGCGTGTGCGTGCGCGTGGAAGCGTGGTGGAAGCTGAAGCGATGGGGCATGCAAGCTCGTGCTCCGTATCGTTGTGTAGTGTTTTTTTGGAGGGGGGATGTTTGTTTGTGGCACAATAGAATTCAATAGGCGAAGTAGCCCGGCACATTTGAGCTGTGAGAAAACAAGCAGAAATCACGTATGAATCAGCACCAGTGTGAATCAGCACAGGCCAGCACAGGGTGGCATATCGGAGCGCGCAGTAGAACGTGGCACAACGGAGGTTCAGACCAGCACAGTAGAGCAGGGTTCCCGAAATCACGGTCCTTGTGGGCCGAGCACTGCTGTTTCTCCACACTCCCTTTACCTGGGAGTCAGGTGTGAAGACACTCTGGCCAATCATTTGCGTTCATTGTTCAATTAAGTACCCGAGAGAAAGGAAAACCAGGACCGAATTTGGATCGGTGGGCCAGATTGAAGGAGTCCTGCAGTAGAGTCTAATACAGCAATCGCTCCCAGCCGGGAGCTGCCTTCCACTGCTGAACTGACGTGCTAATTAAAAGATGAATAAACAAGGAAACCCAAAACACGGCACATACGGGGGCCACGGCCCTCAGCGCAGAATGGCACACGCAGGGAATTGTGGGTAAAATAACATCCATTTGTGCCATACAGCACAGTGACTGTTCAATCTGATTGCATTTTCAATTCAAAATGGAACTTTATCGGAATAATAGGCAAGTACATTATATTTTGGTGTATATATTTTATACATTTCTTTTTGTTTCTCAGTGGCTTGTTTACCCCCTCCACCTGACATGGATACATATTTAGCTGCCAGGTGAAGTTTCTTTCTTTCGGGGGGTGTACAAAAAGATAATATGTGGCATGCTATGTTTAAATAGTTTGATAACAGGAAGTACATGTCGAAGTACCTGGTAGAGAGTTTATGAGTACAATTGCACCTTTGCACCCATGCATTGTGTATACAGTGTGTGTATGTTTGTGTGGGCGTGTGTGCGTGCATGTGTGCATGAAATATAAATATGACTGCACTAGAAGGACTGTGTGTGTGTGTGTGTGTGTGTGTGTCCAATAACCCTGATCACAACCGTTGTGTCCGCGCGCACGTGTGTGTGTGTGTGCATGTGTTCAATGTGTGTGTCTACACCTGTGTTTTGGGGCCATGCGTATGTGTGTGCGCATTCAGTGTGTGTGTGTGTGTGTGTGTGTGTGTGTGTGTGTGTGTGTGTTTTCCCATCTCCAGGAAAAAAAGGAGAAAAAATATCACCATCTGCCTGAACCTGAGGCTGTTCTTGCCCCAATGCACACTCTCTCTCATACTCTCTCTCTCTCTTTCTCTCTCTCTCTCCCCTTTCTGTCTCTCTCTCTCTCTCTTTCTCTCTCCGTCGCCTCCGTCCTCCTCTCATCCTGGTTGCTGATGTCACGAGTCTGCACTAGTGAAGCTCTCCTTCCACTCCGGTCTCCTCCACTGGATGTGATAGATTTGTTGTTATTTTATTGTGATAAATCTGCCTGTATTACAGCAGCGAGAACGCACTCACTCACGGCTACAAATACCAAGGGGGGAGTGAAATGCATGGTAAATCACAATCATCGAGGCAAACGCAGACACATACACACACACTGAATGCACACATACACACACACACACGCGCGCACGCGAGTGAGCGAGCGAACACGCGCGCCCAAAAGATACATGTAGACACACACACTGAACACGCATGAACACGCACGCACACACACACACACACACACACACAAATGAGGTTAATGAAGATGAATCTCGGCACAAGTGGCCATGGACATCCAGACTCTTTCTCTCTCTCTCTCTCTCTCTCTCTCTCTCTCTCTCTCTCTCTCTCTCCCCTCTCTCTCTCTCTCTCTCTCTCTCTCTCTCCCTCTCTCTCTCTCTCCCCCTCTCTCTCTCTCTCTCTCTCTGTCCTCAACCTCTCTCTCTCTCTGTCCTCAACCTCTCTCTCCTCTCTCTCTCTCTCTCTCTCTCTCTCTGTCCTCAACCTCTCTCTCTCTTTCTTCCCTCTCCCCAGTTTGTCAAGGACAGGAAAGGCAGTCTGGTGCCAAAACAGCAACTGGCACCTCTCATAGCACACTGAGACCGAGAGAGACAGAGAGTGGGAAAGAGACACAGAGAGAAAGAAGGAGAGGCAGAGAGAGAGGGAGAGAGGGTGGGGAGGGCTGTTAAAGAAAGAGGGTGAAAGAGAAACGTAGTTAGCTTCAAACCATGCGATAGCACTCTTGCCATGTCAATAAAACCCATTTGAGTTTAAGAAATTAAACAAACAGAGGGGGAGGAGAGAAAGAGAAACAATAGGATCAATTGAGAGAGAGGGGGAGAAAGAGAGAGAAAGAGAGAGGGGGAGGTAGAGCAACTCAGTGATCCACAACAGTGAGCAGACATGACTAGCAGAGTCAGGCCAGGAAATAAAACAAGGAGACAGACAAAGATAGTAGGGTATCCATCCTACTGGATCAATCTACACGTGTACATCATCCATCTGTGTAAACACTGCATGCACGCACGCATACACACACACACACGCACACACACACACACACACGCATACACACATAAATATGCACACTGAAACACACACACACACGCACACATACTCACATACACACACACATGCACACTAAAACACACACACATGCACACGCACACATACTCACGTACACATGCACACTGAAACCCACACACACACACACACACACACATGTACTCGCACACGGACATATACTGTATGTGCACAGAAGTTGCCTGCACACACACACAAAGTCTGTACATACATATACAAACAGATGTTTCCTGCACACACACAACACACACACAGTATGTACACACATGTACAAACAGAAGTTGCTTGCACACAGACACAGACACACACACACACACACACACACACACACACACACACACACACACATGGATCCTCATCAGAAGCAGACGCCTGATGCAACATTTAGCAGATTGGAAACCAAAGCCAAGAGAGAACATGCATAATACATAGTAAACACATGGAATACCACACACACACAACCATGGCACAAGAGTGACAACACCTCAGCCACCAGATACACACTGCTTATGAATATCCCTCTGCTTCATTTATACCTGTCATTTATGCTTTCTGTGCCCATATTCTCTCAGCACATGAGGCCAAAGGCATTTGCACTTGCATTGAAACAAATACTTTTTTAAAAGGAAGAAAGCGTTTGGGGAAAGTGTAGACCTAGGTCCATATTCATAAAGCATCTCAGAGTAGGAGCGCTGGTCTGGGATCAGGATTCCCCTATCCATATTCTAACCTTATCCATTAGGAGCCAAAAGAAAAAACTGATCCTAGATCAGCACTCCTATGCTTTTTGAATATATGAGCCCACACCAATAACAGTGCACTGATTATTTCCTGACCTCAGTCGCTGATTGGCCAACTCACCGATTGGTCAGATGTTTGACCGAGTTTGGAAGTAAGTCACCTGATTGGACCACAGCCGGGGGATTGGTCGTGGGGAGGAGGGGGGGGTTAGGGGTTCGTGACGGTGGAGGGAAAATAAATAAGACTCTGTTTTCCTCTGGAAATAGATAAACAAGGCAAGCTCTTGTCAGCCAGGGAGAAGAGAGAGAGAGAAAGTACACAGTGTCTGTGAAGGGAGAAGAGAAAAACAACAGCACACAAACGACAAAACTATAAGCAAGCTTGACAGGGGGAGGGGGATGGGGGGTGGGGACGGATAGGGAGACACAGGGAGGAAAAGAAGGAAAAACAGACAGAAAGGAGCGGGCAAAGATAGGAAAAGAGGCAGAGGGAAAGGAGGGAGAAAGTATCGGGGGGGGGGAGGGAGGGAGGGGGGTTGAAATATAGAGCAGTGGAGCCAGAGAAGACGGAGGCGTACAGATACACTCACACCCAAAATGCGCCTGCTTCTCCAAGAAGAGCCGCCAATATATACAGCAGGACCAAGGTGCCACCAAAATGAGGGGGGCGACAGTGGTTTAGGCCTGTGTTGGACAGCGCTCCACCTCTGGTTAAGGGGCCTAAGCTGCCTTACGCACAGTAAAAATAACAATAAAACATACAGCAGAGTTAATAAGCGATGCGTTAAAAACAACGCGTACGAAACATCTGCCGTGTGGGTCACTGTGTGCCAAGTGAACGGGTAATGTGAGGCTAAGCAAAGCTAAAGGGCGGGAGGACATCTCGCGCACAGGAAACAGAAGAGGCCGCACTTTTCACACACTGAAGGGGCACACGCTGGGCAGGGCGGGGTTCATTTAAGGGAGTAGACTGTAGTATCTGTAAATGTTCACCCGAAAGATGTGAATGAGATTTGCCTGGTTCACAGCGGCATGCGTGCCATTTGTTGCTATCACACCGGTAATAGCTACGCTCCCATGACAATAACTCATGTGTGTGTGTATGTGTGAGTGTGTGTATGTGTGCGAGAGAGAGAGAGAGAGAGAGAGAGAGACACAGAGACAGAGAGGGAGAGACAGAGAGATTCGGGATGTGTCAGTGTATCTGCATTATGGAGTTTTTATGTGGGTGCGTGCCTGTGTTAGAATCCCCATAAATTCTCCTTTTCTCTCTTTTATGTGTGCACACTGTATGTGCCAAACTGAGTATGAGAGACCATCTATAATCATGTACCAGGAAGGGAGTGTGTGTGTGTGTGTGTGTGTGTGTGTGTGTGTGTGGGAAGTGTGTGCATACCGATGTGTGGATGTGTGTGTGTATGTATGCGTGTGTATGTGTGTTTGTGTGTGTGTGTGTGTATGCAGAAGTGTCTTTGTATATGGATGCATGGATGCATGTGTGTATGTAAGCACGTGTATGTGTGTGTGTGTGTATGTATGCGACTGTGTGTGTGTGTGTGTGTGTGTGTGTATGTATGCGACTATGTGTATGTGTCTGTGTGTGTGTGTGTATGTATGGGACTGTGTGTATGTGTGTGTGTCTGTGTGTGTGTGTGTGTCTGAGTTTCCTGTGTGACGCAGCATCGATATGTTTTATTTCTTTATGAAAGGTATGCAGAGCGAGATTGGGGGTGTGGGGGGGGGCGCTCTCTGGAGAATACGGATCAAGGCTAGAGCAGCTTTCAACTGAAATGTATATGAGATTCAAATGTCTTTCTCTCTCTCATTCTCTTTCTCTCTCTCCCTCACTGTCTTAAGGGAGTCTTAGTCAGCTAAGCTACAGCCCCGCAACGTTTCAACAGAATTTGTCTCTCTCCTTCTCTCTCCCTCTCTCTGTCTCTCTCTCTCTCTCACACACATATTTATTCTCCAAAGGACAAAAAGCGCACAAATAAAGTGAGACCATCAGACATAACGGGCTGTTGTTGAGAGATGTTGTGTCACCTCTGGAATGCTTGACTGGGTTTCTATGACCTCGATGGCTAAGCTCCTGTTTGGTTTTTTTTGGTCTTGGCTTTCCAGGGCGGCTGACATGAGATCAGTCCTCACAGTGGCTGTAGAATGGATGGTGTTTGAGTTCTGGCTCAAGAACTGCACCGGGGATATCTCTCTCAAACATCATCACTATATTACCATGCTTCTATACCAAAATAAAGGAAACTCTTGAGGAGTAAATGAAGGGTTTTGGTGGCTCTGTTATGGTGTGGGGTGCATTTTCCTGGCATGGTTTAGGTCCACTCAACCCCTTAGAGGGCAAGGTAAACATCAATAAATACGAAGCGATTAAGTGATCACCTTCATCCTATGGTGAAGCATTTCTATCCTGATGGGAGTGGTCTCTTCCAGGATGACAATGCCCCCATCTTCAGGGCATGAGTGATCACTGAATGGTTTGATGAGCATGAAAACAATGTAAACCATACGCCATGGTCATCTCAGTCACCAGATCTCAACCCAGTTGAACACTTAGGGAGATTCTGGAGAGGCGCCCGAGACAGCGTTTTCCACCACCATAAACAAAACAAATGATGGAATTTCTCTTGGAAGAATGGTGTTACATCCCTCCAGTAGAGTTCCAGACAGTTGTAAAATGTATGCCAAGGCACGTTGAAGCTTTTCCGGCTGCCTGTGGTGGCTCATCGCCCTACTAAGACTCTTTGCGTTGGTACATTTTGGAAGTTACCTGTATATTTTCTTTGAACTTTCTCATCAGTCAGTCTGAAACTATTGTCATGACTCTGAAATTGTGAAGAATTGGAAAATTAAACGCAGTGAAAGTTTATGCTTGGACGCACTGAGCTCAGACCACACCACATAGCCGGTCTTCACGTGGCTGGCTTGTACGGAGCGAATGAAACGGCCCTTAACACAGCCGTCGCTCTTTCAAAGCGCGTGCGCCTGCCAAAACAACACAATGCAGGCGGTGGGCAAAGACACTTCATCTCCTGTTTTCAAGACCTGGCACTCGGCGCTCCTACCAGTCCCTGTTAAAGAGTTCCGGTTGGTGCTAAAGATTTCCTGTGAAAACCTCTCTATGTCAGCACGCTCATGAATATTCATGAACAGCAGGGCCCGGAATGTTTTTTTGTTTTTTTTTATCCGAGAGATCGGCACTTACAATGGTTCTACACATAGTCAGAGCCAAACAAGTGGACAGGCCTCAGTGCTCAAAGCTATTCATAAGCACCTGGTTGCACTGGAACTTTACAGGGTCAACGATGCAGGGACAGGGCCTAGAAACAACCAATACTGAGAGTCTTTCTCTGACCAATCACACGAGACTCAATCAACATTTGTCCTTAACTTTGACTTTTGGAATTAAATTTAAGTGTTAACGTTTTTTTCCTCAACAAACGCAGCCTGGTAAGATTAGCGAAAATTAATTCAAAAGCTAAGGACAGATGTTGATTGAATCTATGCAGCAGTTCTTGTGTTTCTGAGCTAGTACCAAGCGTACCAAGATAGCCTCAGTCAACCTCCGGTTGTAAAAAATAAAAAAGAAGAAAAAAACGGGCCGTGTGAATTTTATATTTAGCTCATTTTTAAAGAGAAAATCGGAGGAAGGGCAAATAGGTTACAGTTTTAGGCCTAACAGCCTTGAGAATCTGTATATATTTAGATCGGACCATTTCATCATAGCATAAAAGGATATTTCTGGAAAAATGAGAATCTGTGTATAAATAGCCCAAATCCACAAGTACAGAGCTAAAAAAGAAAGTGAGAAACATTAAACCTTCACTTTAAAAAAATACAAATAATGGTAGCTTCCGACCACACAATGCACAGCCCATGGAGTGACTCAAACTGCAGTGCCGTTGCTCAAACGACAGCCCCTTGACTGCCCACACACCGGAGAGAAGGGAAATGGAGTAAGAGACGGAGCCAAGCACAAACAAAAAAATAAAGTCAGGAAGCAGCATGACTGACTCACTCTCGCGTCTCGTACAACAAGGAAATCACACTCTGTACCGCGTAATTGTTTCCTCCTCCATTTTGTCCTTTTATTCTGCAGCTGTGGTGACGCTAGCTCAAACGCGAGGGTCTCGTCGATAACGTGGACGATGTTTCCGGTCGCCGTGGCGGGGGGAAGATGGGAGCCCAGTGAACTCTGCAGCAGACAGATGGAGGCAGGGGCCCCAGAGAGGAGCCTTGGGGGACGCCCAGCTGAAATCTACTATGTAAGCTTGGGGAGTGAGGAACGGTCATGAGGAGAATCAAAAGACGGTGAAAAAACACACAAAAAAAGGCTACTCCCCAAGATGCAATGGTGAGCTCAAGAAAGATGTATTCTTTCCAAAATACAAAAAAAAAGGGGAAGGAAAAAAAACTGTTGCCTGTGGCTCTTTTAAAAATCTTTAGCTAGCTGTGCGGAAGACAAAGACACACATAGATACAGATGCAAACACACACTGATGCTGCTCAGGGTATGCGGCTTCACACACACACACACGTACGCACATATACACACTCACATGCAAGCACACACACACGCGCACACAAACTCACATGTGCACACACACATATATATCACACACAATCACACACTCACACACACACACACACACACAAGAAGAGTCACACTTACACACACAAGCTATCCATCTACAAGCAACAAATATACTATGTGCACCCATAATCGAATGGCAGATCTATACTACAATTAACAACAAATCTTCCAATCCGGGTGAACAATACAATAACACTCGTGTTCTCATTGCCAGTGTGCTCGAGAGCGGAAACCCTGGGCCCAACACCACGAGCGCGTGAGCTACGGCTGCGGCCCTCCTGAGTGGTATTGATTGACCAGGGCTGCCGTCTGGGTGTTGCGTTTGGTGGCCTTTGTGGACTCGTCTGGATTAAAGGCTTCTCAAAGCCCCCCCGGGCACTCAATATATAACACGGCGGCCATTGATTAGTCATTAATGACGCATCGAGAAGCCATCCCCTTCCACAGCACTCAATCACCCTGTGAGGCTCCGACGCAGAGCTGTCAATGGAGGGAGAGAGAAACAACCTGCCCTCCTTCCCAAGCTCCTTGATTAGCTGCGATCAAGAGAAAAGAGGAAGAGGCACAGAAAGAGAGTGTGAGAGAGAGAGAGAAAGAGAGGGAGAGAGAGAGAGAGAGGGGGGAGAGGGAGGGAGGGAGGGAGAGAGTGGGGGAGAGAGAGAGTAGGGAAGTGTTTGTGAATTGTTATGTTTGTGTTCATTCACTGTTATGTAATACTTCGCAAGTATTTTTTTATGCATTATTGTTAATGCTGTTATTGTGTCTGTTTAATTATTAATGTTTTCTTTTAACTGTTACGCTTTGGCAATATGTATTTTTATAATATGCCATGCCAATAAAGCAATTAAATTGAATTGGAATTGAATTGAGAGAGGGATAGAGTGGTAGAAAGAGAGAGGGAGAGAGAGGGTGGTTGAGAGAGAGGGAGGGAGAGAGGGGAATCTACCATTTGATGGATATGATTATGGGCAGTGAGAGAGGCCCAGGTCCCACTCCCAGCATCCCTCACGCCTCTGTAAGTGATAAATGGGAGAATCACCGGTTGATTGCACTGGAGTGATTCTATCCCCTCTCTCTTTTCCTCCCTCCCTCTCTCTCGCTCGCGCTCCCTGATACGGTGCTGACATCATTAACCTCCGACCCCATCTCTGGGTCGTCGAGTGCCTCGCTATACACCCCCCCATCCCCCATCCCCCATCCTCATCCTCGAGCGTGTGAAGGAAGGCGGTAAAAGGAGAGGGAATTTGACGAGCGGCTTTCACACCCGCGGTGAGAATGGAGGCGCCACGGCAACCAACCAATCAGGAGGCAGCTTTTAATGGCCGCGGGCTACGAGCCTGGTGAGTCTATAAACAGAGGGGACAATTGACAAGGTGGCGTAAACACAGAGTGTGCTGAACAAAAGGGGGCAACGGAACTGATTGAGGGATTACGTCCTACGGAGCGCAGGGCGAACCCGACTGGCACAGCCACCGCGCCTGGCATCTGTCGTTAGATGGACTAAGCGCTCCCCAAATCCTCCTCTCCTACGACAGCAGCACCAGATCGCATCCATATTTCCGGTTGTGCGGAATTCAGAAAATTACCACACACTGTTTTAGGGGCACGTGCCGCTTCGAAATCCACACGGTCGTGCGCACCGGCGCACAAACATGCGCACACGCAAACGCACACGCCCGGGCGAGCGACTTCTCCCTCTGCACAGCAACCCCCCCCCCACCCCACGTCAAGCCCCGCCAGTGTCACTTCTACCGTCGCATGCGCCACCGCCGCCATTACCGCCTTCAAACAGCATTAGAGTCAGGCCCCGGAATCAACAGGGTAATTAGAATAACATGTCCGCCGGGTTTCTCATTATCTGTCCG
>JAINUG010000056.1:375000-630693 GCA_029706075.1 Aldrovandia affinis
CTTTCCAAATTGGAGACGCTATTAAACAGAAGCGCTAATTCGTTAGTGAATTTCTGCACATTAGCATGCAATAGCATTAATTCAATGAAATATCGCCCATCTTCTTAAAGGCCTGGTTTAATTCTGCAAGAAGGCCGAAAAATGAGAGGGAAAATCAATCCACGTATTTCAAAAGGGAAAAGTTATCGAAAGCCTCTCAAGTTTGTGTTATTGGAGCTTTATGTAAACCTCGCTCTGGTCGAAGAGGAGATGAACTAACAAATGAATACTGATCATTAACACCCCCCCCCCCAAAAAAGCACAATGAGGGAATGAGGGTCTACCTGTAACAGTCATGGGCGTTAACCTTTGCTTTAAATGGTCCTCACTGTGTGTCTGAAATCACAATCACCAGAAGCATAAACATGTGCAAACGAAGTGGAAACATTGATATGGCCCACAACAAAATCAATTATTAAATGTTCCTGACGTATTTCCTGATCGCGGTAGCTGAGCGAGGGTGTGCGTCCGTCTCTTCCACACGTTGCTTTTGCCTCCCTTCGATCTCCACCATCTATCTTCAGGACGTCTAATGTGTCACCTGACCCCGCCCGCCAGAACCTCGGCTGACAGCAAGCGAGAGCCTGGAGTCACTGTCTGGAGTCACTGTCTGGAGTCACCGTCTGGAGTCACCGTCCAACTGAGAAACCCCTCCAGCCATGGTGACGGGATGACAAACAAACTTAGACGCCGGGCCTCGCGCTGAAATGTTAACTGTCAGACAGACGCCGGAAGACCGGCCACTTGATTGGCTGTAAACAGGCGGCCCCCTGGTCGTCCCACGGTACTGACCCTATTTTCTCACCGGCTGCTCCCTGGCAGTGACAAAGCACATCCGCGCTGAGGCCACTACACCCGTCCCATTCCGTCCGTCCTGCCCTGTTCCGTGTGGCCCCCTCTGTCCCGTCTCGTCTTTGCATTTCACCGTCCCTGCACTCCCCACCTCCCTCCCGATTCCTGCGTGCTCACCTTCCCCTCCACCCCACCCCCGCCCTGGCCCAACGAGGTCTTACCTTGGACGATGGAGACTGTGTCCTTCTCCCAGGACACCACGCTGACGTACTCTTGCACGGCGGCCGGGATGAGGCACTTGAAGACGGCTACGTTGCCCCGCATGGAGCGCTGGTCGGCCACTCGCACTGTGTAGGGCTCCCTGAACACTGCGGAGGGGGAATACAGAGGGGGGCCATTTTGTTTCAGTCTCAGTTTTACCACAAACCACTGAAATCAGTACACCATTTGCCTTTGAGTTCATCCCAAAAGGCTGAGAGTCACTATGAGTCAGGGGTTATCCCTGCATGTGGAGAAAGTGGCACCTATACTGTTTGTAGATCATTCATAAACACTTGTTTTATTTTAATGTTTTTTATTCTAAGGTGTTATGAGCGTATTTTATTCAAGAACAGCAGACGAATGGGAATCCGCTAGTTTTGTGTTGGGTGCACCCAGGTCACTCGTTTCAGAACTTTGTTTCAGTAGGCTACTAGGCCTACTCAAGACTGGCAAGGGGTTTGCAATGGGCGCATGAATTATACAACGAACAGGCAGCAAGTAAAATGGAGTAAAAGGGACAGGACAAGGAGAAATTCGTGCCCTTTTTATAAATCACCTTCCCGATGCTTACAGACAGCGTGGAGTGCCCGGGCGCGCGCGGCCGCGCGAGCTGTCACAAACATTCGCGAGTGTTAAAAGAACTCTCCCTGCACTTGACAAGCGGAACCCCACGTGGCAAATTAATTATATATATATGTGTATATGTGTGTGTGTGTGTGTGTGTGTGTGTGTGTGTGTGTGTGTGTGTGTGTGTGTGTGTGTGTGTGTGTGTGTGTGTGTAAGGAATGTTGTGCACGTTTGATATAAATTCCCAAATTGCAGGGGTAAGACAGTTAGGTTCAAACATTAAAACATATGAGAAGAGAATAAATACCGCTATCAATAAACAGTGATTTCATTTTGGGGCCTAATTTTTATTTATTATTTCTTCATCACCCCCGCATGGGTGTTTGGTTTTTAATTACATGAATTAAACCTTTCTTGAGGGAGAGTAATGCAGCACACAGTAAAGGGGAGTTGACACAAACACGAAGACACAAATGTGATTACGATCTCGAGCTGCAGAAGAAGAATAGGACTTGGGGGGGGGGCTATCTTGAAGCATTGCAATTTGATTCACTCGCAATTCCATCTGATTTGGCTCGGAAGGCGTTTTCTCCCACAAATGAGCGAACGGCGCGGACCATTTAATCAAGGCGAGTCGTGAGCCCGCGTGCGTGCATGCACTCAAGCGAGCGCGCGCGCGCGGGCGCACGCACACACACCCCAAACGCAATAATTAATGCCGAGTCTGAAGGCGAATTTCCCCGCTCATTAATAAAGCTACTGTATGTGCCAGGCGACATTTTAGCCTTACAAAACCAAAACCAATGCCCTTGTCTAAGTCGTGGAGTGTTTTACCTCAACGTCCTGGAATCTCTTTATTTTGAGAGTAGTCTAAATGGCGGTGCTGATCGTTTAATACAGGCACATAATACCACCTTTGGATAAATTGCAGATATTTTTTTCTTCTATTTTGTTATTATTTGATGTAGCGTATTTTAGCTTATGCTACACGCACTCTCGTCTAAAATCTATTTGATACCGTAATATATTTGGGATTAGTGACTTTAAAGGATATTTCAATAGGCCTACATTTACACTGTCGATAACACAAACAAAACTAATCAGTTAATTAAACTCTGAAAGAAGATAAACTTTTCATCGATGCACAATAGATCTTTATCTTTATGGGTACATCGATTTTGCTCTCCTCGCTCTCTACCTCACCCTATTTATTTACACATTTCTTCACTTGCCGATTGATCCGCACTGTGTGACCTTGTTAAGGAACACCCAGCTCCTTGTCGGGTTGGGTATGAGCTGGGTATTCCTGCACCGTGACAACGATGAACATAGCACCACACTGTCAACTGCAGGCTACTTTTCACAATTCGTTTTTTGGGGGGGAAAAAGTGCAAAATAAATGTGTTTGGTAATATGTAGCTACGCGCTTATAGCCAAAATGTAACTGTACGAATAGGTAAATGAATATTTTTTTCATGTTTGATAACTGAGACATATAAAGAGTATTGTTTATGTATAAATTGCACTCCCCTCTCGATGTGCACGTAGTCATTAGAGTGTGATTGATGCCGTAGCTGCATTCGCCGGTTGCTTAGAAACGAGCTAAAACATCGCCTCCCGCTCTCCGCTTACTGCGACGAGAGTCCTGTATCACTGTCATTTAAATAATTCAGCACAGTGAAACCCAATACTATATTTACTTATTCATAAAGCAAAGAAAGGAGGGAATGACTGAAATAAAGGGTAAATAAACGGTCATGTTAATTAATGCATGGACGTGTTTGTTTAAAATAAATAAAACATATCGGGTCCTGTCCCTTTGGAGGTAGAAAGACCCAAATATACTCTGCGTTTTCAGCTGTGCACCTGTTGTTTCAAATCCAACATTCACCTTTGAATAGTGACGTCCAGAAGATTGCTTTTCCTGGCAGCGGATTCTGGAACACCCTCTATTGCATCTGCTCGCTCTATCCCACACTTACAATTCTTAGCTTCGTACATTTATAGCAAGGACACAAAAAACACTTTACGCAGACAGCGTGTCACAGTGCCGAAGTGAACAGCCAGCGTTGCAAAGTTGACTTGACTGGGTCCTAATGGCTCACGTCACAATATGTTGAAGGCCTACATGTTTCATTGTTCAATTCTTTAAGCTTCCTAACATTCAGTTTCTTGATGTGAAAAAAACAAACAGACAAATTGATACATTTTCACTGACAATCCAAATGCCCTGTGACCCAGCAAGATTGACACCTTCACTGCGAACGAGTTTTACCGCAAGACACGTGATGGCAGACAAAATAAGTATTAATGAACTGAACTGGCAGAAAGACTGTTGTGCAGAGTGCCAGCAAACTGCAGCTGTAGGCTTCTTAAAGCAGTTCATTGACGTTTCCTGAAGTGCATGTGTATCAAGGCGCGAGTCGCCAGTAGTCTCCAGCGAGAGGGCACTAAACTAACGGACACACACAGCAGGAAAGAAAATCCTTTCGGGATGCCTAGATCGACAGATAGATGTACACACAGGTACAGAGAGGACCGATTCAAGCGTACCTCTCGGGAGTCTAAACTGACAGACACAAATTTGATTTGTGAAACTCGATGTGTGCGTATGGAGAGACACGGACATTGACAGGCACACATGGGATTGCCGCGGTTTATACAACTGATACTTTTAGGACTGTTTGAGTCGCTTAAAGTCTTCTTTGGGCTCCTTCCTTCAGGATTTGCGGTAGTGCGCGCGACCAGAAAGAAACATGTCCGATATCAGTCAGTTGCGGGTGGATAACCAGCTCCACCGACACATTAAAAAAAGTTGTTATATTTTATTTTTTAATTACTTTTTTATTTTTGGACACCCCACTATGGGGCGCCAGATGCGTAGACGCAGAGGGCGAGTCGGGGCCGCTGGCGTGCAGGCCCCCAGTCGATGTTATAATCCCGCACTTGGCGCTGGCATTATTATTAGTGTGAGCATTAGTGTTCGTCAGTGTTGTGGGGCAGAATATGAAAACAGATGTTGACAGTGCAGAGGTGGGGGTGTCTCTCGCGCGCCCGTTGTGAAAGGCAGCGAGCTGCGTGTGTGCGTGCGCGTGCGCGTGTCTATGTTAAGAGAGGCGGGGAGAAGGGACGGAAGCATTGAAAGATGGAGGAGAAATGTGGAAAGAAAAGAAAAGAAGAATGAGAGGTTGGGTCACAAAAATTGAGAAGCAGAAGGAGAAGACAATGGGGGGGGAGACCAAAAAAATGAAGGGAAGGGCTTGGGGATGCCCTTCAGTAATTTGAAGAATAAATACTGGTGTGTTTTCAATACTCAAAACAGAGTAAACCAGATTAGAAATATACACCAAACAATGCAGCGGAGGGCCGATATAACAAACCCTGCTACCGGTGACTTTAATAAAATCTGCATCCTTCCGCATGGCTGCTGCTGCTATAACTGGCACATGATCAGCATGGGGGGGGGGGGGGGTGGAGTGAAAAAGAGGAGGGGAGCGAGGGACAGAGAGGAGAGGACTCACACCAGGAGCTGTCTGCTGGCATCATTCCTCTGTGCCACCTGACACAGGTGACACAGTGCCCTACCAGTCACAGCCCGTTGCCTGTGGCAACCGCGGAACACGCTGAGATGACCGAGAGGGTGGGTTGTGGGGGGGGGGGGAGGTTTGGGAGGCGTGGTGTGATGTCACGTGTGGGGTGATGTCAGTGAAAGTTTAAGTTTGGGAGGCTGAGAGACTGTTTTTGTGTTTTTGTAGTTCATTATCTGGAGCTTCCAAGGCATTTTTTTGTTACAGTATATTGCCTTCTGGATATATCTTATTAATTGTCATGCCTCAGCAAGAATAGATATGCTGTATATTTCATTCTGGGGTCTTATGTGGGGGCCAGTATTGTGTCTCTGTCTGTGTGTGTATGTGTGTGTGTTTGTGGGTGTGCGTTTGTGCTTTGGGTACACCTGTTCCCCCAGAAACCCAGTCCCCTCGCTCCCAGACTCACAGGGCCTCCTCCTCGACACAGCCCTCGCCCTCACAGATCTCCGTCCCAGCATGCACTGCGAGTGCCAGCCTCCTCTGGGCACACGCTCACTGTCTGCCTCGCCTCCGCAAACGCGGCCTGCCAGCCCCCAGGAACAGCGGGCGAGGAGACGGCCGCACCAAACCACAAACTGGATGGATGGGCGGGGAGGGGAGGGGGGGGGGGGGCACAGATGGAGACGGGGAGACAGGAGGTGTTGGCATGGGCTGGGTGCGGGGGCTCTCCCCGCTGCACCGCCGTGCACGGTGGAGCGAGAGAGAGAGAGAGAGGAGAGAGAGAGAGAGAGCTGAGGGACCGCCGTGCAGAGTGGAGGAGAGAGAGAGAGGGAGAGAGAGAGAGAGAGAGAGAGAGAGAGAGAGAGAGAGGGGGAGAGGGAGAGAGAGAGGGAGAGAGAGAGAGAGAGGAGAGAGAGAGAGAGAGAGAGAGAGAGAGAGAGAGAGAGAGAGGGGAGAGAGAGAGAGAGAGAGAGAGAGAGAGGGAGAGAGAGGGAGGAGAGAGAGAGAGAGAGAGAGAGAGAGGAGAGAGCGAGAGAGAGAGAGAGAGAGGGAGAGAGGGAGAGAGAGAGAGGGCTGGGGCCCCTCTGGTTTCCCCTGCGCACTGGAGGTGACCTTGGCACCGCGCCCAGGGTCGCTCTGCCAACTGCCTGTGTCGCCGTGCGTCTGTCTGCCACCGGCTTTTCTACAACGCAAGGTCGGGCGGGCCTGGCCCCGGCTCGCGCTGTTATTCAAGTTATCAATATGGAGGCTCCTGTTACCGCCGGCCCCGTCGCCGGGGCGACGCTCGCCTTGTTTTGACACGACGTGTTCGCCTGCTCGAATAAAATAATTATTTTAAGGCGGTGTTGGGCCCTTCTTATTTGTTTTGACATGAAGGCATTAAGCGTGTTGGAGGCTGGAGAGGTATGCAAAGAGGAGGAGGAGTGTGTGTGTGTGTGCGTGTGTGTGTGTGTGTGTGTGTGTGTGTGTATGTGAGGGTGCGTGCATGTGGGGAGGTATGTGTGTGTGTGCGCGCAAGGGTGTGTGTGTGTGTGTGTGCGCGAGGGTGTGTGTGTGTGTGTGTGTGTGCAAGAGCGTGTGTATGTGCGAGGTGTGTGTGTGTGTGTGTGTGCAAGAGCATGTGTATGTGCGAGGGTGTGGGTGTGCGAGGGTGCGCGTGTGTGTGCGAGGGTGTAGTTGAGTTGAGTTGAACACACAAGTCCAGTATGGAGGCCGGAGGGTGCACGGTCAAGGGTTTGATTTACTGTATATATGAGAGTTTATTGTTGTGAGTTTGTTTGTTTTTCATTATTATGTACCTGTTTTGAAGGCGGTTTTATTTCTTGCCATTGCAGCCCACAAACCCACACAGTTACATATCTGTGTCCAGGTACCTCCCCTTTGTATGTAAATACATAAACCTCTTGTTGGCTCATTTAACATCTCCCCTTCTTGTCCTCTGTGCTCCACACTCCCAGGACAGCCGTTCTGCTTTCCTTTCTTCCTCCCCTTTCCCTTTTGCACGCACCTATTCACTTCCTGCCCTCCATCTTCTCTATCCCCTCATTTTGCAGTCTAATTCCTGTTTTCCTTCTCTCTCTTCTCCTTCCTCCTATTATTTTCCTCTCTTTGATCTATTCTTTCTCTTTCCCGCTCTCTGTTTCTCCCCCCAGCCCCCATTTCCCCTATCTCCATCTGTCAACCCCTCTCTAGCTTTCCCTCTCCATGCTCTCCTCCCCCTCTGATCCCCCTTCCCTCTCTCCTCCCCTTGCTGTTTGCTCCCTCTTCCCTTGCACTCTCCCTTGTTCTTGGACCCTTGTTCACCTATTCCCCTTGCACTGGCCCCTCCCCTCTACTCCCACTCCCTCCTCCCTGTGGGTCCTGCCCCTCGCATGTCCCCCCCAACACACACACACACACACACTTACCTCCTCTCTCTCATACCTGCCACTTCCTCCTCCCCCTTCCTACTCCCTCCACCCTTCCCCTGGCCCTTCCTCCTGGTTCCTTCCCCTCTCCTGGCCCCTCCTCCTGGGCCAGCCCCACCCAATGGCCCCTCCCCTTGCCCCTCCTCCTGGCCCCGCCCCTCCCCACTCACCGGCTTTGACTCGGATGCTGGGGCTGCGGATCTTGCCGGCCTGGTTCTCTGCGGTGCAGAAGTAGTCGTTGTCGTGGATGAAGCTGTTGAAGGCGGAGGGGGAGAAGGGGTAGAGCTGCAGGGTCCCGTTGGCGTGGACATGGCGGATGTGCGGCACGTCGTAGATGTCGTCGCCGGTGGCCAGGTACCAGCGCAGGACGGCGTGGGGGGCACCGCCCGCTGGGCAGGGCAGGGACACCCCCACCGAGCTGGAGAACGTCACCCTCTGCAAGGAGGCGTTCACAAAGTACAGCCGCGTCGAGCCTGCATCCTCGCTGTGCACTGAGAGAGAGAGAGCAAGGGGGAGGGTACCGTTACACACACACACACGCACATAGAGCCATTCTCCCTAGAGTCCCATAACGCAAGGGTTCCCAAACCCTCTGAGCCGAGAACCTTCTTCATGAGCGAATATATTTTGTGAGTCTATTTTCCTTATCAAATATGGAATTCAATTTTTTTTTACTTTATGGCAAATCAACTGCATGTGTATGCAACTAGTTCAGTGTTTCATAATATGTGCCATTTAGCAGATGCTTTTATCCAAAGCGACTTACAGTAGTGAATGCATTTTTTTCAGGATATGTGGCCCCAGTGGGAATCAAACCCACAACCTAAGCGTTGTCAACGCTGTGCTCTACCAACTGAGCCACACAGAACCAAGATCTTAAATCATCTTGGTGTGAATGTCAAATGAAAATGTATAATGTACAGCACTATTTTTTTTTTTTTTTTGCTTCCTAATTATGTCACAGCCCACCTCAACCCCTCTCATGACCCACCAGTGGGTCCCAGGTCCCGACCCATAGTTTGGGAACCACTGCCATAGCATACTGTACTTACACACATAAACACACACACACACACACACACACACACACACCCTTTCTCTCTGTCCCTCACACACGAACACACACACACACACACACACACTTACCTCCTCTCTCTCATACCTGCCACTTCCTCCTCCCCCTTCCTACTCCCTCCACCCTTCCCCTGGCCCTTCCTCCTGGTTCCTTCCCCTCTCCTGGCCCCTCCTCCTGGGCCAGCCCCACCCAATGGCCCCTCCCCTTGCCCCTCCTCCTGGCCCCGCCCCTCCCCACTCACCGGCTTTGACTCGGATGCTGGGGCTGCGGATCTTGCCGGCCTGGTTCTCTGCGGTGCAGAAGTAGTCGTTGTCGTGGATGAAGCTGTTGAAGGCGGAGGGGGAGAAGGGGTAGAGCTGCAGGGTCCCGTTGGCGTGGACATGGCGGATGTGCGGCACGTCGTAGATGTCGTCGCCGGTGGCCAGGTACCAGCGCAGGACGGCGTGGGGGGCACCGCCCGCTGGGCAGGGCAGGGACACCCCCACCGAGCTGGAGAACGTCACCCTCTGCAAGGAGGCGTTCACAAAGTACAGCCGCGTCGAGCCTGCATCCTCGCTGTGCACTGAGAGAGAGAGAGCAAGGGGGAGGGTACCGTTACACACACACACACACACACGCACATAGAGCCATTCTCCCTAGAGTCCCATAACGCAAGGGTTCCCAAACCCTCTGAGCCGAGAACCTTCTTCATGAGCGAATATATTTTGTGAGACCCTTCTCAAATATGGAATTCAACATTTTTTTTTTACTTTATGGCAAATCAACTGCATGTGTATGCAACTAGTTCAGTGTGTCATAATATGTGCCATTTAGCAGATGCTTTTATCCAAAGCGACTTACAGTAGTGAATGCATGCATTTTTCAGGATATGTGGCCCCAGTGGGAATCAAACCCACAACCTAAGCGTTGTCAACGCTGTGCTCTACCTACTGAGCCACACAGAACCAAGATCTTAAATCATCTTGGTGTGAATGTCAAATGAAAATGTATAATGTACAGCACTATTTTTTTTTTTTTTTTTTCCTAATTATGTCACAGCCCACCTCAACCCCCTCTCATGACCCACCAGTGGGTCCCAGGTCCCGACCCATAGTGGGAACCACTGCCATAGCATACTGTACTTACACACATAAACACACACACACACACACACACACACACACACACCACACCCTTCTCTCTGTCCCTCACACACAAACACACACACACACACACACACACACACTTTCTCTCTCTCCCTCACACACACACACACACAAACACACACCTGCTTGAAGGGACTATGCAGTACAGAAGGGCAAGGGTCCCAAAAATGTTGTATTGTAAGTGCCAAGATAAGATGTTATCGATTCCCCTCTGTGACCCCACTACAAAATGATGCCATGTATTCCTAAACAGCTACTATACGAGCAGAAACCTGCGTTCACTATGAGGTTACAGCATTATAGCATTTAACTATAGCACATTAGCATAATGGTTTACTTTTAACTAAGAAATCACTCTAACATTTTCATCTTTGAAGCCGTATTCATTAAAAAAATAGCAAGTTGGATCAACAAAGAAGCTTATATATATATTTATATAGAGACCCTCAGAAATATTGTTTAAAAGCTTTTTACTTTTCTATAGCATGAAGACGTTTCACCGGTCAGGCCTGCCTCAGTGTCTGTCATTCACGAAACTGCACGTGCACTGAAAAGTTCGGCCTCTGATATGTAAAACACGGTGTATGTTAAAGCCTTGGGAGAATTTATCCTTTATAATGAAGAAATCCAAACTTGTCCAAGAATAACTTTTTGCTTTAACTTTTTTGCTAAAGAAAAGAAAAGAAAGCTTTTCGGTACCACCAAAATACCTGATTTAACACAAATTTAAATCAATTTCATGTTGACAGAAAGGCCTTCAGGCACGAGAAATCAACAGTTTGAAGGATGATATGAAAATACTCTATGTAATGGTAAATGGTTACGCTTTACAACCTCCTTACATAAAGTGAAAGAATTCATCAACAGCACCAATGCCATTACAGGAATCCAGAAGTGTGACCATCAACAACCATAAGTGATATCACCCCCCGCCCAGAATAAAATATTATTAGCTTCCATTGCATGGGACCTTGGTATTTAGCACTGATAGCCACATACACACACACAAACAGATATACAGGTAACTGCTTAAATAAAGGAAATGAATGGTTCTGGTGGCTCTGTTGTGCTGTGGGGTGCACTTTCTTGGCATGGTTTAGGTCCACTCAACCACTTGCAGGGCAAAGTAAACATCAATAAATATGAAGCCATTCTGAGGAATCACCTTCATCTATAAAGCATTTATATCCTGATGGAAGTGGTCTCTTCCAGGATGACAATGTCCCCATCCACAGGGCACGAATGGTCACTGAATGGTTTGATGAGCATGAAAACAATGTAAACCATACGCCATGGTCGTCTCAGTCACCAGATCTCAACCCAATTGAACACTTATGGGAGACCCTGGAGCGGCACATGAGATAGCATTTTACACCACCATTAATGAAACACCAAATTATGTCATTTCTCTTGGAAGAATGGTGTTGCATCCCACCAATAGACTTCCAGACACTTGTTGAATCTATGCCAAGATGCACTGAAGCTAATCTGGCAGCTTGTGGTGGCCCAATGCCCTATTAAGACACTTTATGTTGGTGTTTCCTTTATTTTGGCAGTTACCTGCATATATAATGGCTGTATCTCTTGTACTATAATGACAGTGGGGACCGTAGTTTGAAACCTGCAGCAGCCCTACCCCTGTTATACAGCCATCAGCTGCTGGTTCTCAAAAGTGCGTCTGAAACATACTGTAGTCGCTGTAGTCAAAGGCCTTCAATGACGCTGAGGGAAAAAACATGCCCACTGTGGCTGGAGGCCCAAGCATAGGAATACTCTTCCAGCGTGTTTTGCCTCTGGTAAAGCTTATGAAGAAATCACATTTGTAGTGTTTGTGGGGAAACAAAAAAACTGCAGTCAGAGACATAAAATGGTAAATCATATTTTCCGGTGGGAAATTGGAAAGGTTATAATTTTGGACAATTGGCTTAAATAATTGAAATCGGTTGAGATCAAAAGCCAGAATTCCTTAAATTCACCTGAGACATTTTGTCTCCAACGCGTCTTTCACATCAATCTTGTAATGCTCTCTTGTAGGCAATGGCAAATCATATACGAGACCATTTTAGAGTCAGCCATGTTGCTGAGGTGAACAAGCTGGTTTGTTTCCATCGGATAACAACCAGGCCTCTTATTCTGTTCGAACACACTCGACCCATAGCTAAGCTAGCAAAGACAAAACTACGGTGGCTTAGGAGAGTCAAAACATTGAACTGCATCGAGACAATCAGCACATTGTTTGGTTTCAATGTAAAATATTGTTATGCAGTAACAATGCAATGCAATATGCAATATGCCATTCAGTCCATCTAGGCTTGTACAATAAATTAATATGTACATTTGAGGATTTATTTTGGTTTTGTTCTTATTTTTTGTCATTTCTTTCTTGCATTTCCTCATAGTGTGATGAGAACAAAGTCACTTTAAAAAAAAATTCATTCCAAAATTCCACAAGTTTTCTGTTTTGATGGTCTTTCTATCGTTTGCCCTTTAATACCAAGATTTGAAGATAGGGAAAGAAAATAAATGTATTAACATGTAAAAATGGCTGAATACGGTAACTGACTGAAACGATGGAACTGACTGAAAGTGAATCAATTCAAAAAAGCAATACAGTGAGCGTAATTTCAATTATTACATAAATCAAAAATCATTTTGTGATAGGCCCGTTCTGTTCCACATTTCAGTTTGATGAGCTCACATCCCACAGAAAAAAATCACACAATCGAGTTGGCGCAGTGCTATAATGACTCCTTCGTTTTAAAAAAAAACCACGAGCCGTAATTGTATGCAGAAACCCGACCCGATTGTCCTGAGTTAATCATCTCCCCCGCAGTCCATTCTCATTGATTGACGTGTCAATATTAAGTCAGCAAAAATATTAAGTCGGGACAGTGGCGAGAAAAAAATACCGATTTCAGATTTCTCCCATCCGCTCGCACGCACGCACATCATCGGGACATCTGACACGTGTAGTGACAACGGAATCCGTAATTGTTGTACTGGGCGGGGAGGGACGGTGCCCGAGGTTAAACCGCGTTCAGCTGGAACGTACAGAACACGCGCGGAGTGATGGCGCGGTGGTAGGAGTGGTCAGGAGTGCAGACACATTACCGGGGCGGGGTCAATGGTTCACATCCCGTGGGGGCACGCGATGCTGTTGGTCTTAACCTAAATCGCTTCGGTAATGGCCCGGTGGAGTGGGCCGGATTACAGGCTATCTGCAGAGCGTAAGCAACAGCGCTCTGCCCTGAACATGGCCGACTGATAAGCAAATAAATGGATTGACTTTACAATTACAGATGAACCTGGGTGATACAACAGCTCCTTTATGTCATGGGGGTCTTAAAGCACTTTGAGATGGCCCTGTGTTCATTTAACATGGTTTCCATCTTAAATCAACCATGCAAGGCTACACAGGCAACTGCGGGTTGTCGCATTGCCTACCAAGGCTGCTCACCTTTTAGAAGTTACACCAATACAAGTATCCTTACATTCTGAAACATTGCGTACAGGCTATTCAAATCTGTGTGGGTGATTTGGGTATTGGGTATTTACATTTCTGATGGGAATTGTGCTGTTACATTTGACAATTAGGAACTGTACATAACAGGTAAAGCAGTTTGAGGCAGGCTATGCATGGATAGTTAACGACAGTGAAACTGTTTCACTTAGCAAGTAAACCAGCTCCTAATGAATCACTTTATTGTACAATTGTTTCAGGATTGTGATGGAAAAAGGTAAAAATATATTTTAATAACTAACATTTTCGACAAACAATACTTTAATAACTACAAACATATTACCTGATTTTGCATATAAACACTAACCATTCTAAATATGGAGTCATAGGACATTATTTTTATTCAACTTAATGCTGCCACTGGAAAATGTTAGATTAAATTATACATTTGTATCGTGTCTGCTGTTATCTTTTTTTGTTACTGCTGTGGGTTTGTTCAAAGGAAGGAAAGGAAAGGAAGCAAAGGAACACCTCTGATATATTGCTCAAATTCAAAACAGCAAAATATGACAAACATACACCAAATGTCTCGTTCGAAAACATGAACCACCTGAATTTTTTTATTTAAATGAAGGCTGTGGACAGAAAGATGGAGATTATGGATTAAGTCCTTATGGGATGAGGTGGGGGGAGGGAGCACAGTACTGCAATCTCCCTTTTTTATATTTCCATAGAACATGTTATGTGATTGGAATTTGTATGCCAGACGCAGAGAGTTAAACCCATATAATCTCCTTTCACATTTAACACACACACAGCGTCCCTGCCCAGATAATCACACCACTGAGGAGTGTCTCTCCCTCTCTCCCCTAAGAGGGGCAGATTAGGGAGCCAGGGCGGGGCGAGGGGGCCGGAACTGGATTGGGTCGGAGGTAGAGTTGGGTCAGTGACACAGGGATATAGAGTTGGGTCAGTGATACAGGGATATAGAGTTGGGTCACAGATACAGAGATATAGAGTTGGGTCAGGGGTACAGGAATATAGAGTTGGGTCATAGATACAGAGATATAGAGTTGGGTCAGTAATACAGAGATATAGATGATACAGAGATATAGAGTTGGGTCATAGATACAGAGATATAGAGTTGGGTCAGTAATACAGAGATATAGATGATACAGAGATATAGAGTTGGGTCATAGATACAGAGATATAGAGTTGGGTCATAGATACAGAGATATAGAGTTGGGTCATAGATACAGAGATATAGAGTTGGGTCAGTGATACAGGGATATAGAGTTGAGTGAGGGGTACGGGGGGGTAGTGTAGCACCCTAGGTGTAGAAGCACTGTCGAGTTGTGCTGTGGGTATATAGGTGGAGTGTGGCTACAGGCTTGTGTGTATTTACAGCTAATGCAGCTATGAAGACCTGTGTTTTATATAACATATGGCAAGCAGTAGGACATCAATTTACTCTGAGAGTAATACTGTGGTGGTCAAGTTAATTGAAGCAGTAAAACACCTTCAAACACATAGTAAGGGTATAACCAGTATGCCTGGTGCAAATTTTTTCGAAGAAGGCTAGGTCAGTGTCCCTCTGCTTTGTATTTGAAACAGGAACCCTCAACCACATGTGACATCTTGACCACTACTGCTAACGTGTCACAGGGACGCCAGACTCTGATCTGGCAACTGATCAGGACCACGGACAGTGTATAAAAATGGTCAGGGGCACAGACAGCAAATGCATGTGATTTGTCATGATCAGCACCATGGACAGCATCAACATCCATCCATCCATCAAGACCATCTCTCTCCAGCTCTGGGGGAACTGCTGATACATGTGCGTTTGTGTGTGAGTGTGAATGTATATATGTGTGTGTGTGTGTGTGTATGTATGTGTGAGTGTGTGTATGTATGTATGTGTGTGTGTGTGTGTGTATGTGTGAGTGTGTGTATGTATGCATGTATGTATGTGTGAGTGTGTGTGTGTGTATGTGTGTGTGTGTGTGTGTGTGTGTGTATGTGTGTGTGTGTGTGTTTGTGTGTGTGTTTGTAAGCATATGAGTATGTGTCAAAGAAATACCCCCAATATCCCTACAACAATAAAGTGACTCAGCAAGTACTGAGTGTCACACACCTAAATTGTATTATATAACCCAACGTACAGATTAATGACCCCCTTTTTTTAACAGAAGCAAGATATGAGCAGGCAAACAAAATGACCTGTCCCTGTTCTATGGGCCTTTGGTGAATCCAGGTCACTGAGCTTCCCCCCCTTTCTCCCCGTTGCAGATTATGGCCCACAGCATAAACCCCCATAATAAAGATTGCAATATCTATAATCTCACAGTGGGGGGGCCAGGGTGAGGGGGTGGTGGGGGGTTTCACCGCTGGCTGTCAAGGTCTCAGCAACATGACCCCCATCTGAGAGGGAGGGGGAGGGGGGGGAGGGTTGGGTGGGGGGTGGAAGAGAGAGAGAAAGGGGGGCGGGCATGCATGTGAGTGTTTTATTTCTCCTGATTGATTACTAATTCAAACCTGTTGGAATGACTAGGCCAGGGGGTGATAAATGCTAATGAGGAGATCTTGAATCGTGTTCAGTGCGCTGTGGGTGATCCTCAATGTCAGAGGGAGAGCGTGTGCAAGAAATGTCATCCTGTCTTCTCATCCCTTCTCTCCGTCTCACTCTATCTCTCTCTCACTCTCTCTCTCTCCCCTTCTCTGTTTCTTTCCCAAATTCAAATGCAAGTTGGGGTTTTTTTGGCAGGAAAAAAACATTCGCAAATATTGCCAAAGCATGCATTTAAACATGAACACAGATGAATATTCAGCAAACACAATACAACTGCAATAACTGTGATAGTACACAAAATAATGTAAATAGAAGTAGAATGACGATGACACGAGCACCACCACCAACAGCATAATGATAATGATAATAATTATAATTATAATAAGTCAACAAAGTAATATATAACAATTCTACTGTTGTTGTGCCACAATAGGGGATGTTGGTCCACTCTCTCTCTCTCTCTCCCACTAACTCTCTCTCTCTCCCTCCCTCTCTCTCTCTCTCTCATTCCCCTTGTCCTTCTCTCCAACCTCTGAACCCCTGTCCTTCCGTCCCTCTGCAGCTGTGCCCCCGTGCCGCAGAGGGGGTTATAAACAGACGGGGCCGTGCGTGTAAAGCATGCGTTCGCTCGTTTAGCGCCCTCCGTCGCCTCTTCAATCCGAAAGGTCAGCGCTTCAGTGGGTGCCTCTACAACACTCCCCCCCCCTCCCCCGCCACCGCCTCACGCACGATCTCTCTGCACACCGCACCTCTCCCATTCTCTGTCCGCTGCGTGCAGACACACACGCACGCGTGTGCATGCGGTCGGAGGCAGCGGAGGTGGAGGCACGATGGCACACTGTTGTGCTGCCGTTCCACCACTTTGGCCCGCTCCCCATGACCCCAACTCAAAGGAGCTAGCCACAATCAAGGAGAAAGAACCCAGTCGCCGTTTCGCCCGATACACAGAGCTGTCCATGTGGTCCAGAACGGGGTGAGAACGGGGACCCCCCCAGGACTACTGCCCCCAGCTGCCTTGCACTCAGCCAATCCAGCGTCCCTGCTGTTCACCACCCTTGAGTTCATTTTGAACCCGTGTTTGACTTGAAAATTGCTCTCTGCACTGTTGTTGAGTCCCTATGAACTCGCACCCTGAGCCGGGCCACGGGACGGTGGGCTCCCCCTCTCCAGTCTGCTTCCTCCCAAGGCTTCTTCTTATTTCTTCAACCAAAGGATTGAAAACCTGAAATCTCTTCAATCCCTACCCTGGCCTGAGCAATGAAGAGATGAGCCTGGGCCTGTGGTGTATAGATGTGAATCCAGAGGGGCCTCCCTGTACACGAGGCTGTGGGAAGAAGCGCCCAGCATCGTGCCCAACTTACATCTTTTTTTTCACTATCATAATACATCAAACCACAGGGAGCCAAGTGGAACTCGGAAAAAATCTAGGTGGCGCTAGTTTCAGTTGAGTTAATTATGCCAACTATGACTGGGAGTCATGCAATGGTGGGACACCTTTTGGGTTGTCTTGCTGGGATAAGGGGGGCTTAAGAATGCCCATTTCCTTGAGTTATTGGCTTCTAACTCCTCCCTCGGTGCCTAGACACTGTCAAAACTAAAGGCAAAACTCAGGGTACAAATGCATTCAATGCCTTTTTAAAAAAGGTACACATTAGATCCTTCATGATACGGGTTTGTACCTTTTCCCAGTGAAAAAGGGACACATTGAGGAAAGGTACAGATATGTACCCAGTTAGTCTAATGAATCCTTATTCACACTGGCAGCCATATTGGAATGAAAACGAGGCTCGCACGGATGCAGCTTCTCTTCTGTGATTGGCTCTGGTTCTCCTGCAGCACGCCGTGTGGCTTGTTGCATGGTAAAGCGTTCCAATGCGCTCTCCCTGGGTGGGGTGGGGGTGGCCAGTGGCGACAGCAGAGCATAGCACAACCGCTCATTCCAAAAAAGGAAAGGAGGAAAAATAGGAAAGGAGGAAAAATGAAATAAGAATCTCTGGGTGACCTCCAACGAGTGACCCCATCAGGGATTCCCTTATTAACGCGGAGCCCAGGTGTAGTTCAGGCCACCGACAGAGAGAGGGCGCCATCCGTGCCCCATCGAGCGTTTGCGGGAGGCGGAGGGGAGAGCAGGGGAGGGGGGGTGGTTTGGGTACGCGACACACACTTGATGAAGAGGATAATGAAGTAACCCAATTTCTCCTTCCTTTGTTCTGGAAAGACTCCACTGCAGGTTAATCTAGTCCTCAGCAGCCCCCTCAAGCTCCATCCCTTTCCCCAAGCTTTCGCAAAAACCAGAACAGAAACAGAAGAAGGGAAAAAAAACATGAGGAAAAAGAAAGAAAGAAAAAACGTCTCTTTCAATTGAAAAAAAAAAAAGAAGCAGCTTTTTTTCGGGGGGTGTTTTGGCAGTGATGCTTGCCTGTCTCTTTTCTTATGGAGCTCCCTTTGCTTGTGCACACGCTGATACATTTGCACATTTTATCTTTTTTTGCGGTCTGCATGAAAACGCTGTATGAATATGTATGGCGGAGTGGCAGGGATATTGGCCATGCAGAGCTGCTATGCATAATGCAGCCGTCTCCATCTCTCATCTCCCGGCACACACACACACACACACACACGGGCGCGCGCGCACGGCCCTCACACTGGCTCACAACACTGGCACACAGACATACGAGCACGCACACTCCATCTCTGTCTCTCTCTCTCACACACACACACACACACACACACACTCACACACGCTCATACATGCCAACACAGGTGCACTTCCTCTGACAGTGCTCCAACACTTGTTTGCGAGCGGACCGGACGAGGCCACGCTTTCCATCAGATGTGGGGGAGACGCGGGAGCCAACAGTCTGCCACGCTAAAAAGCACGTGACTCTCTCTCTCTCTCAACATCAGCGCAAGGCCAGATCCCACCAAGGCTGCTGGCAGAACAGTACAGAAACGCGAAGCGGTCACGCGCTGGCTGGCCTCTCAACCCGCATGTCTGCTCTCACCATCTCTGGTCCATAAAAATGACACTCACAGAACACCACATTCAAATAACCCCTCCTGTGGTGGCCTTCACCCACATACCACAGAGCGGTGAGCGGTGCGCACTGGAGTTCAGGTGTCCACACACGTAGGCAAGTGTGAAACCTCTCCTAAGACTGGAGGTTACGTACGGGATCACATGTAAACAGATGTCTCTGTAGATACAGGAATTTCAGTATATTTCAAATTAAGAGTCACAATCGGATTGCCAGCTCACTATGCACTGTGTCCAAAAGTTTGTGGAAATTAATTTAAGCAAGTTTTTTAAAAGAAATGTTTCCCGCAATATGTACCCAACATTTTAAAGTTTGGTAGACACTGTAAAATAATGGGAAATATTGAGTAAGGGATTTTTTATTTTTATTTTATTCACGGTGTAAATGTAAAAAACTAAAACACACTGCAGTTGGATTGAAGGGCAGCCATGGCCCTTTTGCATCAAGCCCTTGACCGACTAATCAAGGATATAAAGAAAAGCACTAGAATTTTGGTCTTGGCAAAAATAAAAAAACAAGAAGAAGAAAAACAAGTAAAATGCAGGATTAATGTTGTGTGGGTCAATCTGTTCATCTGATCAGACTGTTGGAGTATGTTTCAGCTCGATGAAATGTTAAATAACTATGCTGATGTCATGACATTTTGAAGACTAAAGAGAAATGACATAAATTAAAATCCCTATACATGGAGTGCTTCGCCTCTAAGTATATTTGTGTTAGAGTAGGTTTAATCAACAGACAAAGGTCACATTCTATAGGGTGGGGGAGGGGCTTAGTGGTTAGCAACACAGGCTGGCTAGCAGAGGGTTGCTGGTTCAAATCCCAGGAAGGCCAAATGAAAAAACAATGAACTGGAAACCGGAGGGTTAGTTCCTGGGGCACTGCCAAAGTGCCCTTGAACAAGACACTGAACCCCTAACTGTTCAAGGGCTGGGTTCCAGTTACCTTGTGTAACATGGCAATAAAGAATATTCTATGACTTTGACACAGAGCCCTCCCCATAATCAGGCCATAAAAGCTGCACACTTTTTGTGTGTTCAAGAAGGTACAAGGCAGCTCACGCGCAGACATGCAAAGCAGGTGAACATTGCTTTGTTGCTGCTGTTTCACTGATTGTTCGGAATGATTTGCATGAACATAAACTCAGTCAGCTGGAAACTGGCAGCATAGTTCCTCCCACGGCTGAATCAAGAACATCAGGGGGAAATTTACATAATGCGCCCCACTGTTGTGCATGTGCGTGCATGTGCGCGCGTGTGTGTGTGTGTGTGTGTGTGTGACAGAATGAATGAGAGAGGTGTACATAATATGCATATTCCTGCTGTGTGTGAGAGGGAGAAGTGTGTGTGTGTGTGTGTGTGTGTGTGTGTGTGTGTGTGTGTGTGTGTGAGAGAGAGAGAGAGAGTGAGACAGAGAGGGGGTACATGTGTATATGTGTGTGTGTGTGGGTGTGTGTCTGTGTGTGTGGGGAGATAAAGAGAGAGGATGTGAGAGTGTATGTGTGAGAGAGGAAGTGTGTGTGTGTGAGAGAGAGAGTGAGAGTGTGTGTGAGAGAGAGAGAGAGTGAGAGTGTGAGTGTGTGTGTGTGTGTGTGTGTGTGTGTGTGTGTGTGTGTGTGTGTGTGTGTGTGTGTGTGTGTGTGTGTGTGTGTGAGAGAGAGAGAGGGGGGAGAGGTCCATGTAATCATAGTGCATAGATTTCATGGGGGTTGCTGTAGGGAATAAGAAGTACGGGGGGGTGAAGGGTGGGGAGCACCACCTCCTCATTGAAGAGGCAGTTTTTCCCCCCTCGATTCCCCAAATGTTCTGCAGCGTAGGTTAAAAAAGCATGCTACTTCAGCATTTGACTGGGGCCGGCCCTCCCTCACTTCAAAGAGGGGGATTTTTAACTGAATCAAAGATCGGATTTGAGAAGTCAGGCTGCTGTCTCCATCTTGAAGAACGCCGGTCCTTTTTGTCCATCTCTCTCTCTCTCTCTCTGTCTGTCCATTCAATGGAAAAGAGAAAGAAAGAGCGAGGGATTTCGCAATGGCATTACATCTTCAGGACACCCCAATATTTCCTGTCCTCTCATTTTGTGCCCCCCTCCACAGCGCCTCTTATTTCTCCGTGCGTCCCATGTACTCTTATCACGTCCCCATCACTGTTCACACTTGGCCTCTGACTTGCACATAAATGAAAGTGTTCATGATTTCCTTAACACACATATTTTGGAGAGTTCATTTTTGGTGATATTTGTGAAGGACAAAAGAAAAAGTAGACTTGCATTGAACTGTGTCACGGTTAAGGGCCGATGTTAATGGCATCCAGGTCCCTGTTTCAACCTCCTTTCTCTCACTCTTTCTACGAAACAAGGCCAGGAAGACAGACAGGATAAAAAAAATATATATAAAACTCACGTCAGTAGTCTGACTGCTCTGGCTCCACAAAATGCGCTTTTTAAAATGGCCTCAAGGACACTGCCAAAAAACTTGAGGATTTGAAGGAGGCATTTGAGAACGTCCTCACAGTTTGCGGTCCCTGCTGCTCAGAAGAGCTCACTTGGACTTTGTAGCTGAGGCCTAAGCATAGGCAGCCAATCCCTCACAATTACAGTAAAACTGCAAACACAATGGCGTGTAGAATATAATGGGGAAGACTCAGATAATCTCTGACATAACTCGTAGTTTTTTACAACTTTGTGTAATGTGGTCTTTTGTGTCAAGACTTATGGACAAACACTTATGGTGTAGAATCATAGATTGGTGAATGATTCTACGCCATAGACGATTTCATACGGTCCCTCCATCTACTCTCTTCGTACTGGAGTAACAGGCATTTAGAGCCTGGATTACTTAATTAAGGATTTTTTTGGTAAAATAAATAGTTAACGGCATCTTTAAATCTATTATAAGACGGTTTCTTTCCCGTTTTGCACCCCAGTGTTTCGCTGACCCGGGAGAGATCCAGAGAGACCGTCGACAGAGAAAATGTGCAGGAGTGGGAATACGTTGCGGGCCGCTCGCACACCCTTTACGTCAAAGACGCAAGGAAGTCGCGCCGCGTCCGTTTTTCTGCTCTGAGGACACGCGCTCTTCTCCGGCGCGAGAGACGCCAGCACGACGCGAGACTGACAGACAGCCAGGGACTTGTTGAAGCCGTACTTCAAATCAAAATGGCAAATGCAGAGGAAGGATGCTATTAAGAAGGAGAAAGGTTGAGACGGCACGGCATTTCTGTTATTAAATATCCCCATCGTACAATGCCGCTCGTCTGCTGGCAAAGTCGCCTACTGAACTAGGAAGAGTGGCACGCCGAGACAAGGAGATTGAAAGCGAGGCGAGAGCAGGCGAAAGGAGAGACAGGGGGTCAAGACTCTTTCCGTTTGCACTAAGTGCCGTAATGGGGGCGGTGTTGGAGGAGCTCGCTGAAGTCAATCTCCCGTGCATGGTACACTAGCACACGCTTGCTCCTGGGCTCCACCCCCCCTCTCTCTCTCACACACACAAACACACACAAGCATGCCAACAGACATCCGTTCGCACACACAAGTCTGCGGTACCCATTGAGGGTAAGTGGCCGCAACTGTTCAGCCACCGCAAGGACGAGCTACAGCAAGAGCTTGCTCACAAAATCTCCACGTGGTTGTGACAAAAAAAGAGTCAAATTGAACAACATGTTTTCATGCTTTACACAGCAACACAATACGTTGTGTTGACTGCATACCCCCAGCACAGTGCAAACAAATAAACACAGAAAGACCATACACCAGAACGACATGTGGGCTATATGCTTACGCTTACATACTTGACATACAGTTCCACGTAAACGGTTTAAAGTTGTAAGGACAAAACATCTGAACTCGGGCTCGTGACAATTATCAAACAGCCTAGTAACGCCGCAGCAAGAACACCAGCCCTGCGTCCACAGGACTAAAATAATTTTCACATCGATAGTAGGCCTACGTCTATTTATTTAACATTAATTTGAAATATCTAATAAAAAAGGTTACTAGTCGTTTTGTGTCTGCCCGTGAATCTGACTCATACAACCACCACGTATACAAGCTTGACCGTTTTTATTTGCATGCATGGCTGTGTGGGCGTGCGTGAGTAATCCATTCTTAAATTACACATTTTACCCTCTTTTGCTATGAATTTGCCTGGAAAAGTCGCCAGCGAGGTAGGTAATGCAACAGTAATGTATAATTTAAATACTTTTGAATGACAGGTCCATGCGATTTTAAACAACAACAAAAAAAACCACAAGGGTAGGACAAGAGAAATCGGGAGAACGCTTGCATGGTTTTCAAAAAATAATGGAACCCTTCTGGCCATTGACCTGATTTACTTTTTGGACTTCGCGAGGATGCGACGGATCTCTGTGCTAATTGCGCAGCTGGGAGGAGCAGGGGATTTGGAGATGAAAATATATAGAAAACAATTCAGCATTTTTCTACGAGAAATAAAAGAAAGGGATGGGTAAAGTGATCGGGGGTGTTGCTATCATTGCATGAGGTGAAAAATGTGTCCAAGTTATAGCCTATATATTTCTAAATTCCCAACTCATCACAGTTTCAAAATATGTCGATGTACTTACCTGTTAGTTGACCGTAACAAAAGCATATCTAGTGTAATAATTATAAAGAGAAAAAAGACACTGTGCTGTACAAATAAATTCCAATGACTAAATGTAAATTTATTATATTCATGTTTTATCAGACTAAATTATCATAATTAATTTGCAAAGCAAATCAGGCATAATAATAATAATAATTAAAATTATGATCATAAAATAAAATCATTTCGCTGTCTACAGGGTCTGTGTGTGTTACTGCGTTTCTCCTTTCAAACGCATTTTAATTCAGGCGAACGTTCCCAAAATCGGATCAGCTGGATAATATCTCACGCGTCACACAAATCTGACAAACCTGGCCACTGCTGATCCTTAGAATAAATATTGGTCTCCAAATATTTCTAAATACACCAGTGCGCGCACACGCACACGTCCTATCGTTACCCCCACAGCCAGCGCCCCCCACCCCACCCACCCACCTTAAAAAAAGACACACACCTGTGTTCATTCAGTTTTCTCTATTTTTGTTCGTTCCTTACATGCAAAACAAGGGTGTGCGTGTTCATATATATAGGCAAAATGTGGTGCGAAAATACATACAGCGAAACAAAGAGTAAACAAATATGCTATCCAACAGAGGCGTAGGTCACATCCTTTTAAAAATCTGAATAGAACAAACTAACACGGATACGTATAATCTTAGCGTTAAGTGAACATATCCCTATCAATGTTTCATTAAATTCGTTAATTTGCATTAATAGATATAAATTGACATGCTTCCTATGTCAGCATTACAAAATGTAGATTTGTTAAAAAGAGAAATACGCTTTAAATCAATTTATTGAAATTAAACTGTTTCGATAGCTTTGAGACCTGTCAAGACAGACCGCCAAATATCGATAATTATTCAGAAATGACAATCATTATCTTACAAATCCGAGTTGTTCACCTTAGCAGTCTTATAATACTTAAACGCAAATGTATAGACGAAAAAGAGCAACACAATCAAATATAATTCATTATAATTACACCAATTAATCATGCAATTGATGATAGATGTCATAATAATAATCATCATAATAATAATAATAGCATAAACGCGTAAGTCGTTATGAAAACATTTAAATACGATGCAAATTCAAATCTGTAATGCTGCAGCTCTTCTCGCTGCGTTGCATTTCCATAAAACCACAACCCGATCCTTCAGCGCGAGGGGGAGATTAGCCCCTTCCTCTCCACACCCCTCCACACCGCTCTACCCACAGCCCCCATCTCCCCCCCTCCCTCACTCTCTGCGAGTTGTTCATGTGCTTATATGGGGTAATACTCCCGAACTTGCCTGTGTACCGACTTGGACCTGTTTTTCGCTTTGGTTCAATGTTTGACATCGACTAAATTATTTCCGTAAATATTATTCGTACATATTTATTACATAGTTGTGTGTCCTTCATTGGAAGTGTGGAAAGTAATGGGGGTGCGGCTCGTTGTGAAAAATACGCAGTCCTAATGCATATGCATGCAATACCAACGAAAAGATTTTTGCCTCCATATTAGACATTCATCACGGAATGAACATGGCGTGGAAATACAATATTCAACGGAACAGTAATACACGGAAAATAATAGGCAACCTAGCGTTGAAAATAAATATTAGGCTGCGATTTTGGGCCTTGAAATGTTGTCAATTTGAAGTTCCTCTCTCCACCTCAACATCCATTACACTTTCAACTTCACTGTGTCCTTGCCCCCCCCTCCCTCCACCCCCATCCCCCACCAACCCCCTCCCCACGCACACCAACTCTCATCCCCACAAACCATAACATCTTGTTCACTCTCAATTCATAAAGAAAAGATACACTTAATCAAAATTTGCAGTGAAATCCAGTTCCATAAACAAAACAAAAATATATACAAACATAAAGCCGCACAAACTACCCTAACACAACTAAAAAATAAATAAATAAGAAAATGTATTTGTGAATTAATTTCGAACGGCGAATCCGAAAATGATCACAAAATGTACATTTTCCCAGCTAAAATAACCTGCATCTACGATAACGCAGATAGGAACGGAATGCGGATTATTACTGTAATAAGGTTATGGAAAACATCGGCGGGGGATAGGTCAGGGATTTGTTTCTATATTTGAACACGTTATTGTCATATGCAGATTTTGTTTTAATTAAATAATGGCTTGGTCTTTTTTTAAATCATTGTTATAATTTTTCTACATTTTTTGGGGCGGGGGGATTTTTATCCTATGTCACATCCACACTACTTTTTCAAGAATCACAAAAATTGTAAAATTTAAAAACTCGAACTTTATTTACTAGCAATTTATTTTGCTTCTCCTTATTAAATCGAAATCAGCCGCTCTGATTTCCATAATATATGTAGGCTGAATACACCAAATGAGAGCATATTCCTTTTTTGTGTCCCTTTCTGCAATTACACAACCCTTGGTCCTTTGTTGTCATTCTCTAAAAGGCCATTATACAACAGAAGAGAAATTATCTTGCCAAATAATCTACGCTCAATAACCCCAGCATCAATTCACGCAGCTCTGAATGTATTAACCCTGCTTCCCAAAACCGCACTGAAACGCACGCACGCACGCGCGCGACCATATGCACGCGCGCGCGCGCACAATTCAGTACCACACACCGAAAATACCAATGCAAGCATTTCATTTGAACCATATATTCCTTTTGAAATCGTGAAATCGGGGTCGAATTGGGGGGGGCGGGTTGGTGGTGAGGGGGGGGGGGTGGTCAGCAAATAAAATTTACACTTCACTGACCCCCTCTACTTTCAACTATAGATCTCACAGCAGCCAACAATACTGAACATCCGAACATAACCTCTACCCATCTCTTCATCTATCCGTATCTCGCCCCCCCCCCCCCCCTGGTCTCGTCGTTTTACATATTCATAACTCTCAGTATAATGCGAAAACAAACCGTGATATCAGCCCCATCTGTAATGTCACGGACCAGCGCATAGTTACACCGTACCCCCTCTCTCTCACACACACACACAGAACACGCAAAGCCTTTTTTGTTGAGCTTTTTTAAAGAAAAAATATTGCGATCACAATTAGTAAAACAGTCATCACAATAGGCAGCAACTGATCAAAAGCAGCGGTTCAGATGTAAAGCTAATCTTCCTGACCATCTTTCATCGAATAATTCAACTTTAAAGCAGAAAAAAATCGAACAAAAGTAACAATTACTATTTTCCAAACGATCTAAATCACTTTTTCATTCCTCTTTTTCATTTTTTTCAATAAAATGAGACTTTTTATCATGTTAATCATATTAATGCAATTTATTTTAAGTCTTCATAGCCTAATCTCAGCGACGAATTGCACACAGTAAACATTAAACTGGAACATTTCTGGCTTATAATAATTTCAACTGTTCCACATACCTTCTTGAAAAGAATACAGCAGGAATAAAGTTACCAGCCACATGCCATAAATAGCAGGTATATTTCTCAGGAATGTTTCGCAATCCCGACGAGTGTACTGCGCAGTGTTCGGCCAGGCGAGGCTCACGCGTGCTGGAGTGGTGACGATGCTCCCCGGCGATCTCTCCAGCCCTAGTCCCCGACTCGCCAGCGCAGAGAAGCGGGGACTGCTTGGGCCCCGCCTCCGTCCCCTCCCCTCCACGGGACCGTCATCCAAGCGAGCCCCTCCCTCGGTATTCTAATGATCCAACGCGATTGGAAAGGTTCTGCACTGCACGGTCGCGGCGGGAGAGGGGAGCGTGAGCGCGGGGGCGGGGAGGGGAGGGGAGGGGGCGTTCTTTTTTGGGGGGGATTTAAATAAAGGGAATCCAACATGTAGGTGTAGTCGGGGCGACGGCAGAGCGCGTGGCGGGCGACAGGTGTGATTTCCCGCTGACCGTTTCTCCGCCGTACAGGTGCCACATTGTGGACACGCTCACCTGTGCACGCGGAGCGGTCTCGCGGCGGTCATGTGTGGATCTAACGGGAGACTTTCGGAAAGCGCAACATTTGGCCAGGACTGCATTTTTTACACTCGTCGGACGAATCCGCCCAGATCCAGCCATTTTAAACATGGACAGGTGGCGTGGAACAATAAAGATACTTTCAGCAACAATTCAACCGGAGTGGATATCTTTAATTGCGTGTGTGTTTTCGCCTGCTTTTGCAACGTTCTCATTGACTGGATAAAGAATGAAACTCGGAAGAGATAAGAGCACATCTCGCTGAAACGGATCACACAATAACTATCCCACTCACAATCACTATCCCTCTTCCATTCGTTCTCTCCTTCTCTGTCTGTCGCTCTCCGGCAGCTGCGCGCCACACACAGCTCAGTGAGTCCTCGGGGACCACGCGCATCAACATTCGCTATCATCCCTTTCCAACACTCACACACACACACTCACACACGCACACACACACACAGATAAACACGCGCGCGCATAGGTACACAAACACACACACACACGCACAGATAAACACGCGCGCGCATAGGTACACACACACACACACACACAAACACACACACACGCACAGATAAACACACGCACAGATAAACACGCGCGCGCATAGGTACACACACACACACACACACACACACACACACTGAGAGAGTCACACGCGCATGTGCGCAATGAATAATCTCAAAATCATTATGCCGTCGCCAGCGTTGCGTGGTTAATACAACCAGCGAAATTAGAGTAGCCTGTTAATGCGTCGCTGTTGTTTGAAGCAGATCAATTTCCTCTTATCACGACCACGCATTGCGTGCATACTGCCACTACAACGAAGAATAAGAATAAGAACGACATGGTGTTTAGTGTTATCCTGTGGTTAAAGTCTTATATTCCAAGAGGCTCCCCCTCACTCACTCCTGTCCCCACGAAAACTAGCTTGGTCACGCAGTCTGCCTGTCTGTTTGCCCCACCCTAATACAATTATCGATCACGTTGCACGTACAGGAGTGCTATCGATGATGCACTACATAATGCGTTGTGACAAAACAATGTCAATGTCAATGTCAATCAACCCTGACCCGGTGACGATTGAATACATACAGAATAGTTCGTTACACAGGTATTTTGTGTTTGTTTTTCTCCCCAAAAGTTATAATACTTCTGCGGAATGCGGACGGTTGGGCTTGCGCTAGCCTACTCTTATGATGATGCTACATAACTACTGTTTAAAAAAACACAAACATCGCCAGTGCAGTCATAAAGGCAACCATAAAAATCGAAGTTTACGGCTTCAGTATGTAAGCGGTGTCAATCTTTAAAGCGCATTGATAGTTCACCTGAAACTTTGTACCGCTCAGAACTGAATGCGCGGGAAGACTCGTGCACGTGCGCGTCCGCCAGGTGAACGGCTGGGGGAATCAGGAAGCGTATCTCTCTCTTAGCGATACAATGTCGCAGGCCTCCTTGTACATCGTGTTCTTTTTAGTGGAAGCCATTTTAATGTAGTAAAGTGATGTGGTGCTGATATTAGCCCTTGTGTTGTTAGGATAGTAAGTGTAGTTTAAACCCAGTGAGAGAAGCGCACTTTAATTGTACAACATGTCTCCCTCTCACTCACAGAATGTCTCCTTCAGCTTGCCACCTGTGGTGCTACACACAGCCTAGGAGCTCAGTTACATAACAGGCAGTAGAGGAAAAGAAACTGATCCATCCCTCTGTCCTCCCCCACACACACAGCCATAAACCCACGCAACAACATTCACATTCATACACACACACTCACACACTCTCTTCTTACACACACACACAAACACACACACACACACAGCCATAAACCCACGCAACAACATTCACATTCATACACACACACACTCACACTCTCTCTTACACACACACACAAACACACACACACACACACAGCCATAAACCCACGCAACAACATTCACATTCATACACACACACACACACTCTCTCTCTCTCTCACACACACACACACACACACACAAACACACACACACACACACCCACACACACACACACTCTCTCTCTCTCTCTCTTACACACACACACAGCCATAAACCCACGCAACAACATTCACATTCACACACACACACACAATCATACACACACACACTCTCTCTCTTACACACACACACACACACACACACACACACACACACAGCCATAAACCCACGCAACAACATTCACATTCATACACACACACACACTCTCTCTCTCTCTCTTACACACACACACAAACACACACACACACTCTCTCTCTCTCTCTCTACACACATACACAGCCATAAACCCATGCAATAACATTCACATTCATACACACACACACTACACACTCTCTCTCTCTCACACACACATACAACACACACACACACACACTCTCTCTCTCTCTCTCTCTTACACACACACACACACACACACACACATAGACATACACCCACCCAATAACAATAACATTCATATTCACACACACACATACACACACACACACACACACACACACACACACACACACACACACACACACACACACACACACACACACACACACACACACATTCAGACACACACTCTTCCACACTTACACATACATGCATCCACATTCACTCCCAGACACACACAGACAGACACACAGAAACACTGTCAGCTCAGTTGAAAAACATTTAATTGACAGGATTGGATACAGGCAGTCGCACTGAAGCCAACTGAAACGTGCCATGAACAGTTTGGTGTCAATGCTCACTAACATACAATTGAGGGGAGGGTCGCTCTCCTCTCTCCTCCTCTCTCTTTCCTCTCTTTTTATCTCTCCTCCTCCATCTCTCACTCTCCCCTATAACTCCCACTCTTTCCTCCTTTCCGCATCTCTTCTCATTCTCTCACTTCCAATCTCCTCTCTCACACAACTCGATTTGAGCTTTTGATTCAAACGCAACTTGTTGGCAAGGCATCAACCACAGGATCTGACAAAGGATGAGGAGATGCTAAAACATTGGCTTTTTGTTAATAAACACACTTTTTGATTTAATAAGAGTGTGCAACCTCAATTTATGGTTTTCGTTTGCTATATCAGATGGTCATTACTTAGGGTGTGCATTGTCTCTCTTTGTCAATATAAACTCACGCAATAAAAAGAAGAAAAAGAAAATCAATGATAGATATGGTAATGAAATTAATCGATGTGATATAAGCTGTAACTGTTATGTCAAATCCCTTACCTAACAAAAAAAAGCATAATGTCATATTGATTAAAATAATACAATACTCTCACCTGTTCCTTTTCTCTCACTTTGATGACTATCGGTGTTAGTGGTCCTGTCGCTTTTTATTTTTGGAGCCTTCTGATAAGGAGTGCAAGCATGCCGAAGCCACTGATACGACCAAAATATGACACTCACAATATGCTGACAATACACTTTGCAGGGCAATGCAATACACTACTACAGTAAAGAGTGAGTGAGTTCCCACAAAGAGGAAATGGCTAGATAACGTTTAACTTCAACCCAGGACATGTTAGTGAGAGTACACTAAGGTCTATACACACCTCCGACAGAGGCAGAACGAATGTCCAATTCAGTCTCAGTTTGGAATGAATGGCCACAGTTCCTCCTCTATACCCCCCCCTCCTCTCTCTGCCTGTGTCCTTTTCAGTTTTAAAACCCTGTTTTAAATGTTTTAAATGTCCGCCTTACATACCGGGGTAAAACCAAAACAGCCCAACGAGGGGGAGCAAGCAGAAAATGAAACAAAAACATCAAACGCTGCGCTCAAATATTCATAACCAATTGTCCATCGTGTGCAGAATGCAGGCAATCGTGTGTTCACTTCCTAGCTTCAAAGTTCCACGAATCATTTGTCAGCACATAAAAGGCAACGTCTATTTGTATTTAGAGAAAGAAAGAGAAAGAAAGACAGAGAGAAAAACAGGAGGAAGGAAAAGAGAGGGAGGGGAGGGGAGGGGGAGGGGGATGAGGCGGTAGGTTAATGCGAATGCTAATGCTAATGCTAATGCTCAGACAATCAGAACCCCCCAGGCCATGGCTCCCTATACAGACTACATTGATCATATTAATGCTAATGCCCCTGGATCCAGCAGTGTTGGGGCGTGGGGTTCAGACACATGGGGCTGGATGGGGTGCACTAGAGGCAGGTGCCAGGGTCAGGGGGAGTCACATTTTCTGGAAGCCACATCTGGTACATCGGCAGCAAGGCACATGTAGACAGTAGCCAAAATGCGCAAATATTGTGTGTCCATTCTTTTCTCATTTAGTTGTTTTTAACACACATTGAACGTTTTCACAAAGGAATATGTATTGTAAATGTGTCATAATTCAAGGACGACTTAAGTTCAAACAACTATGTGGCTAACCCAGAATGTTGTGTTCTTATGGTTTTTCCTTGAGATTTCCAGTTTTTGGAGACAGTATTTTTTTGCACAACACCGACAACATGTACAAGGAAAGAATAATAGGAAATTATTTTCTGCTCAGCTCCCGACACCATCTCGCATCTCACAGCTGCCCGCTGAAAGCCTGCCCTCCACAGCGCACGGCTGAAACTGTGGCCTAGCAGGAACGGCGTCGGTTTTAAGAGCGTTTAAAGGCCCAGATCGCCGAGGCGAGGCGGCGCTGCTTCTGCGGAGCAGCGGCTCAATCAGATCCAGCGCGCGCTCTTCTGCATTGTGGGAGAGCTGAATTGTATCGTGGGTGAGTAATTAGTCCGGTGCGCTATATCTGTATCAATCGGAATGAATCACCAGGCAGCGTAGCGGGAGGGAGGGAGGCATGGCTTCCAATCTAGCGGCGTTGCGCGAGGACACGGATTGATATTTCTGGATTTTCTCCCCCACGTCTGCTGCGCAGGCAAGAGAAATCAGGTGTGGGTCGGGGGTGAAGGAAAAGGTGGCGGAGCGTGACGTCACATGGTGTTAATTTATTCACAAAGAGGGAAGAGGGATAACGAGGAAGAGGGGGAGCTCAGTGGGGGAGGTTCGTCAGTGGATCGCTCATCTCCCTTTCCTCATTGCGCATATTTATATCTGTGCATCTCTTCCTGCTGCAGTATCAGGTAGAGAGAGAGAGCGCGAGAGAGAGAGAGAGAGAGAGCGACAGAGAGAGAGAGAGAGAGAGAGCGAGGGAGGAAGAGGAGGTAGAGCGAGGAAGCGTGGATAGACAGAGCGAGTAAGGAGGCGGATAAGACAACAAACCCACACAGAGGGAAACAGAAATAAATACAAGCAAAATCAACGGGCCAATCAGTCAAAGGGTTGTGAAGTAAGAGGTGTCCATGTTTGACTGAGATGGAATCTAAAAATCCAAACACAAGCTGAAAATTAATTTATATCAGCCTGCCATCTCTCTCATGCCCATTACTGGAGAGATAGCGATACCTTGAATGTGTCGTCGTCATTGTTTTCTTATCTAAACATGCACTTGATATCAAACGACACGCCAGTGATCTCTATCCAGTTTTTGACCCGTGAAAGCGATAACATTTGAAAATGGAATAGCCCACACAGTGCATGGGACCCAATCCTTTTTCGCAAAGCCAAACCCAACCCTTATTTTGCACAAGTCAGTTCAATGTGGGTTGTCGCCATTTCCCAGGTGTTCGGTTGGTGTTCGTGTTGTCTTGGGGGCGTTCTGAGGGAAACTGCCCAAATTTCTCCAGTCTTCAGTCTTTCCAACCCCGAAAACAAATTCGGAGTATGCTAAACTGAAGACTTTTTGTATCGAGTGGAGTCTCGAGTGGCAAGTCAACGAGAAAGACAACAACAACAAAATAGGTATATTATCATTTTATGTGATCATTGGTGGAAATGAATACAACATTATGGCATCTGAAATTCGTTGTTTGTCTCCGGCGTAATCGCAGCGCGCTTCTATTTTTCTCCACTTCTTTGTTCCAATGAAACAGTATGGAATGTTTCCCAACTGCTTTATGGAACAATACATAAAAATGTGCTTTTTTAATCGGGCTTCTGTGTACATTTTAAATCAATGTGTCTGTCTATAAAACTATAAATCAGTTTGCAAACAGGTAGCCTACTTTTAAGAACAGAACAGTGCGGGTTTCGAATGTCCTTTTTTCTTTTTTTATATTCTTTGGTATCCATAAATGTTCAGCATTCTCAAGACTGGACATCCCATATCCTTAAATATCAGTGTTCCGAGTTAAAATACACGTTTAACATTTAAACGCTTTCATTGGAAATGTATTGTAAATGACTCTCAAAGGATCTACGAAATCGCACTGACAATGACAATGTAAGCTTTGTCGACATCTACCGGTCATTGACCACATTACAGCTATAACAGGTAAATACGCCGAGCATTTGATGGATTGTTTAACGCACGTGCCAAGTTGGTTTAAATACAATGGCGAACTAGCGCACATGCAAGAGGAACAATGGGAGGGGGCGGGGACTTTGTTCTGGCGTGGCATTACGAATCCCCCCCCTTTCTCTTGCTTTGACACTTTGTTGACATATCCTACAATAAATCTTGTCATATGAAGTCAATGATAAAATAAAGTAAAAGAAACAAGTTGTGAGAGTGCATTTTTATTTGCACCTCATTTCTGATTGCAAGCTTCTTCAAACCGACTCAGTGTACTGTCAATCACTGACTAAAAGAGTTTCCTAAGCCCAAATTTAAGGTCAATACCGCTCACTCTCTCACTCGCACACGAACAAACATGCACACACAGACACACACATACAAATGCAACCTCTATCACAGTCTTTAACACAACCACACACTTTTTAACACTAACTAGCACACACACACACACAAAAACAAAATGAGCACATGCATTAGCAGTAGCACTCACACACATGCACATGGCGCACACACACTCCACTCCTGCTGAGAGCTGTGCTGTACTGTGGTAAGGAAGTAACTTGAGTGAAACTCGCCTCTTGCCTCAGGCACCAACATCAAGATGCCTCCTGCCGCAGTCTGTCTAAGTGTGCGTGTGTGTGTGTGTCTGTCTGTGTGCCCGCGTCCACCCAGGGAGACTGAAACGGGGGGCTTGTGTGTGTGTGAGTGCTTCAAAGGCTGTGGGCGTGTTTTTCAGTATGGGTGTTGTTTCGTGATGCATGTGCCTCTTTCTCTCTCTCTGTCTCTCTTTAAACTTGTCAGGGATGACAGCTTAGCTGAGGGAGTGCGTGTGTGTGTGTGTTTCATGTCAGCACGCACAGAATGCGTTCACATGCACGATACGCTTGTAGCGTGTTTGTGTTTATATGCATTGCTGCACTTATGGAGTTTTACAATCTGACAACGTGAAACCACGGTCGTGTCACGTGATGCGAAAGGAAATCGTGGTAAAGCACAAACAGGTGTTGTGCACAATATCATCGAGTGGGAAAAAAAATGTGGCAAAGCATGGCGCTCCCGTGTTTCACCGGCATCCCCACAACTTCACTTTGGTCAGAGAAACCAGGTGCTGTGACACATCTGGAGGCACACAATGCCACTGGACAAAAAGCTCAAACGGAGCCGGCAACTCCTCTACACCCCTATCCTTATGCAGGTGGGAAGCACGCTCATAGCAACACACCAAACTGTCACTGTGCACGGTTCAACAGACTCGACAACAAGGGGGTCTGTAATTACACCCGGCGGTGTTGGGTTAACGGCTAACCGCAGCGCCCGTCAGCTTGCGGGCCTGTCCAGGCATGTGGGACGTCTCCAGGGGAGCGCTTCCCACCCCCTATCACCCGTCCCGGATCTTATCTCCCCCATCTTTCACCTCTCTCTGTCTCTCTCCCAAACCCACAACCCCGAAGCACTACTGCACCTGTCCATAAGGTTAAACAAGAAAGGCAAGTGTGTCCAGTAACCACGACAACGAGCACAATGTCCAACATCCACAGTCTCAAAACTCGCTTAAGTTTTGTTTCACCACCCCGGTTTGATTGTCGAAGGTGCAGACTTTGCTATCATTATCAATCTGCCTCTCGTGGCGTGATAAAGACACAGCGCCGCCACTGACCCCTGCTCCTGGCTCCGCCGTCGCGCAGGCGAGACACGCTCCTCTCCTCCTGCACCTGTCCTGCCCGCCCAACACCCGCGGCCCTCCCGTCCTCTCATGCCCAGCTGGCTTCCCACGGCCCGTGGCGATACCTCCATAACCCGCCGCTTTCCTACGCGTCAGCGGTGCGACTTCAATACCGCCGCGTCGCTGCGACGTGGGAAAGACGGCGCTAAGATGCCCGCGTCAGCCGGGAGAACAAGCAGGGAAGGCTGACAGAGCCCAAACCGCCAGGATCCCGGCACCCCTGCGTGTCAAATGTATATTTGACAACAAGGAATGATTTAATGTTCTTCTGTTCGCTTTGCTTTGGCAGTTTGTCCCAAATGACAGCAGAGATAATAATGCCGCTTGGATTTTTGCTGTTAAATTTTCCTGTCATGTGTCTTTTTTTCTTTTTTTTAAGTAGATCAGCTGGGAGGAGACACTCAGCGCCAGTGTTTGGGTGGAGTCATGGCTGCAGACACCAAAGGCAGATCTGTCCTAAAGGGACACTTCACCCCTGTGACCCTGTCCATGGACGTCCCCCTGGCCTGTCTCTATACGTACATTTAGATGAGGGTGAAATGGCGGCAGTGTTAGCATAATGGTTAAGGAACTGGGCTTGTAACGCAAAGGTTGCAGGTTCAATCCCAGGCAAGGTACTTAACCTGGATTGCTTCAGTAAATATCCAGCTGTATAAATGGATTGTATATAAAGAAATGTGAAACTGTGTAAGTTGCTCTGGATAAGAGCGTCTGCTAAATGCCTGTAATGTAAAAAGCTTCATTTCCCCCAGTCACTCCCCATGGTTTTGGCGTTGTGGTCAGGATTGGGGTTAGGGTTTAGGTGACAGTCATCACATTTAGACAGCTTGGGATGGGATGACCTCTCTGGACCAGCCTGTCTGCCATTGGACCAGCCTGTCTGAAACCACAGACCTCTCACTGAGACATGCAAAGGCCCATATACACTTTATAGTGCGATATATTGAAAGACGGTACACATACACATTCGGTACACATTCTCCACAACAAGCAAGATTAGATTTTTCTTTACGTGGCTGTAAAGTATACTGGCAGACGTCTCATCTAGGTGCCTCGCCCAGCGGCAGACACAGCTGCAGGCGAGCGGGTGCTGTGTGGTTGCAAAAGCGGCCATTGTGGCTCCATCCTGGTTCTGAGTGTCCCTTCATGTACACTCAGAGTTTACCTGGAGGAAATGGAGGGGACTATGAAGTAGGCTGCCGGGAAAAAATAAAGCATTCAGAAAAACTGTAGGTTTGAGCAGACAAACTGACACTGTGAATCAATTATAGCAGTTTTTATTCTGCCATATCTTCCTGTGACTGGAATTATTGTACTTGAGACAAAGAGGAAGAGGTGAAGAGAGATGTGGAGAGGGAAGAGAATTGGCAATGGCTAGCATAGTGTGTGTGTGTGTGTGTGTGTAGTGTGTGTGTGTGTGTAGTGTGTGTGTGTGTATGTGTGTATGTGTGTGTGTGTATGTATGTGTGTAGGTGTGTGTGAGTGTGTATGTGTGTGTGTGTATGTATGTAAGTTTGTATGTGTGTGAATGTGTGTATATAAGTGTGTGTGTGTATCTGTGTAGGTGTGTGTGTGTGTGTATGTGTGTGTGAATGTGTGTGTGTGTGTATGTAGTATGTGTTTGTGTGTGTGTGTGTATGTATGTATGTGTGTGTGTGTGTGTGTGTGTGTGTATGTGTGTTTGTGCATGTGTGTATGTGTGTATGCAAATGTGTGTGTGTATCTGTGTAGGTGTGTGTGTGTGTGTATGTACGTGTGTGTGTGTGTGTGTGTGTGTGTGTGTGTGTGTGTGTGGTGTGTGTGCTGTGTGTGTGAGTGTGTTTGTATGTGTGTGTGTATGTGTGTGAGTATATAAGTGTGTATGTGTGTGTGTGTGTGTGTGTGTGAGTGTGTGTGTGTGTGTGTGTGTGTGTGTGTGTGTGTGTGAGTATCAGTGTGTGTGTGTGTGTGTGTGTAAGTGTGTGTGTGTCTGTGTGTGTGTGTGTGTGTGTGTGTGTGTGTGTGTAGTGTGTGTGTGTGTGTGTGTGTGTGTGTATCTGTGTATGTGTGTGTGTATCTGTGTGTGTGTGTGTGTATGTGTGTGTATGTGTGTAAGTGTGTTAGTGTGTGTGTGAGTGTGTGTGTATGTAAGTGTGTGTGTGAGTGTGAGTGTGTGTGTGTGAGTGTGTATGTGGTGTGTATGTGTGTATGTGTGTGTGTGTGTATGTGTGTGTGAGTGTGCTGCTGACAGGCCCTGACTCTGTCTGTAATGGCGTATTTACTCAGGGATAATTAGGCGAGCTCAGGGCCGGTGTGGTGATTAATGCGCTTTGTCAGCCTGCCGTATAAACATGTCTGCCTCACGCATGGGCACCGCCGCTCCCACTGCAAAATAACGCCCCGCTAGCTCATCACTGACACCCAGCACCGCTACACCTGGACCGGAGCTCCTGCAAAATGCTGCCCCGCCAGCTCATCACAAGCCCACCGCCTGCCCACCAGGACTAGAGATCCTGCAAAATACCGCTCCATCAGCACATCACTGACATACAGCACTGCTGCACGTACACACTGCTAGACCAAGGAAACTGCTAAACACCGCCCCAGCAGCTCATTACAAACCCGCTGCCAACATGCACTTGACTGCGCCGTGACTAGAGCCCCTGCAAAATAATGCGCCACCCATTCCTCGCTGACAGGACAGCTCTGCCACGCCCAGACCAAGGCAAACGCAAAATACCGCCCCACTCCAACACCAAAGCCGCAGGACGGTGGATCTTATAACAGAGAATGTCCAGCTCTGTCCTCTATCACAAAGCCTATCACTGATCTTCATGAAGACAAATACTTTGTTAATTGGATTCCCGGGTTGTTGGAATTGGAGCAGGCGGGCAGGAAAAAGAATAAGCCCTTTATTGAGTTTGCAATGACAATTGGAACTGGATGTGTGACAGGCTGTGGGCATCCATAAAATCATTCTGAACTATAAATGTCTCCCAATTTCCGACGTTTAAATACCTCTGTGGTGCACGATTGTTTGTGGAAAAACAAGCATCGCATATTTTATGCGTGGCTATTATCTTGTTCAACAGTGGTGCATTTTGTGAAAATTGACACAAATGACACCGTTTATGTGAATTGACAATTGCTATTGAATTTGGAAGTTCTCTCTATTGATTCCCAAAGAATTCCAAGAGTTGAAATGTGTTCTTTGCTGCCACCTTGTGGAAAATCAGTAAAATTGCAAATGTATATGTGTTGCAAGGAATGACGAGGTTAGACCACCCTACTTATTTTAATTAATTTCATTGAAAAAGGATTGCACAATACATAATAGGGACCATACAGGTACAGGTAACTGCCCAAATAAACCAATACCAATATAAAGCGTCTTAATAGGACTACAACCCAACCATAGTATCCCTCTCTGTGAAGTTCTTGGTGTTCTTGATGAAACTACCTGTTCATGCCCTAGATTGATATTTGCAGTCAACTGATTCAGAGATGCTTGTCTGTTTTGCCTTGCATCTCAAACCAATGCACAGACATCACGGTCAAGGAGTATGTTCTTTCGACCCCAGCTGCCCCTAGTTGAGGAAGTCTTTCCCTCAGAATTCCATGCCAACATCACCTTAGCCACTGTTCCTCATGAAACATCAGCAAGTAAAGTAGTCTTTGTAACTGAAGCTCCTGCCAAATGTGCCGCCAACAATCACCCCTCAAAGTCAAAGTCACTGAGATCTCTTCTTCTAGCCACGGTAGCCAAAATAATGGGTTACTGGGCCTCTGGGCCTACCCAGCCTTTTATACGTGACCCTAAGCATGATGGGATGTTAGTTGCTTAATTAACTCTGAAATGTGTATGGAAGCATCTGCTTTCAATATACACTGCCTGGCCCAAAAAAAAGTCACCACCTGGATTTAACTAAGCAAATAGGTAAGAGCCTTCCATTGGATAATTACTGCAGTGATTAATATGTTTTAGCTGGCAACAAGTTATTTAACCCTAACTGATGCAATGAGTAGCTTCTCATTTCTTAAACAACCATGTCGGAAGACATATCCTGTGGTCGTGGGAAAGATGTTAATCTGTTTCAGAAGGGTCAAATTATTGGCCTGCATCAAGCAAAGAAAACAACTAAGGAGATTGCTGAAATTAAGACTACTAAAATTGAGTTAAGAACCGTCCAACGCATTATTAAAACCTGGAAGGATAGTGGTGAACCATCATCTTTGAGGAAGAAATGTGGTTGGAAAAAAATCTTGAATGATCGTGATCGGCGATCACTTAAACGTTTGGTGAAATCATATGGTAAAAAATCAACAGTAGAACTCACAGCTATGTTTAATACTGAAAGTAAGAGCATTTCCACACTCACAATGCAAATGGGAAGGGATTGGGACTAAACAGCTGTGTAGCCTTAAGAAAACCACTTGTCAGTGAGGCTAATCGGAAAAAAAACGCTTCAATTTGCTAGGGAGCATAAAGATTGGACTTTGGAGCAATAGAAGAGAAGGTCATGTGGTCTGATGAGTCCAGATTTACCCTGTTCCAGAGTGATGGGCACATCAGGGTAAGAAGAGAGGCGGATTAAGTGATACACCCATCATGCCAAGTGCCTACCGTACAAGCCTGTGGGGGCAGTGTTATGATCTGGGGTTGCTGCAGTTGGTCAGGTCTAGGTTCAGCAACGTTATGTGCCCAAATAATGAGGTCAGCTGGCTACCTGAATATACTGAATGACCAGGTTTTTCCATCAATGGATTTTTTCTTCCCTGATGGCATGGGCATATTCCAAGATGACAATGCTACGATTCATCGGGCTCAAATTGTGAAAGAGTGGTTCAGCGAGCATGAGACATCATTTTCACACATGGATTGGCCACCACAGAGTCCAGACCTTAACCCCATTGAGAATCTTTGGGATGTGCTGGAGAAGACTTTGCGCAGCGGTCCGACTCTCCCATCATCAATACAAGATCTTGGCGAAAAATTAATGCAACTCTGGACGGAAATAAATGGTGTGACATTGCAGAAGCTTATCGAAACGATGCCATGGCTAATGCGTGCCGTAATCAAAGCTAAAGGCGGTCCAACAAAATATTAGAGTGTGTGACTTTTTTTTTTGGGACGGGCAGTGTATGAAGCTAGCTGCAAGGACAATGTTGGGGATTTTGTTTCTACTTTAGATGGCAATGGAGTGTGAATTTCAAAATAAAGGTATCTAGAAATTCAGGCTTTTAAAAATACTGTAAATAAATAAAGGCATCGTGTTGTTAAATCAATTTTATGGAGTTAGTGACAACTACAGTTTAAGAAAACAATATTGTATCGTATTGCTTACCGATCTTTAAGCCTTTATAAATTAAATGCTTATAAATATCAGATTTGGGTCTCAGATAACTATTTTTGGCCTCGTGTATGGTTGGCCAAAAAGAAAAGTCACATGCATTTTTTAGAATTATGATTTGTAAAGCATGTCTATACTGACTGAAAGACAGTGGCCCATACCTCATCTTCTGTGTCCTTTTAAATAAGGAATTATCTGGTCATGGTGCTAATGCCTCGGATGACCAGACCAATATCAATCAGTGGGCTGGGTTTGAAGGGGGCGGATGAAGTGGAGTTCAGAAGTGTGAGTTTCAGAAGGGCATAGCCCCGGTTTGATGTTAGCTCAAGCCGAGGCAATGGAGCTAATTGTATTTCTTGTTGTGCTATGTTGTGCTGTGATACGGCCATGGTCCAAAACCCACAGAAAACCAAATACCATTAAACCTCTCTGTTTTAAAGAACGCTGTTCGCAAGTCTGGGGTCGAACGCCCGTTTAGTCTAGTGCATTATCTTAATACCCACAGTAAATTTACTGTAGGTTAAGACCTTTGCACCCAGCACGTGACCTTGAGTCACACACAGTTGCTTGAATGGAGTAACTCAGTGATGAAATTATATCTTGAGTTATACTCTGTCTCTAAGACACACGCTGTCATATTGCAAAATCCACGCTGATCATAGTATTAGAATTCCAGTATATCATTTCATTTTGTTTACCTTTTTTGTTTTCCTATCTGTTTACCCTGAGTGCAGACACCAACGCTGGGACTCGGAAATGCTTTCTTAGACGTAATTTCAATGTGACACGCCAGACATCGTCAACCCTGGCCCTAGAGTGCAGGACATTTAGCCAAATCGCTACAGATGACAGATTACACATTCTCCATGCGCAGTGTTTCAATAGAGACCAGGAACCTGCATCTGTGTGGTTCTCCATGAGCAAGATTGCCTACCCTTGTTTGTTTTTTGTTATGTATACAAGCAACTGTCAAAATAAAGGTAACGCTTGAGTAAATGAGGCATACAAAGTACTGTATAAGCTAGATTCGTTTACAGCCTCCCAGCAATAAAGATTTCATCAATGTTGTTGCTGTTAACATTTGGGAGGACAAGGACGGAGGTTACATACTGTAGTTGCAAGGGAGCTCCGATACCATAATTCACGGAAGAGGAGTTTGATTTGACAAAATCAATGCGGGCCTTGTTGGTAGAGAAGGAAATGTTTTGTGTCCAAAAGCGTCATAACGACAATAGAAAGCAACCAACTTGGTGGGTAATGTGTTTACAGTTGCATTTCATTACAGTTGTGTATAACGTGTTTAAATCTTGCTACAACAAAATCCTGCTGTAACACCACGTGCAAACATTATTGGGTAGGTAGTTAGTAAGCAAAATCAGACTGTTCATGCAATTCGAGGTTTGTCAGAACTTACACAACAGTTGCCTTCATAAAATATAATAGTGATCGCCAACTAATGTGGGCATTTTACCTGTGTAGACACTGCGAATGTCTTTCAACCGAAATTGAGGCCACATATACGCAAGCGAAAGGCTAACAGGAAGTAGTACTGAACAAATTGTGAGTGAACTGAATCAAATAGATTCAAGTCCCTGGAAGGAACTGAAATTCCCAACACTAGGTAGTTTATGCCTCCCACCTTTTCGTCTCACTCCAGTTATTTAGTGACATTTTGAGACCTCCCATGGTTTAACCCTCACCGCTCAACCTTATGGCATTTTTGACAACAGCAGGCAGACCAAGTATAATGTGGACTTTAGTCAGTAATTCAGGGCTTAAAGTTAGCTAACAGATTACTGTTCCTAAGGACCTTTAGAAACAACAACATTAGGTAATACATGCAAGTAACTCCCAAAATAAAGGAAATGCCAACATAAAGTATCTTAATAGGGCGTTTGGCCACCACAGGCCACCGGAACAGCTTCAATATGCCTTGGAATAGATATCTTGAACTCTATTGGAGGGATGCAACACCATTTTTCCAAAATAAATTCTATCATTTGGTGTTTTGTTGATGGTGGTGGAAAAACACTGTCACAGGCGCCGCTCCAGATTTTCCATATAAGTGTTCAATTGGGTTGAGATCTAGTGACTGAGATGGCCTTGGCATATGGTTTACATCGTTTCCATGCTCATCAAACCATTCAGTGACCACTCGTGCCCTGTTGATGGGGGCATTGTCATCCTGCAAGAGACCATTCTCATCAGGGTAGAAATGCTTCACCACAGGATGATGGTGAACACTCAGAATGGCTTGAATGTAAATACTGCCGTTGGCCTTGCCCTCTGAGGGATGGAGTGGACCTGAGCGTAAACAAATGCATTGGCTGTTAATGCATACTGCATGTTTAAGTTCAGGTAACTACAACACCAAACGGATCATTAAGCGAGTGTATGCGAAACCTATCCGATTTCTCCACTGTTTACACCCTGCTTTGTGGGCTCAGCATAGGTTGCCTAGCAATGGCGGTTTGGCTTGGCTTGGAAACGTTCTGAGAGAAGGAAAAAAATGGCACACAAAGAAATATTCTCAAAAGCTTATGAACCAGGAAGTTTAGATGTTTATCGAAAAAAGAAAGTCAATTTGAACATGTCAGGTTTGGTGCATGCAGCATACAGGTGTAGGAGTTATTCATTTTTAATCATTTGTAGTAATAAAAGGTCCTGATAGGTGTCAAGAGACCTGCCGTGTATCACATGCAGATTAATGACCTCAACTCAAAGTTCAACTACTGAATGGAACATTTCACAAGAGACCCATTGTCTTTGTTTAACAGCTGCACTAACACAGCAGAGTTGTAATTAAGATGAATTAGCTATAGCCACTTCTGTTAAACTGTATTTAGCTAGTTATGGCACACTTGGAAGTCATATTATAGTATAATACAGTTTGCTTCCAAAATAAAGGAAACACCAACATAAAGTGCCTTAATAGGGTGATTGGCCACCACGAGCCACCAGAATGTGTCTTGACATAGATGCTACAACGTCTGGAACTTTGTTAGTGGGATGCAACACCATTCTTCCATAAGAAATTCCATAATTTGGTGTTTTGTTGATGGTGGTAGAAAACGCTGTCTCAGGCGCCGTTCCAGAATCTCACAAAAGTGTTCATTTGGGTTGAGATCTGGTGACTTAGACAGCCATGGCATATGGAGTACATTGTTTCCACGCTCATCAAACCATTCAGTGACCACTCTTTCCCTGTAGATGGGGACACTGTCATCCTGGAAGAGATCACGCCCATCAGGATAGAAATGCTTCACCATAGGATGAGGGTGATCCCTCAGAATGGCTTTGTTTTTATTGGCATTTACCTTTCCCTCTAAAGGGCTGAGTGGAGCTAGGTAGCTGGATGCCAGGGAAATGCACCCCCCACCATAACAGAGCTGCCTGTATCCCTTATTTACTCAAGTGTTTCTTTTATTTTGGCAGTTGCCTATATGTAGGCTATTTTTGCATGTGCTTATCCAGCTGTGACTTACCAGAAGCAGAATCAAACATTTTTAATTCCAGTACGTCTCCATTGGACTGGCGGTACTCCTTTGGGTGCCACTCTTGCCTGATGGACACATTTATTTGACTGCATGTGGCTTTCGGAGCTGTGTACCTGCAGGTTCAATAGATTACATATCTAGGCCCAGATGGCTAATATAAAACAGCCCATCATGTATTAAATTATTCATTTTTGGTTTTGGTTTTGTGCTTCTTAGCTTTTTGAAATGCATTTATTATAATAATTTACTGTTATTATTATTATTATTTTAGTTTTTAATGTGATCCCACTTTTTCCCCTACTGCTTATTTTCACTCTGCAGTCCTCTTGCTGAGCTGTGCAGTCATTGAGTCAGAGGTGGTCTAGCGGTTACACCGTCCGACGCTGGCCACTGCGACCAGGGTTCAATTCCACCAGCCGCGCCAGAGTCTGGCGGCGAGTGCCACTGGGGGGCGGCATTTGGCTGTCCGCCCCAGAGAGGGGGGAGGGATGCCGACATGATAGTTGGCGGCTTGATGAGTGCCGTCTCGGCTTTGTCACTGCCGGTCACAGGGCTACGGCAGCGAACTCACAATACAAGGGGGGGATTGACATGAGAAGAGAGGGTGTAATTGACTACTAAATTGGGAGAAAATGGGAGAAAATCTGAAACAAAAAAATTAAAAAAAATAAAGAGTGCACTCCATGCGCAGCTGGTGCAGGCAGGTTGCAGGTGGCCCATTGACCACTGGAGGGCGCTCCTGCACAGTGAGATGAGGACAGTCACAACGAATGGGCCCTTCCCTCCCTGCGGGAGGCCACCGCCAATGCACGCCCAGTGTCCCCTGGGGCCTCTGGGCGCAGCCGGCTCCAGGGCTTGACTTAAGCCCTTGGCTCCTTCAAGGAGCATAGGCCACTGACGAATGTCCTCCATCTCACTCGGTTGTGGGCAAGTTTTTCGAGGTCTCCCCAGTTGTGCCCACTCCCAGACATCCCAGACCCAGTCCACTCCAGGGGGACCTTCCTTTATTGTTCCATTTTTTGATAGTCGCAATGACGTGGTGCAGGACACAAGTTTCTCCGTTCCAAGAAAAAAGAATCAAAGTTTCCAGCACAGGGAAAGGCACTTTAACGGCGACCGTAAACTTTCAGAGCCGGCTTCTCATTAACTAAACTAAATTAACCGTCCCGACCCCCACCCCCTGTCTCCAGTTGCTATCCGAGCGCCACATGCCTGCATTCTCCCTCCTAATTTAACACTCTGCTTCATCCCCCAGCTTACTCATCAGCTATCACACTGCTCCTCATTAACCAGCGGTCTGATCGTCCACGATGACTCACCGTCTGTGATTGTTTGTTTTGCTCACAGTCCCTGAAAAATGTCTAAATGGGCTCAGGTCGTTATGACCGCTTTGTCTGAAGTACGTTTTGGGTCATGGCCACCTTGTACAGTTTCCTTTGTTTACTGAACAGAGCGAGCAGAGCAGTTATTTCTCCACGTAGGCCTGGGGGTCCTACGTATAAAGAATTACTCTTGAGTACGATGTTGAGAAGGCTTTTAAGACTAAAAATATACCCAGCTAAAAGTTATGAAGCGAAACACATTTTGTTGGACATCCTTTGGATTGGATGGGAAGTCAATCGATATTTTCACTATGTGAGATGCTGTGAGGATGCTGTAGCATTACGGCCACACTAACGAGTGAGATGTGCCAGTAGCAGTAGAACATCTCTTCTTTCATGAAAGGTGCTAGCCCGTCGTCTCTGGCTATTTAACGCAGCAACTCTTCAAACTCGTGAGGGATCTTAAATACGGTGTATTGTATGAAATGTGGAATATACTTTTTTTTCTTAAAATTATTATTATTGACATCGTCGAATAACAATAACGTGTCTCTTCTTTCCGAAAAGGTGCGCCCCATCATTTCTGCCTGGGTTAAACAGCAATTCCGGCTACTCTTAAGAGGTTAAGATACCTTGTGAGGTCCCTTAAATACGTGGAAAGTTAAGAGTACTTTTAAGGCTATAGAATATTTATACATTGCTCTTATTCTTACTTCTAGATCAGATTCAGATAATTGATTGCCATGCTGGATGGGGCTATTGATCCTCTTCCTTGATCAGATGGCACTCCACTCCCAAGGTTTAGGCTTAGCATTGTGAGACAATCCAGGTTTTACTACATGCAGGCTAATGTTCTCCTGTTATGTATGCAATATTGTGCTTGCGGTGTCTAATGACTTGTGGGTGCTGCCACCTAGTGTCAAGTAGAATTATTGCATGCATTTCTATCAAAATCACCCAACAGGGTTTGGGGTCAATCCCATTTCAATTCAGAAAGTTATTTGAAATTCAATTAATGGATTGAAAAATGCGGATGATGTTCAATGAGGATTTTAAATTAATTAATTGAATTGAAATGTAATTTAATTTCCCAAATTGACTGAATTGAAATGGAATTGACCCTAACCCTGTCACCCATATATTGATTATAATTTCTTCTTTTCTTTTTGATTTCTGGCCCCTCAAGAAAACAGTGACATGAGGGTAAGGCACTCTTTTAGTGCTAAAATATTATGAAATTATGTTAATGACCCAATGACAAGTCATACCTCATTTGAAATGTAACATATTAAAGGTTACATGAAGAAGTACATGATATATGAAGAATCTTATAGCTAAAGGATGCTGTGCCATTGGGATAAAACATATTTTATGCAACTGCACAGGTAAAGTAATGCTGTGTGGAGAGTCTGCTCCTTGGCTGATTTCACCACTGACCCTCCAGTAATAAATTGTTTACTTTCTGTGGGGTGGTGTAGTTAGTGCCAACGTTTAATGTTACGACGGTTAGTCCTGGAACCCGACACCGATGCCGGAAGCGAAGCAGTCCCATTGTATCGTAGGCGTTTCCAGGTGAATGGAAGCGATGCACCGTGGACTATGAGACCGTTCCTTTTGTCTAGGACATTGTGGACAATGTCTAGGACTTTTGTGTGCCAATTGTTCATTTCCATCAATGGACTTTCATCCAAAAAAGCAAGATGTTTGAAGTTTACAAGCCCCTATAAAAACCAGACGGTCGTTACCAGACAGGTGGCTTTGACGCGGTTTTAAGCTGTGTTCGTTCACAGTGTCATTCACAGTGTCATTCACAGCTGCACGTGACACTCTTTGCCTGAAAACGGAGTGTGTCTGCAGATTGAGTGTGACTTATGATCCCTCCGTACGACAGTGTGGGACGTGCTGTCAGCGCTGTCAGGTTTTCCCCATATGCTCAGGGGAAGTGTTTCGTCAAGAATGTAAATGACCGGGGCCTCCCGCGTGGTCTAGTGGTTTCAACGTCCGATGCTGGCCACAGCAACTGGGGTTTGATTCCTCGGTCCGCGCCAGAGTCGGTTCTGGCCGGGAGTGCCACCGGGGGCGGCAACTGGCTGTCCGCCCCAGGGAGGGGGGAGGGAAGCCGACAAGACGTTCGCTGTGCACAGGGGTGGCTCTGGGGTGCCGGAGTTAAGGTTAACAGCATGACGCAGTGCCGACCACTGGAGGCGAGAGATGAGGATCACTTCGCCTTTGTCACTACAGGGCTACGGCAGCGAACTACAATGGAGGAGATTGACCAGAGAATAGTGGGAGTAATTGGCTACCAAATTGTGAGAAAAACGGGAGAAAATCAGAAGCAAATTTCTTATTTTTAGAAGAATGCAAGTGTAAATGACCAAATCAGCAGCTCCAGAATTATTATTATTATTATTGTATGCAATCCTAAGCTTTATTGTTTTATTATTTCTCATAAAATGCACAAATTCAGTTCAGAACCAAACTGAAATAATTAAAGTTGAGTTGAATTTAGATATTTATGTAATTCAAAGGGCCTTTGAGTGTGTAATGCGTGTTTATTATAACCTATTTAAAATAAGAGCATTGAATGCAATGCCACTATCGGGTATATAGACTGAGTATATATTGTGTGGGGACACATTGGTTTGTTGTGTGAATGTGAAATAGGTTGGGGTTTATTGTATCTTAAGTCAGTGGGCTGTCTATTTGACTCTTTTTGTTAGATGCTTCCGGTGCCAAAAGTGGCCTCTGTTAATAAATGCTGTCGCCAGCAGGGGGAGCTGTTGTTTCATCCAAGTATTGGCTGCTCGAAGCTGGAGGGCATAGGAGCCCTGGATAGAAATCGCCGTTACGATTCCAATCTAAACATTTTTAGAAAAACAGCTATCTCGGATTTGACGCGCTTGCTGGTCCGTAGGCTTCGCACTGCCCCATTCTTTGAGGCACTTTGATGGGATCTGTTCGCTCTGTGTTTTAGAACAGAGTTTGCTTCCCACTTTAGAATGGAACCAGATCGGAACGCAGAGAGAGAGAGAGAGAGAGAGAGAGAGAGAGAGAGAGAGAGAGAGAGAGAGAGAGAGAGAGAGAGAGAGAGAGAGAGAGAGAGAGAGAGAGAGAGAGAGAGAGAGAGAGAGAGAGAGAGAGAGACGACGGCAGCAGCACTTTGACCAAAAGCCTCGTGGTGTGGAGCAACCCACAGGTCATACAGCACCAAACGAACGAGTGACCGAGTGCCTGTCCTAGCAGTGCTCCGGGCTCTGCTGGATCCACTCGTATCCATGACGATGCTGTGCATGAGCAGTGTCCCCTGGTGGCACGATAAGGACAGATCTCATGAAGCGAGAGGAGTGCTGGAGTCTGCCCTGTAGCCCAAGTGAAGTACACCGGCGGGATTCGCAACACGGGATGGACGCCTTACCGCAGTGAATGTGGGCGGAGCTCCTGCCGATCAGAAAACTGAGCAAAACATCCGGGACCATACTGTTTCACCGGGTGTGGGGAGTTTTGTTTAGCGAAATATTTAAGACATCACCAGTGAATTCACGCCAGAGAGAAGTTATACTCATGCTGTATGAGAAAGTTAGAAGAGCACCAGTGGACCCACATGGGAAAGAACCCATACCCCTGTGGGAGTGCGGGAAGACAGTTTGAGATATCGCGCATTTAAAAAAGCATGAGCAAACTCACACAGGAAAGAAACCACATACTGGCGTCACGTGAGAAGAGTTTCCATAACATGGGTCTGTTAAAACAACATTGGCAAACTCACATGGTACAGAAAGCTTATTACTGCACTGAGTGTGGGCAGGGTTTCAGACGATGTGGAAATGTAATGCATCAGCTAATTTGCACAGGAGAGAAAGCGCATACTTGCAATGTATGTGGGAAAAGTTTCCGCCACTTAAGAACGTCAGCTTATTCATGCAGAGAGAAACCACACTCTTGCGGGAGGGGTCTTCGCCACCTGAGAAGCTTGCAAGGACATTTGTGTACTCACACTGGAGAAAAACCACTTCCTTGTTCCAACTGTGGGAAGAGTTTCCATCATTTAAGACAGTCGAAATAACTCATACAGGAGAGAAACCGTATCCTTGTACTGACTGTGGAAAGAGTTTTGCCAAATTGGCAAATTTAGCAGTACACCAGTGACTTCACTCTGGAGAGAAACCATACCATTGTGTTGAGTGTGGTAAGAGTTTCAGGGACTTAGGAAGTTTGAAAGCACATTGGTACACTCACGAGTCCAACAAGTGAATAAATGAATAATATTGTTATAATTCTTTTTTTTAATCGTTAATTAAAAGCTTAAAACATGTAGCAAGGTGGCAGGGGTGGCCACCATGCCAGGTGGTGAGTGGATGAAAGACCAAACAAAAGAATTACCGTCTGATAGGCCAGCGGCCAATTTATTATCTTTTTACAAAGTAATTCAAACAAAACACGAAATTAAAGCAGTCAAAATACAAAATTAGGTAATCGAGGGTAACAGTAACAAAAACCTGCACTTCTGCCTCCATGCCCCAAAACTCTTCCTTCAGGCATGGCAGGCTGTGCATTTATAATGGCCTAACGAAGGCAATGGCTCACAGCTGAGTTGATTGCTCATTAGCCTCAGGTGAGCCTGCCTGTAAGGGCCTGCTGTCCTCTCCAGGCTGTGGGAGGGGACAAGAACACCTGACAGCAGCCAAAAGGGAGGCGCAGCCCTCTCTACTCCTCCCTCCACCTCTCCCAGTGTCACATACCCTCACCCTCAGCTCCGACCAAGGGGAGGAGGCGGAAATCTCCAGACATCGGGAGAGGAAAACCAGGGCTTTAGGAGGCTCTGCCCCCAGGGTCAAAGACCAGTGCCTGGTGTACCAGCGAATCAATACTGGAGGCATAACAGGCCAGCTTTGTGCCCCCAGGGAAGCTGGCAGCAGGCGGTGAGGAGCCCGCAGTGAGGCCGGGGACAGCAGGCGCCGTGGGGCCCCCAGGTAGGCTGGCCATGGCAGGCAAGGAAGGGCCCTTGGCGAGGCTGGCGACGGCAGGGCGCGTTGGGCCCTCAGGGAGGCTGGCGACGACAGGGTGCATTGGGCCCTCAGGGAGGCCAGCAGGAGCCAGCGGCAAGGGCCCCCAAGGGAGGTTGGCGACGCCAGGCAAGGAGGGGCCCTCAGGGAGGCCTGAGATGCCAGGCAAGGAGGGACCCTCAGGGAGGCCTGCGACGCCAGGCAGGGAGGGGGTCTCAGGGAGGCCTGCGAGGCAGGGAGGGGGTCTCAGGAGGCCTGCGAGGGCAGGGGGGGGTCTCAGGGAGGCCTGCAGGCCTCAGGGAGGCCTGCGACGCCAGGCAGGGAGGGGTCTCAGGTGTCTCAGGAGGCCTGCGACGCCAGGCAGGGAGGGGCCTGCGACGCCAGGCAGGAGGGGGTCTCAGGGAGGCCTGCGACGCCAGGCAGGGCACGGAGGCCTGGAGACCCCTCAGGGAGGCCTGCGACAGGCAGGGCCATGGGCCCTCAGCGAGGCCGGCAGGAGCCAGCCCCCCAGGGAGACCAGCAGGAGCCAGTGGCAAGGGGCTCTCAGGAAGGCTGGCGACAGCAGGGCGTGATGGGCCCTCGGGAAGGCCGGCGATAGCAGGGCGCGTTGGGCCCTCGGGGAGGCCGGCAGTGGCAGGCAAGGAGAGGAAAATTCTCATCAGCTCCTCCCATGGGCCACTGCCTCCAGATTCCTCCAATGGAAGGTCCACTGGAACGGCAAAGGACAGGCAGTGCTGGGGCCAGAGAAGGGGCTCAAGCACCTCCTTCCCACCCATAGGCTCTTCTGCCCGGGCAAAGCCTGCTGCCAGATCAAGGAGGTCTGCCATCCACTCTTCCGGGCAGGCCTCCAGGTCCTCCCAGGAAATGGCCTGGCCCTCCCAGGGCCACTCCCAGGCTCTGGGCTTGGTCTGCCTCTTCACCTTGCGGCCCTTTCTTTTCGGCATTTTATTTATTTATTTTTTAAGGGGGGAGGAAAAGAAGCAAGGAAAAAAAAAATCTGTCCCAATTTTTAAAAACATTTTTACAAAGTAATTCAAACAAAACACGAAATTAAAGCAGTCAAAATACAAAATTAGGTAATCGAGGGTAACAGTAACAAAAACCTGCACTTCTGCCTCCATGCCCCAAAACTCTTCCTTCAGGCATGGCAGGCTGTGCTTTTATAATGGCCTAACGAAGGCAATGGCTCACAGCTGAGTTGATTGCTCATTAGCCTCAGGTGAGCCTGCCTGTAAGTGAGGCCGCTGCTGTCCAAGGGCCTGTAGTCCTCCCAGGCTGTGGGAGGGGACAGGAACACCTGACAGCAGCCAAAAGGGGAGGTGCAGCCCTCTCTACTCCTCCCTCCACCTCTCCCAGTGTCAGCAGGGCGCGTTGGGCCCTCAGGGTGCATTGGGCCAGCAGGAGGCCAGCAGGAGCCAGCGGCAAGGGCCCCCAGGAGGTTGGCGACGCCAGGCAAGGAGGGGCCCTCAGGGAGGCCTGAGATGCCAGGCAAGGAGGGACCCTCAGGGAGGCCTGCGACGCCAGGCAGGGAGGGGGTCTCAGGGAGGCCTGCGACGCCAGGCAGGGAGGGGGTCTCAGGGAGGCCTGCGACGCCAGGCAGGGAGGGGGTCTCAGGGAGGCCTGCGACGCCAGGCAGGGAGGGGGTCTCAGGGAGGCCTGCAACGCCAGGCAGGGAGGGGGTCTCAGGGGGCCTCCTCAGGAGGCCTGCGAGGGGGAGGGGTCTCTCTGCGACGCCAGGCAGGGAGGGTCTCAGGGAGGCCTCGACGCCAGGGGGAGGGGTCTCAGGGAGGCCTGCGACGCCAGGCAGGAAGGGGTCTCAGGGAGGCCTGCAACGCCAGACAGGGAGGGGCCTCAGGGAGGCCTGCGACGCCAGGCAGGGCACGATGGGCCCTCAGCGAGGCCGGCAGGAGCCAGCGGCGAGGGGCCCCCAGGGAGACCAGCAGGAGCCAGTGGCAAGGGGCTCTCAGGAAGGCTGGCGACAGCAGGGCGTGATGGGCCCTCGGGAAGGCCGGCGATAGCAGGGCGCGTTGGGCCCTCGGGGAGGCCGGCAGTGGCAGGCAAGGAGAGGAAAATTCTCATCAGCTCCTCCCATGGGCCACTGCCTCCAGATTCCTCCAATGGAAGGTCCACTGGAACGGCAAAGGACAGGCAGTGCTGGGGCCAGAGAAGGGGCTCAAGCACCTCCTTCCCACCCATAGGCTCTTCTGCCCGGGCAAAGCCTGCTGCCAGATCAAGGAGGTCTGCCATCCACTCTTCCGGGCAGGCCTCCAGGTCCTCCCAGGAAATGGCCTGGCCCTCCCAGGGCCACTCCCAGGCTCTGGGCTTGGTCTGCCTCTTCACCTTGCGGCCCTTTCTTTTCGGCATTTTATTTATTTATTTTTTAAGGGGGAGGAAAAGAAGCAAGGAAAAAAAAATCTGTCCCAATTTTTAAAAACATTTTTACAAAGTAATTCAAACAAAACACGAAATTAAAGCAGTCAAAATACAAAATTAGGTAATTGAGGGTAACAGTAACAAAAACCTGCACTTCTGCCTCCATGCCCCAAAACTCTTCCTTCAGGCATGGCAGGCTGTGCTTTTATAATGGCCTAACGAAGGCAATGGCTCACAGCTGAGTTGATTGCTCATTAGCCTCAGGTGAGCCTGACTGTAAGTGAGGCCGCTGCTGTCCAAGGGCCTGTAGTCCTCTCCAGGCTGTGGGAGGGGACAGGAACACCTGACAGCAGCCAAAAGGGAGGCGCAGCCAAAAGGGAGGTGCAGCCCTCTCTACTCCTCCCTCCACCTCTCCCAGTGTCAGTACATTCTCTCAGTCTGGGGAGGCAATTCATATATTTCAAAGAACATCTATGAATTCTCACAGATATTCGTAATCCTTCTTTTAATTTTAACCCTATTGACCCCTATTTTTTCCCCAATTTCGACAATCCCAACAAATTGTTCCTGCTCATCACTGCAATCTCCTCTGCCAATTTAGCATTCTCCTCCAAAACACACGATGTCAGCCACTTTCCATTCTGTACACCACCAGTTGAGCTTGCACAAACATTGAGTTGGAGGACACTTCATGTGCAGCTTGTGCAGGCAGACTTGTGGGCGCTGGATTGACCAGAGGGGGGAGGGGGGGCAGGGCAGGGGGTCACTGGTTCATGATGAGGCATGGACGTCCTGCCAACTGAAATCCCTCCCTCCTTGAGTGACACTATGGCCAATTATGGATTGTCCTGCTGGCTGCCGGCCACACCCAGTACTGGCACGGGCTGGATTTGATGGGGCCCATCCACCAGTGTTGTAGTACTGGAGTCCAGGACTTGACCATTGGTGACTAGAACTCAATGTTAGTGGACTTGAGTGCATAAGGACTTGAGGACTTTTCAACATAAGCGTCTTTCTTCTGATGCAAGAACCCAGTTCCAATGCCCAACTCTGATTAAGTGTCTTCATATTGGTTTTTCCACCTTTTTAGCCATATCAAGAGTGTGGCATATACTGATAACATGTAGTTTTCTATTGTTTACTGGAAGTTTCTGGGGGAAATTTGAATGAATTTTCTGGGAGAAGCTATTGGACAGCTGTTTGCAAGCGCTCCCGGGACGATCTATATTAAGTTTAGTATTCGTCACTGATAAGCTTATTTTGTTTAAATGCAAAAAAAGTGTCTCGTTTGTCCAGAATGAAACTCTGCGAGTCACTTATAAAGCCCAATCCATGTTCATTCTTGTGATTCTGCATGCGGTTCTTGTGGCCTTGGCCAAGAGATTACGTTGTGCATTTGACAAAAGCCCTAACTTGCCATGGGCTACGCAAACACCCTTTGAGAAATTCTTATTGGAAGCACAATGAAATATTCCATTATGTAAAGGAACAATGTTCACAATACAGGTGCCTGGCAGCCGCTCCTCACAGTCTCGCCTCTTCTCTGTCCTGACCCCTCGGTGGTGGAATGAACCTTTATATTTGAAGTTTGAATGATTTTTCCAATAAATCAGTATTTCATTATAAAATAAGAATAACACCTTTTCACTTTATTGACTGTACTAAAGTATATGTAACAAGAATGAATCAGAAATGCAGCAATTTGCTTCAATATCCTTTTTTTTTCTATATTATAAGGAATACTTGTGAAAAATAAAAGTTTCCTGAAAAAAACTATTTCCTGAAATTCAGGGCTGCAATGGCAAAAAAACAACAGCATGTAAGTATAATCTAGTTCTCCCTGTCTCCTGCATTTGGTCACAAGTTCTCATCGACATCACATCTTATGTCTTCTCTGGCGATGCATCTTGGGAAGTATCTTCACATGTCTAATCCAACCCTGGCAGTCTTCAGAAAATGTCTCCACACCCCGCACTCATGGCATCCAGTAAGTACATCTGGTCATGTGGACGGTGGTCAGCAGAAAAACTCCTCTATGGGGGAAGGGGGAGTGGGAGGCAGGAATAGTGCTAACATCCTGGGATGTGCAGCAAACCAGTCTGTGACTGCAGAAGAGTGGTGGAATGCCACGTTATCCCACACAACAACGAAGGTAGGGGAGTTTCCTGCCCCTCTTTCCTCTGCTGGCACAAGTTGATTATGCAGGTCATCCAGAAAAGAAATTAGCCTCTGTGTATTGTAGGGGCCAATGAGTGGTTTGTGTAGGACAGTGCAAATTGTGATGTTAGCCATCTTGCTCTCTGTCCAATCACATTTCTTCCCCTGAGAATCCAGCTAAAAAGATGAATGTATGTGCAGGACACCACAGTTTTACAGTACTTTACATTATGCATAGCTGTGTATGCTTTTGGTTATTGAACAGACATCTTAGCTGGAATATTGATACAGTTCTTTCATCAGCTGGGTACAGTTTGCTTCATCCTTATTTGAATGATTATTATTTTCCCAAAAGTTTTGTCTGCCATTGTAAATATTCTGCTAAGATTTTCTATATATTCTATTTTCTATTTATTTTTCAAAATGTTTGCCTGTATCATTGAAGGATGCACATCTCACCCATTTTGTTTTATTGATGCAACTGTGTTTTTGCACCCTTAAACTGGCCTCTCTCAAAGTTTTGGTCAAAATTGTGGCCCTGTCAGAGACCACCACTCTTGGTCTTCCTCTCCTTTGTCCTCCACGCATTCTCCCTCTCCCTGCCAACCAACCTGTCTTCCTTGATCAATTTTTTAGAAAAAAATCATTCCGTGTCTGTTTGGTAACAAATGGGTATTTCATACTCAGCTGTGTTTGGAATGATTATTATTTCATTTTATTGGTAAGATTTTCTATATATTCTATTTTCTATTTATTTCTATTTGCCATCATTCTGTTTTGAATGTGTTTTTAACAGTTTTGAAAACTGTGAACATTTGAAAAATGAGTTCATGAATGATTTTTTTGGAAAATGTGGTCATTGAATGCATTTTGTGTGAAAGCAATGAAAAATGATTAATTGTTTGGTCCACATAGACTTCTGGTTCGCTGACTGTGTGAACAGTTTTGACAATGTGACTTCAGTTTTGACCAATGCATGTTAGCAGTTGAAAAAAACTGTAATGGAAATTGTACCTTGCAAGTCACTGGAATAACAAATAAGGATTCAATCGGAAATCATTGCAAACGCACGGGGAAAAAATAAAAACATGCGGCATGTGTGCGACTGAAATGTCTTTTTTTTCTGAGGAAAGACATTTTCACCATGGAAAGAACCTTTAAATCAGAGTTCACCAGGAAAATTTTGTTTTTTAAAGGCTAAGGAACACTTTTGTTAAGTTTGTCGACTCAATGGACAGAACGTTGGAAAACTCTGGAGGGCATCATTTAACATGCATCATCCAATCAGCGTCTAGACTCTAGATATGGAGACAAGAAGCAAACTATTCTATAGAAAATCAATAATGCACTACCAGGAAGGAAGATGGAGCACGATCGATCTCTGTCAAAGCAGTAAAAATCAACAATGGAATGTAATTTAAATGTCGCCATGTAAACAATTTCATTTTTCTACCGACAGCAGAATGTATGTCAGTATACATAATTAGAACAATTTATCCACGTCAACCGTTGTTGTTAAAAGAACACTAGCAAATTAGGACAGACAATGTGCAGCTGCGGAAAAGCGTCTTCCTGACTCTAAATTCTAACTGTGGCTTTTTGTGCTGTTCGAAAGGTAGGAAAATACACAGGGTAGCAATTAAATAACGCCACACTCGAACTTACTTGCTCAATCAGTAGCTTTCAATCTCTGGTAGAGAGGACAGCGGTGAATCTCCACAGTCCTTTCCGGTCCAGAATTGATGCAATACCCCCCTCTAGTGGAGACATTGTGACATCTCAGAAGCAGGAGAGTAAACCATCGAAACGAAATGGGGGGAAACTGAATTAAATCCCAGAATATTTCTCTCGAGGACAACATTTGGCTCTTTATTCAGTTATATTCACTGCAGATGATGTGTACAGTTATTTTAATCATTATTCGTTTTAGGCTGTAATTGAATATAATTGAGTTTATTGATTCCAGCTCATTTGTGTGTACGCAGGAGGCGTATTAGAGCGACAGTGAATTAAAGCCTATCCTATTTTGGGATTTGGAGAAATCCATACATTTATAGAATACCCAGTAGGGCATTGCACATTGGACTGTGATACCATCTGCCTACCAATCTTGTGGAAAAATATGTTTAAATAATGAAGCAGATGTCAAAATAGGTCAAGTATTACAAATATATGAACTTTCATAGATATTTGTAAATATAAGAATGCATTTTATAATATAGACACAATTACTAATATGAATGGTTGATAGTATATGACTTATACACTATATCATTTTTAAGGAGTCTTTGCTAATGCATTTTTTTGGTTGGTTTTTGCTGAAGCACAAAAGCATTCTGTTCATTTAGAGACTGAACAAAAACAGAGACACACCGTAGTCCTCTTCCGTTTCTCATGTTTATTAAAGCAGAATAAAAACACTCGCTCTCCCAGGACAGTCTTATGGCTCTATGGTGACCGTCTTCAGCATCTTCAGTATATGGGTTACAATAAGCCCCGCCCCCATCCCCAACTGCCAATCATGTCTTCCGGCCTGTTCCAATTGCAAGGGTGGGAGGTGCAGCTCGTCCGCCTCCCTCCCTCTGCTGGTTCACCGTTCACGCGTTCATTAGTCTCCCACAACGGCACGTGGCTGCAAGACACCGGCACACACACACACACACACACAAACAACACACCGTTCAGTGCTCTCTGGTCCAGCTCAACGCTGTAGACTCAACACTCCAGCCCCTATGTGCTGTCACGCTGGCTACGGCCTCGAACGCTCGAGACTCCAGTCCTGCAGACACTAAAACGGATCCCATTATGTGAATCAATTCTGCAAGGACTGATCGTTAGCTAGAGTTGCTTGTAAGTCGCTCATTGAGCGTCTGCTAAATGCTTAAAATGTAAAATGTAAAATATAATCGTTACCTGATCGAGCTATGAGAGGACTGATTGTTAATGAAGCTGTTAGCTGTGATATTTTGGAATGTTTGTGAACCATTAACCTGTGGATACTACCACACTGAAGGAACAGGGAGGGCTGGGTTGGAGCGTAGTTGCATTCTTCCCCTCCAAGCATCGGATCAGTAGATCAGTGCCTTCCTTTTACACAAACAGTTCCGGTTAAGATAGGGACCGCTCAAACTGATCCTGTATCAGTGTCAGATGTAATATGCTTGGGAGGAAGATTTGGGAAACTGTCTTGTTTTAAGAGAAGGACAGAGAAAAAAATGATTTGATTTGACCCTTCAGGCCATATTTTCCATTTAATTTTGTATTTTGTTTGAGCATGCTTTTTCTAATAACCCATTATTTTCTTTCCCTTGCAGATATTGTTTCTCATATGATACATGTTTTCTGTCAGAATTATATTCAGGTCTGTGCTTCCTTTTCGCTGTGGGTCACATGACCTTGGCATCCTCAAAGGAATTTTTATATCCCAGATGTTGTTTGCTGGGTCTCATACAATTGCAAGTTGCCAGGGGACAACGTCCAAATTACATAACCACAACAAGAACACAAAATGATTAGAGTGAGAAATTGTCTTCAGTCTAACTCGTTTTCCCATAGTGCCTTGCAAGTGACTTATGTCAAAACCCTGTGGAGCCACAGCGCTGTTTGAGAGCTGGAGATGCATCTACGATACCAGACAGGTTTTCAAGACAATAGCGAGTACATTAGAATCAAGGCTCTGGGCTCGATGAATCAGCTTGGCAGAGCGTAACTCCCGGGCTGGCTGAGAATATGCTGTTGCTGTGAAGGCTGGAGAATAGGCTCTCAGGGATGGGTAATTGGAGGTGTGAATCCAGTTAGTGGGTGACCTTCAGTGGCTAGTGATGGGAGAGGGTGGCCCCAATCACCCCAAAATGGATGGAGCTATCAGTGTCTCAGATTTTAACCAATCAAAATATTTTGCTAAGGAGAGCAATGTTAAAACATTTTTTGATTGGTTCACAGGAGATTGACAGCACACTGTAGCCCCCACCCCTTTTTGGAGTTGATGAAGACCCACTCTCCCCATCACTACTTATTGCAACATGTAACATTGTAGAAATGTTGAGAGAAAACATGTGCTGGTGACTTTCCCCAGCTGAAGAACTCACCTTGGACTTCCCACACCTACGGATGGAGTTCCCTGTTGGGGGGAGGAATATAGAGTGTCAGCCGTAGCATGTAGCATGTAGCATGTTGCTGCTGTCAGAGCTGGATGAATTTCCATCAATTAGATTCTGGTCAGTTCCAACAGTCCCCCCATCTCCATCTCCATTCACATTATACATTTTTTAAAATTGTTTCGCATCTATGTTATGCTTGGTCGAATGTCACTGTGAAATGCTATCCCACGGGCTAACAGCATGAGAAGAAGTCTCTCTTTCTCACACACTCTCTCTCACACACACACACACACACACACACACACACACACACACATACTATCTCACTCTGTAAAGATGCACTACACCCCTTCTGCCAGATTGCCATTGTCAGGCTCCGCCCATGTGTTTGTCACGTTACCAGCGTGAGACTCACCAGCCAATAGGAGGATGGACAGGAACACGATGACCCCGGCGAAGGTCAGGCCTGCCACACGCAGGGTGTAATAGTCTGAAAAGCACATCGCATCGCCATCGGACGGGGGCCGTAGTGAAAGATAAAACATTGCATTAGATGTATTTTTTCTTGTAAAAAAATCTTAAATAAAACTACAATCTTAGTATTTTAACAAATTAGTTACACTGATGAAGGCCAGCGCACACAAAGGATCCTTTGTAATAATGCTACTGGATCTGCAGATCTGTTACATTCCACAGATCCTGGAACAGCTGCTGTACTGAACAACTCCTGGATCCGCTGTTATGCTCAACAAATCCTGGATCTGGAGGTATGTTAAACCGATCCTAGATCAGCTGTTACGATCAACACATCCTGGATCCGCCGTTATGCTCAAAGTATCCTGAATTAGCCGCTACTCTCAGAACATCGCAGATCAGCTGTCATGTTCAACTGGACCTTTGATCAGCTGTTGCACACAACTGACCCTGGATCAGTTGTTAATCTTGACCAGTAGAGGCGAGCTAAGTGGTAACTGGGGATTTTAGAGGCCCCGTGTCGCCTGCCGCGACGGGACTGAGGCTCTTACCGTAAACAAAGTCTGCATCGTAATCGATCACAGGAGCTGGGGAGGAGAGAGGGATGAGCCAATCAAACGACAGTACAGACACAACGACTCACTTTCAGAAGGCACCCGATTGGCTCTCTCTGAGGAAATCTATGCCTGGGAAGGAGGTTGGTTGGACATGCCCAGTACTGGTAAACCATCCTTGTACTTGGAGCTCTCTGTATGTCTGGCATAGCTTCTTCCCTGGGGTGCTTCCAAATACTGTTCGGCTTTTTCCCCAGAAAATATTCCAGCTCGATTTGATACACGATATGTTTAAATACGATTGTGAGGTATTTGTAATCTATTGATCATTTTCAGAGAACGGCTCTGAAAAATGGTGCCCGAAAGAAACATTATACATGGCATAATGGCAGTTGTTATTAAATTTTGTGTCCAGACTGTCCACGTGGTTTAGAGTGGAGTCATCAGGAGTGATAAATGTGGGACTTGAGAACTAAGTCCTATTCTTGTTTTCCATCAATTACCGCTGTAGAAGGGCATCATTAATTTATCAACCTGTTATGAATCTAGCCCTAAATCTCTCTCTCTCTCCCCTCCTCCATCTCTCCCTGCCCCTCTCTCTCTCTCCCCCCACTCCCTCCCTCTCTCCCTCCCTCCCTCCCTCTCTCTCTCTCTCACCACATACAAACAAACAATCATATCTACCTCCCCGTCTTCCTCCTCAAACCTGTAATCATAGCCCAGACAAGTCTGTCACCAGAGCTACCTCCATGAAGTAAGCCAGGTGCGCCCGAGAGCTGGCTTTGTCCGTGGGCTGGCGGCTGGTGGTCGTGTTAACGGATGATTTATTCATGGTCTAACAATCGCACACAAGCCCATGTAAAGATTACCAGAGCGGGTCACTCGTCCTATGTTTTTGGTCCTCCTGCGCGCCTGAATCTTCCTTAAGCTTTATCGGTGAGCAGTTCGTTAGGCGACGTGCCATTAAAAAAGAAGAAGAAACACTCAGGGGCCTTGGAGGGTGGGGAGATAAGGATATGTTGTCTCAGAGGTGTATTAGGAAGCAGAGAAACGGACAATGCATCTGTATAGATGATCTCAAAGACAAAGTCTTTAGAGCTGAAATAGCAGGGGGACTTGGAGCCGTTCCTGTGTGTGCTGAATGAGGGCAGCATACACGGCCTACTTCCTGTCCTCAGTTTCAGCCAAACCAGTGATCAAGTGGAAAACTGGTTCAAGCGATAAACGATCCCCCCCGCCCCCCGAGCAAGGCCTATCCTATTGTGCTTCCAAGTTTTTTTTAAGGGTGGAATCCAGGCCCTGACGCACAATGCAATGCAGTTATGATATTCCACTGGGACAGTGTTGGGGGGAAAAAGAATATCCTAGCAAATTTTGTTTCAAACGGTCCTATGGGACAGGCCAGATTTCCTAATAATTGAAATGATAATAATAATAATCTCTGCTAAAGGATTACAAGAGTCATATGAATAATGTTTGAGACGGTAGACCCGCCACTACTGAAGAAAGCTGGGTCGCAGAAAAAAACCCGAAAAACTAAAAAAATGTGATGCGTATTGAAACTTCCTGTTTTATGTATAAAAGAGAATAGTTCACTCACCTTCAGAAGACATAGTGATCTGTCCGTCCGTGTGTCTGTAAAATAACTTCATTGTGTAAGGAATGGGTGCCATGTGTATTCTGAATGGTGCTTCACAAACAGTGGTGGAAAGCAATACTATCATTTTGTGGCTAAAAGTCAACTATCCCTCTTTCTATCTCTCCCTCACTGGCTAATGCTTCTGATCTGCACCTTACTCCAAAAATGGTTTCAGATGTACAAAATACATAACTGTTGATGGCCAGACAATTAGAAAAATTCTAAAAATGAATTCTTATTCTTAAAATGAGAATGTATTAGATTTTTTAAGCCATCTTCAAGTGTTTTCATCATGCACATATTGTCTCCAAATCCAAAAACCTTTGCATCTTATTTTAAGACATTTTTTCAGAGTCTGAGTATCGGGCTAATGAAAGACACATAAGAATCCCATGACAAATAAATAAAAAATCCTCTATATTCTAACTTCAGTATTAATATTATGATATTTTTTCACAAGGATTTTCACCTTTTCTATATTGCAATATGTATTCCGGAAATGTGACTCACACTGGCATGAGAAACAACCCTAGCACATCAAAAACAAACGCAATGTTACTCCGACGCCTCCCGCTGTTGTATCCCAGAGGTTGTGTTAATTCCCTGTTTTGGCTCTTCTCACGCTCGCCTATATTCATCCCAACAGGGTGGAATTAATTCTCCTCATTACTCAAAACAGGCAAATGCAGATTTTTTTAATTTCCCCTCTGCAATCTCAACCAGGAGCTAATGAATAGGCGCCTTAAATGTAAATCTTGTCTCGGATGGGTTGGACTGTGTTCGCCTTGCGTTTTAGCGAGAACGTGGCGGTGTTTGCGCAAACAGGCGTTGCGCTCTGGCGCTATGAATCTTCTTCGCTAGCCTTAGACAATAATTAACGCACGTCAACTTTGGCGCCGCACACTCACCGAGGCCAGCGTCCCTAGACTCTCATTTGTGTGTGTGCACGTGTGGTCGCGTTCGTGTGCCTTTTAGCGAATATCGGTACTCATATATGTGGGCGCACACAGTAAGCGCGATACATTTATGGAGATAGACATAGATATATTTTCAAAAGCCTCGCAGAATAAATGCTTCCGTCCCAAGATAAATTCATTTCACCTGGCTTTACCAACACATGCAAATACCAAAGTATGTTCTTTAACCCCTTAAAAAAAAAAAACGTGTTTCCATTCATCTGGAAAAACGTGCCCTATATTCACATATGCTAGGTACAGTGCACGTGAAGACAGCCACGGTGAATGTTGCCCTTGAACAAGATGAGACGGGAAAAACAAAAGCCCATGGAGTGGTTTCCCTTTCTCAAAAGGAGCCAGGCTTAACAGTGTGCAAGCGTGTGAATCCATATTGGAGTCCGCCCGTAGGAAAAGCGGCGCCTCGCCTTACCTGCGCTGTCAGAAGGCTCTCCTCTTGTTCTCTCGACCGTCCGCGGATCCGTTTGTGCGATCCGTGCGCAAGGGGGACTGACTCTCTCTCTCTCTCTCTCTCTCTCTCTCTCTCTCTCTCTCTCTCTCTCCCTTCCCTCTCTCTCCCTCTTCACTTCCCACAACCATCCTTGTTTCTGCGCCATCCATAAATCCCCTCCCCACCCCACACACACGTGTTTATTACTCCATAAAATATGGCCTTCAGCAGCCGTAAAAAAAACACAAATGGCGACCTTTAGAGCCGCCGGCTATCGCGCCGCAGTGATTCGACTGTATCATTATAATGGAGGAACATGGTTATTAGGGTGTTTTGTAGTAAACCTGTCTCACGGTGCTTTGCGTAGGCCCGGGCGGCCACGCCCCAGAGTTTTTTCAGTGACGGTGTGTGTTCGTGTGGTCTGTCCCTGTAATGACTGTGTGCTGACAGCATGCTGTCGACCCCAAGGAGAACGTCTGTCCGTACCCAGCCAGCCGTGCTCGAGCGCACAGCACAGACTCCAGCGTGTTTGAGTGTAGCCGTTCTTTTTCAATGATGGGGGCTCGTAAAATCCCTCCTTCGTTCACACAGCGTTCACGCCGATAAAGACAGCACAGGGCCCCAGATGTGGACATAGTTTTATTGTTTGTGGAAAGCACACAAACAGATATGACAGCAGTACGTACAGTATGGTTTTTTTTTTCTCCATTGCTTATTTTCAATGTTAATACTTAAGAATCCAAACATCCGACTCCAGGACATGGTCTAAACCTAACAATTGTTATAAATTCTCCTGTTCTTATTTTTTTATTATCAGCTTCTATATTACTGTCGTGTTTAGTATGTGAAATGTGATATTTAATTAAATAATTCTGTCTTTCTCTGCCCCCCTTTCTCTCTCTCTCTCTCTCACACACACACACACACACACACACACACACACACACACACACACACACTCCACTACAGCGTTTTTTTCCTTGTTTCTTGTTCAGACTTTGCTTTGTTGTGGGGATTTTTGTTGTTGTGGGGATTTTTCACTTTCACAGATTGTCAGTAAGGGTGTGGGTTGGATGACAGGGAAGACTGTGCTCTTTGTTCCCTGAAGGTCATGGGGAGCATGGTGTGTGGCTCGGAGCAGAGCGACACACGGTGAGCACCAGAGCAGACTGCACACAGGACTGCCGGCCATGTGACCCGCCCTTAGGCTCCCTCTTCTGCCTGATGGATGAGCGGAGGTGGCTGGATTGTCACACCACACACACACACACACCACACCATCCAAACACACCAGCACACACACACACACCACACCATCCAAACACACCAGCACACACACACACACCACACCATCCAAACACACCACACACACACACACACCACACCATCCAAACACACCAGCACACACACACACACCACACCATCCAAACACACCACACACACACACACACACACACACACACACACACACACCACACCATCCAAACACACCAGCACACACACACACACACACACCACACCATCCAAACACACCAGCACACAAATACACACACACACCACACCATCCAAACACACCACACCATCCAAACACACCAGCACACATACTCACACACACACACACACACCGCACACCATCCAAAAAACCCACCAGCACACACACACACACACATCATCCAAACACACTAGCGCGCACCCCCCCACATACACACACACACACACACTCACACACAAACATACATATCTGTATACTAATATGTGTATATATATATACTTTATATTTTATATATATATATATATATATAATCTACATTGCAAAAAGTAATGATTATGATGAGAATAACAAGAGTGGCCATAGAAGTGATATAAGAATAAGAATGATGATATTAACTAATAGCTATCAAAAACAAAAAAAACAGAGTAAAAACATACAGCAGAGATCAGAGGAGAACTTGAGACAGTACAGGGTTTTAGGAGCCTTGGGGTGAGGCACACCACTGGCTAACAGGGCTAACAGATGAGATACAGGTAGACAGACGCAGTCACTGGTCACCAGACAGGACACTAAAGCCATATTTACAGGGAAACATCTTAAACCTCCCCCCCACCCCCCACCCCCCATTTCCTCTCCTCCTTGTGATAAAGGGCTGGCATCTCCATCATCATCAGTCGTGGTTGAGCGGCAGACGCACGAAGATCTCCAGTCTAGAGGACGAGAAGGCGAGGGTGAAACTGGATCTCTGACTACGTGCAATTTTGTACAACGGTGCATCTGAGGCTAGTGCGGCGTGTACGGCGGCGCAAAGTGATCTGGGATCAGTGCACAGTGCTCGCACACTGTACCGGTGGGTGGCGGCATGCACGGGAAACCGCTCTCTCGTGCTGGAGTGGTTTAGGCGGGGCTATCCGAAGAGCTCACCTGGATCCGCCGGCCTCAGTTCTCGGTTTTAGGGGCTTCTTTTGCTGCATGGAGAAGGGAAGAAGAGGGTAGGAAGAGAAGGAGAGAAAGGACGAGTGAGCACGCTTGTTGTTCCTCCCACAATGAACTGGAGGAGGAGGACATGGGAGCAATGGGCAGGGGCTTACTGTAAAGGTAGCTGGCTCGGTTACTAGAGGACAGAGAGAGAGACTGTTTTTTATCTGAATGTTGATTTAAGTGCAAAGCCATGACTGGGGGTCAGCTCCTCGTGGGGTTTACGGCTACGGCCACTGTCTGACAGTAACAGATGGGGATCTGGTGTGGCCTATTACAGCCAGGGTGATCACAGGCCTGAGGGTGCAGGGAGCCAGAAGAGGGGGTGACAGGGGATTTGTGAGGGACGGCAGACAGTTCTCTCACCCTTGGAGACGATCAGGTTTTCGGCTTGAGCCTCCTCATCCCCAGGGGCCCTGCAATTTCAGGCAAAGGGGTTAATAACCAACGACAATTGTCGCTCTCTCAGACAGACAGACACACACACACACACACACACACACACACACTCCCCACATACACAAACGCCACATGCCCACACATGCGTAAAGTACACACAACCACATTTGAATTCTTTATTTGGGTCTGCCACAAAGGAAAAGTACAAAGGTTATAGATGTGTGGTCACTTAATTCACACGAGTAGTGTTGGAATCAGGGGTATATGAACCACCTTCCATTTCATACGAGCATACTTCCTGTTTCAGCAGATAGAGATAGAAATAGAACACGGATAGCAGTTTTGCCTTCTGTTTAAAGAGGCCTGCCATCCACAGCCCTCACACTGTCAGCTTGTGCACATGCCCCCAGCTACTGAGAATCAGCGCAGAGGGCAGGCACTCGAATTCCAAGTTCATTGATCGCATGGCATAGATATTTCAGCAACTTTGCAGCACACACAACCACACACAGATGCGCATAAACAACAGACACATTCAAACACACACACACACACACACACACCCCACACACACACATAAACAGTGTACATACCCCATGTTCTCACACATGCGCATGCACACACATACATAAACAATACACATGTGAAAACATACATACACACACACACACACACACACACATAAACACCATACATATGCCATGTTCTCACATATGCGTATGCACACGCACGTACTGTACATAAACATACACACAAACACATTTAAGCATGCACACACAGAGCTGTGTTAATGGGGGGGTTACCTGGGCTTCTGGTTGAAACTGCAACGGCACCTGCGGCCTGTAGGTACACACGCACACACACACACACACACACACACACACTGGTCAGGTCCACGCCTACCCTACCTTTAATTCTCTACACCACTGAAGTTACCGTGGTCCTGACTCAATGAGTGAGCATGCAGGAGTCAGCCAGTCAGTCAGTGAGCCAGTCAGTCAGTGAGCCAGTCAGTCAGTCAGTCAGTGAGCCAGTCAGTCAGTCAGTCAGTCGCCGGTGTGCAAGTGTATTCGTTGCCTGTTGCCTATTTTCTTTGCAGAACCTCACTGACTGTGACTCACGACTTACTGTACTCAGCAGTAAATCATAACACATAATCATAATAAGCATCCCCCTGCTTCGCGTCTGCACGGGCCGCAGTAAGCGCACAAAGACGAGGGTGTGACTTACTGAGGATGAGGAGGATCCCAAGAGTGAAGAGCACGACGGCAAACACCAGTCCCCCGATCCGCAGGCTTTCATAGTCTACACAGAGAAAATCTCCCATAAGTGTTCAATTGTGTTGAGATCTGGTGACTGAGATGGGCCAAGGCGTATGGTTTACATCGTTTCCATGCTCATCAAACCGTTCAGTTACCACTTCCCTGTGGATGGGGGCATTGTCATGCTGGAAGAGACCACTCCCATCAGGATAGAAACGCTTCACCACAGGATGAAGAGGATCACTCTGAATGGCTTTGTATTTATTGGCATTAACCTTGCCCTCTAAGAGGTTGAGTGGACCTAAACCATGCCAGGAAAATGCATCCTGCACCATAACAGAGCTGCCAGTATCCCTTATTTACTCAAATGTTTCCTTTATTTTGGCAGTTAACACATACACAAGATTGAGGTTCTTACCGTACTTAAATGGGTCCACCTCTTTCTTCTTGCCATCTGCCCAAGAGACAATGGTGTTACATTGCATGAATGATACACTTGCTTATCAGACACCCTGTTGCAGGGAGACAAGCATATCTGCACTACACATGAATTATTTATTAAGATTCATATTTCCTGATACAACTCTTTGCTCCGTGTAACAGTAGCAATGTCACTCTTAGGATTCAAGTCTACAAGTGTGGCTCCATCGCCACTATTATTCCACTGCTGCCCCCAGAAGACAATACCTGCACCTATCCATCTGTCCACTCTTGATCTGTATCAATGAGCTGTACATTACATTACAGGCATTTAGCAGACACTCTTATCCAGAGCGACTTACACAGTTGACATTTCTTTGCATAAAATCCATTTATATGGCTGGACATTTACTGAAGCAATTCGGGTTAATCAATTCGTACCTTGCTGAAGGGTACAAGGGCAGTGTCCCACCTGGGAATCAAACCTATAAGCTTTGCATTACAAGCCCAGTTCCCTAACCATTATACCTACTGCATTACAATACAAACTTTTTTTATTTTTCTTATTTTATTTTTTCTTCTTCATTAATAGCATATGGACATTGTTAAGGTTGTGTGATCACTATTAATATCACATGGATTTATATATCAGTGGCCTGCAGACCTGACAGTTAACCTGCTACACTGTCTTTCCCTCCTTGCTTTTCTCTCCCGACCTCCACTCCTGTTTGCCTCGCTTCCTTTTGTTCTTTCCTTCCTTTTTTCACCGTTCTGTTTATTTCACGCCCCCATCTACTCCGCCCGTCTATTATCTGCTCCCCCCGTACGTCTCAAACTGCCAAACGGCTCGGCGGGTGAACAAGTGTGAAGTTGTCTCACCCGGATCGTTGGTATCGCTCACTGCTGACAAACCAAGAGAGAGGGAGAGAGAGAGAGGGAGAGAGAGGGGGAGAAATAGAGAGAGAGAGAGAAAGTGAGTCAATAACGCAATCACTACCAAACAAAGGCAAAATTGTTAGGTGATGATGGGACAGCCTTTCTAGGATCGCTGGGCTCATTAGTCCCCATGGCAGCGGACAAAGGCCTGACCAAAAGTTGCACAAGGACAGAGCCTGTCGGTTCCTCTCTGTGACAGCGGCTGCATTAGCGCTCTGTGCTACCCCGGGTTCCTGACGCTGCCAGGACCCCTCAAAGCAAAGCACTGCACCTGCACCATTCTGCGAGATGTGGTGCTTCAGTCAGGCTTCAGCCATGGCGGCAGGAAGCAGGTCAAACGCAAGTAATGTAGAGATATCCTACACGGGGCCTCTAACCCTGTAAGCAAAACTGCACTTAAACAACATTCTTTAAAGGGAGTGGCTCATGAATATGGACAATTTTCAGTTATTACGTTCAATGAAAATACATGGAAAACAGAAGAATAATGACCCTTTCCTTATAAATTTCACAAAAAAAAACAAAATTCAACCGCGCCAAACACTTTCACCTAAAAATGTCTAAAACTATTTTAAACATCTTAATCTTTTTCCTGTGTTGATTTGAGCCATCACACACAAACGTTTAATACGCATCCATGATTTGTGCTGAGCTACAGACTCGTTACTATAACCTCATTACTATAACCCTAACTACATGGTGCGCTGTAGTTGCATGTACCAGAAGCTGTTTTACGAAGATCTTGCAATGCCTTGGAAATATGCTATAAATGGTTGCAATAGCAGTCCTTGCACTGCGCTCCAGTGTATAGTGTACTATAATGTTAATTATATGCAATAATTTGTTTGTATTGCAAGTTTTTTCTTATTTCAACAAAACTACACTACACTAATCTGTTCCTAATGAGTTGCGCATGGCGCTATTGCTGCGCGTGATTTCAAAAGGAATCAAGCATAACGGTCATTTCACGTTAGTGAAACCAGTTTGTAACTTCATAAAACATTTTTGTTCATACATCTTGCCAGAGCCAGGTAAACCCCACTGTTTGTGTTTGTCACAAATGTGAGGTTATCTACTACGGGTTAAGATAGACACGCAGTGCTGTGGTTTTGCTGCTTTACCAAAGACACGGTGTTATAGTGCCGGGGTTTCGGAAGAGAGGGTGGAAGACAGAAGGAAGAGATGAAGAAAAGAGGAAAGACAAAGGAGCTTGAGTGGTGGTGAGATGGGGTAACTGCATACTGTCCCCAGGTAAGAGCAGACATGTTTACCTTCAGAATCAATCCCACATGCATCACAGAACAGAACATGGCTGCTCTTAAAGACTGGTACATTGTAGCATAAAGGTGAGAATAGCTGTCCCCACAAAGCTGACGTTGACATAACACACGCCAGCACAGACATGGATATCGTAGCCTTCTCTGTGGGCTGGGAAAATCACAGTGGAGATCCAGATGGAGAGGCCAGCTCAGTCTGAAGCCGGGTGAACGCAGGTCGCCCGGCACATCAGCAAAATGCGACTGTGGAAGGATTTCATTTCAGCGCCCTGCTCTCTTGCACTGCCACAGCATCTGCTCTCTGGCAACACCCACGTCTTTCTCTCCATCCCCCCCTTCTCTCTCTTCTCTCTCTCTCTCTCTCTCTCTCTCTCTCTCTCTCTCTCTCTCCTTCTCGCTTTCTCTCATTCCGTGTCAATTAATTCATACAATCATGTCAGCTTCCCTCTCTGGCCCATTACACAATCTCCAAGCTCTATTTTCTTCTGCTCCAGTTACCTATTTGCACAATGTTGTGAGTGTATTGAATCCAGTTTATTTATACATGATAGCAGAGACAGAGTGTGAGAGAGAGAGAGAGAGATGGGCTGGAGCAGATGGAGTGCCGGAGTCAATCCAGCTGTAATGCACTCTGTCCTCGTCCTCAAAGTTCTCCCTCAAAGCTGTGGCTAGATTGCAGAGAGCTAACACAAAGGGAAGGGCACAGGCAAGAAGAAAACAGGGAGTGGAAAGCATCTGTGCTAGAGGGTGGGTAGAGAGTAGGAGGAGGGATGAAAGGAGCACGTGGAGAGAGAGAATAGAAGAATGTCGGAAGACCATCAGAGACGGAGGGAGAGGAGCAGAGAGAGAGGGAGGGAGAGGAGCAGAGAGAGACGGATTCATTGGTGCCAGCCGAGCCATATGGCTGAGACGCTCATGTGAAGGCAACAGTGACGATGCTGCTTTTCGTCTGGTCCAAGAAGCCCTTCTCCATCGGGCTCTGTGCATCGCTAATCACATGAAATATCGAACAACGGGAGCAACACACATCGTTCTGAATGTTGCGTCCTCTTCGATTCGAGCGTGTAATGGGCCATATTGTCGGCGGTGTATGGAGGGGACTGGAATGAATGTTGATGGACCGATTCCAGAACAACGTCCCCCAGAGACCTGACCCACTACCCACACACACACGTACACATACACATACACACACACACACACACACACACACACACACAGAGCACAGGTGCCCCCCTCCTACGCTAACATATGCTAGAGAAGCTTCAAGTTGCTCTGCCCTCCATGTTTAGAAAAAGACCCGCCCACTCACTGCCATGTCACGTACCTCCTCTAACCATTCTCAACCCCCCCTCCCCCCCCCCACCTCCATGCCAGCCAGAGATGGAGGGAATCGCCACTTACCAGCAACATAAACTAGGAGGGAACAGAGGAAGAGCAGAACAGTTTCCATGGTAACTGCAGAGAAATAGAGAGAGGTAGGGAGAGAGGGAGGGGGGAGAGAGAGATATATCAGTATTCACAGGATACATGTTTACCAGTTTAATCAAGCGCACATATTCACGCGAATGCATGTGTGCAGCTCACAAGCATCCTGTTTTAAAACCGTTATATAACCCGACAGCACTTGTTTTCTTATTTTTTTATGTAACTATGCCATTTGATGGTCAGGTTTTTTTCCCTGGCTCTCTTGGAATATCACTGGTTCCCTGTGGAGAAGGCGGAGCCATGGCCTAGTTCCCAATCCAATTTGTTCTCTCCACAAACAGCCAAATTAATTTCAACCATGGAAGGCATATACTACACTGTGCACATACAGGTAACTGCCAAAACAAAGGAAACACTTGAGGTTCTGGTGGCTCTGTTATGCAGAGGGTGCATTTTTAGGTCTACTCCTGGCATGGTTGAGATATACTCAACCCCTTAGAGGGCAAGGTAAACACCAATAAAAACAAAGCCATTCGGAGTGGTCCCTTCCAGAATGACAATGCCCCATACACAGGGAACGACTGGTCACTGAATGGTTTGACGAGCATGAAAACTATGTAAATCATATGCCATGGCTACCACAGTCACCAGAACTCAACCCAACTGGCCGTTACAGTTTTTTTCTGTCAACATAGCAGTGGACATAAACCTGTGCTGTCCATGTACTATGGATACTAGACAATATACTATACTATGAACTAGACAATTTTTGGCGGACATGATTTATGGTGAATCACAAATTAATTTGGTTCTTTGAGAACAGTGGTCACCAACCTTTTCGAGCCCAAGATCACTTCCCAAGTAATGTAAGCCAAGCCAATATCTACCTCTTGAGAAAAAAACTAATTTAAACGATAAAATAATATCGATTTTTAAAATTACCAATGCATTAGCCTTGTTGGTTGATGATATTAAGCCTACTATTATTTATGACAAGTCATAGGCTTACAATTATTCATTTAATTATGAAAAGTAACAGTTCCACTATCATCAATCATTTATGATAGCTGCAGACGTCTTGTATGGTTTTAATGCTGTTGGTAATTCTCTTTTTCAAAATAATATTTGTGTTAACGCTTTACCAATTTCTGTGCTGGAAAGAATTAACGCCATTGATTGATGGATCTCGAGGCTCACCGCGATCCGCAAGTGGATCTCTTTCCATCATAAAGTGTACACCGTTGCCCTTAGCTAATCTAGGGTGCAGTTAGTTGAGAGTGTCACTCTTGTATATAGTCTGGGTAATGGGTATCTAATTGGTCACGCTGCTTTGACCAACAGACAGACCAGTAACTCACTTAGCAGCTACCCCATGGTGTATGGCAGTAAGCTCCAGCCCCTGACCTTTGACCTTAGTCTTACAATGAATGATTTTCCATTGTCTGATTCGATGCCCTTTGATCGACACTATTATCCAAGGGCCTGCTTGGATCCACATCCATGTGGAGTCCGATGTGTAAGCAGGTTTAGATACCTGGTTAGGTGTGGTAGTGATAGCGTTCAACTCTGCTGACCTACTTTGACCATGGTGTTCGTGGAAGTTGCCTGTGAACGCTGGTCTGATGGTCAGTTTTGTGCTTTTCTTCCTAATGGTTAAGGTTAGGATTTGGGTAGAGTTAACTAGTCCCATATCAGTGTTTCGGGGCAACTTCTGCCTCAAGCATTGGCCGTACCCAAGGCAGGCTGGATACAGGAAGTTGTGAGAAGTGGGAAGGACTAACAGTTACATCATGGAGAGGATCAGGGCCGGTAGGTCCAATGTTCAGAAATATTAAACTGCTTAAATACTCTGTGTAACCTCAAGCTTTAAACTTCACCTCGCATAAGGGCTATCACAAAATATTACACAACGTCTTGCAACCTGGACTCTCACTAGATCAAGCTTTTATTACAACCATATAACTGAGCAATGTCAATCTCAACGATATTCCAACGTAGTCCCTTTGAGCTAATCGGTTTAAACACAATGCTGCCCTTTCACAAAGTGTGGGGACTTGGATTCTTAAAAAGATTGTTTGTAAAAAGATCATCAATGATGAAGGGCGCATATTGGTAAAGCAGGTATGCCATCCACACAGAGTTTAACAGAGAGTATTAACTATTTAGGTAAATAGCTCTGAATGTCTTCGGGAAATATAGGCAAGCGGGACTGAGCAGTGTTCAACACGCAGTTTATGACCATGCAGAACAAAGAGACTGCCATTGACTTTCTATTTTCTTCTCCTTCTCATCTTCTCCTTCTCTCACAACCCAACCCCTCCGCCCCCTCCAGTTTAAAAAGGGAAAGTGTGGTTTCTCTCATTCTGCATGCTGCACTTTGCCATGCCCCATGTGTATGTGTGTGTATGTGTGTGTGTGGGGGTAATCATTTATTGATGGCTGCTCTCTGAGACTATCTATATATGGTTTCGCAGGCAAGCGCTAGAAAGCACATGCCACCAATCTGAGCTCCTGTGGGCTCCTCTCTGCCGAAATCCTCAGACGAGGGGTGCTGAATTCCAGAGATTTCCGTAAACACATTCCTATTGAAGAATAACTGTTTGGCTGCTGTTGTTTTTCTTTGAGAAGCCACATTTTTTAAACTATCATCATAAGACGTTTGGGGGCGCCTGTGAAGGAAGTTTTGCTTTTGAGAAATAATTCTGTAAAATAAAACATAAATGTTTTCCACACTGCCAACGTTATAGAAAATAATAAATGGACAACTTCACCCAAAATCTAGAACTTAATACTGCATTCCAAACCGTATAATTTACAAAATATGCAAAAGGATGAAATGAAAAGGAAGGACCGGTTTCAGCACAGAGTAATCTCTGAACACAAAGAGCAGACTGTCTGCAGATTAGCTATGTGTTTGGAGTTTTGAAGAGCGAGTAACAACATGATTTCCTTATGCAGCGAACATAACGGTAACAGCTTTCAAATGTAATTTTGTAAAATCCGAGAGAAAGAGCAAGAGAAGCGCCAATAAACACAAAGCCACTGAGTGAGCACCATCATCCTGTGGTGAAGCATTTCTATCCTGACGGGAGTGGTCCCTTCCAGGATGACAATGCCCCCATCCACAGGGCACGAGTGGTCACTGAATGCTTTGATGAGCATGAAAATTATATAAACCATATGCTATGGCCGTCTCAGTCACCAGATTTCAAAGCCACTGAACACTGATGGGAGATTCTGGAGCCACGCCTGAGACAGCATTTTCCACCACCATCAACAAAACACCAAATGATGGAATGATGGAAGGGTGGTGTTGCATCCCCACAATAGAGTTCCAGACACTTGCAGAATCTATGCCAAGGCGTATTGAAGCTATTCTTGCGGCTCATGGTGGCCCAACACACTATTAAGACACTTCATGTTGGTGTTTCATATATTCTGGTAGTTACCTGCAGGTGATGGAACCATGAATGGATTTCCTAATATCTTGTGCTCTTTGTTATTAAAACAGTTCAAATGTAAATACAGTTATCAACTGCACCATACTGAACACCATACATGTTTTAAACGTGTGGCGTAGGCTGACTATCAGCGGCCCACTGTTCTTCATCTTTTCAAGAGCGGGAAGCAGGTCCTCACTCTTTATGGTTCACTGTCATTACATTACAACAACGTTACACAAATGTTGTGAGAAAGTTATACATCAGGTTGTACTTTTAATGTGTCACTACTCTGCCGTCCAGCAGAATGACAGGTTCTAGCTCTAAAGCCCACACCTATATGAAACCTGTGATGTGCCCTATTGAGTAGGGCTGCATGCAAATCTGTCCTATGTTTTTGTGAACAACATAACAATAACAACAGACTTACAACATGAGCATGACCAGAACAGAGAGAGATGTCTGATCTGTGCTGTATGGTACTGCCGGTTAGTCGGTCATCATAAGCACAGCTATTGTACAGTGCAAATTAAAATACAGAATGAGTGAAAATGAATGCCTCATCAACAACATCATGTTTTTCAACAATGTTACAGAATTGTTCTGAGAATGTATGCATGTACACGAAAGCAAGAACCTTTACTTTGAAAAGTTCCCTCCTCGTCACGGCAACCTTGGGGCTCTCTCTGAAGAGCCGAAACATGCACCCCATACCATTCAAACGGTTGCATTTTCCAATGAAATGCAGTGGCTACAGAGTCTGCCGCACAATGAATACACCTTTGTGTCCTCTCTCCAAATCAATACCCCTCCACTTTGTCTCATTTAAACCCTGCATGATTCAGCAGTCTGGCCGCTGCCCGTCCTCCCAGCTAGCTTCTCACGTTTCAGTTTGGGAACCACAGTCGAGGCTTTGAGTGTGTGGCGCCACCTTGTGGCCAGCAAGTTCACTCCTCCAGCTATGGCCAAAATGTCCCCCTTCCCCCAACACCACCCCTGGCAACTGGTATCCAATCATTGCTCTGCATCCAATTTGTGATGTCATAAACAGTGTACCCCAGAGTTCCAGAGTGCTGGCTGGGGCTCACTGTTGGAGGAAATGGAGAGTGAGGGAGCTCTCTGTAAGGCAACCTGTGACAAAACTTGGCAAGGTGTGGGGAGGAGGTGTTGGACCTAGCTAGCACTCCCAATGTACAGCAATCTGAGCCATACAAGATGCGCCCCCTGCTGGTGGACTCCTCTCAGTGCACCCACTTGCTTATGGTAAGAACAGCTCAAACAGCTATGTAATGGGAGTGCATGCAATGGGAATGCAACTAACCGCATCCATTAGTTGTGTCTTATTGCAAACATAAAATCACAGCACAACCTGAAAATTGTAACCTGTGTCTAAGACAATCTGCCCTCCCCTCTCCTCCCAAACAGAGGTGTGTATTGGAGTGGGGTGGGGGAAGGGGGGGTCACTAAATTACTCTCCCAGCCCTTCCGAACTGATATGACCCATCCAACCACCTGCCAGTTCCACTGAGAGGTTCCCTTCCTTCCATTGTGCAAAGCAGGGCACCTTTGTGTTGGTCCCTGCACCGTATCTGTCGATCCTTCACCGGATCTTCTTCTCCTTCATCTTTATCTTCCTCTCTGGAGCCTCCAGCAGCCAGCTCGTATTGTAAAGAGAAAAGCTCTGGATGGATCCTGCAGTTCTCCCAGATGTACAGAAGACCCTCCTGGGGAGATTAATCTGGCTGTGTGGAGAAAGCCCACTAAAACCCTGGGTAATACGGGCTTGATGTGATGAGGCTTTGCAGCACTCACTCACTCACACACACACACACACACAGTCACACACACACACACACACATCAGCTACCCTTCAATTCCCACCCTCCCCCCCACCACAATCAATCATTCCTCTCCATCTGCCACAAACACACAGGTTTATCTCAGTGGCATTGGGCTTAAGTACAGAAAGAGTGCAGGACTGCAGCTTTGAGAGTGTGGACCAGCGGCCTGATGGGAAATCATAACATCACCCCTCTGCTGTCCGATCTGATAATGCATTTCAGGAGGAGGGTAAGTGCCACCACAGATTCCTCTTATTGCCCTCATAGCACAGACCCCACCCCCCAATCCACTCGTTGGCCATGCCCCAAAAAGAGCAGCGAGAGACAGGAGACAGGGCCGTGACTCTGTGGGTTTGAACCCGTGTCTCTGTTCCTAAAGGCGAGGGGAATTGGATGAGCTTCATTCCTGGAATTGTGGGAAAGCGTGTATCCTGGTAGGCCGGGCTGTGGCCAAAGCCCCACCACCACCCCGGTTCTGGCGATCCATTCGTCCGAACAACCTGGCAACCCAGTCTCCTCCCTTCCTGCCAGATAACCGTGCTCCAACTGGCAAGGTCTTATCACGCTGCTCTGCACTGACGCTCCCACGAATTACCATCCGCACAATCCTAGACATTTCGGCAGGAACGAGTCGGAGAGATGAATAAATGCATACTAAACTAATGGCGTGATGAAAACAGGGCTAAGTGTGACAACGGATGTCTGGTCCTTCCTTCCTGTGCTAAGCACTAATGTGTGTGTGTGTGTGTGTGTGTGTGTGTGTGCTGTCTGCCCCATGACCACAGCCGCAGCTGCAGCGCCACCTGAGACTTATACAGAGCAATATAACGGTGATGACCTTGACTGACTTCCCAGAAGCCTCTGCTCTGAAATTCAATGTCAGGACAGATGAGGGTGGGTGGGGTGGGGGCGCAGAATGTGTTCCTCTGTTTCTCCCTCTTTGTGTGGCACGGGAGAGGGGCAGCAACAGCGAAGTACCACAGACCCACAGACCCACAGACCCAGGTCATCAGTCTGAGACGGCCTGGCCCGGGCCACTGGATTTGCTGTGCTGAGAGAGACGTAGTTCGAGCCGCCGGCCACACTCGTCTGCCGACAGCTCGGGAGAGAAGGAGAGAGTGGGGAAGTGGGACATTTGAAGACACCCAGAGAGACACGACGTCAACTGACAGGAAGGAGAGAGAGAAGCAAAGGCCAGTGGCAGTAGCTTGTCTTCACCCCCACACAGATCTTAATATCATGGGTTTTTTTACATTTTGTTTCTGATTTTGCCCCATTTTTTCTCCCCTATTGGGAAGCCAATTATACCCTCTATTTATTTAGATTAACCCTCCCCCACGAACCCGCCCCCTGTCTCTTTGGGGCAAGCTACTCTCCTAGGCCGGCGATGAGCCGCCCTTTCTGGAGACACCTTTACGTGCTTCACAGCGAGTTTGTGTTGACGACCCTCCCTCCTCCCTCAGGAGTGGACAGCCAAATGCCACTCCCGTTCAGGGCTAATGGCCAGGGCCGGTCTGGCCTGGGTTTTGAACCGCGTCCCTGATAGGCAGCTTGCACTTGTACAAGACCAGCCAAATGCGGGTGCGTTAGACCGGTTAATATCATTTTTAGGTGGAAAAATATTGTCTCCCCCCATTAGCATGTGTGTGCAGCACAACAAAATACATTTTCCTTCTAAGAAATATCTGGCGTATGGTGGCTGAGTGGGTCCAGCTCAGTGCCCGGTGTCCAGTTCAGTGGCCCAAAAAGCCAGGGGGTGAGCCGCGAGACCCCACCCTACGGCCGGCCCTCGTCTTCCTGTGCCCCTGGACCGCGACACCCTGTGAGTCACGTCGTGGCCCCCCCTCTCCCGTTTCAGAACGAGGTGGTGTTAGAGCCTGCTGTTGGAGCTCGACCTCTGTCCTCCATCTTAAACGCAGATGGAGGCAGGCAGCAGTGTCACCTCTGAGGACGCACGCACCCAGAGAAGATGCATAATTTAATACCGGAGGACGCCAGCTGAATTATGAATCTTCATATAAGCGAGGCAGGAAGACACCGGCTGACCCATTTGGGCATGTGTGCGCCACTTGTGTAATGCGCGTGCTGGTATATATGTATATGAGTGTGTTTTGGTCTAACGGTGCGTTCCGGTGTGCATGCACCGATTGGCCAGAGGAGGATCTGGGGGATTTGTGAGCAGCAGGTTAGATTTTTTTGCGAGTGTCTCATTCACACATTATGCGTGTCAGAAGGACACCGTCGTCCATCAAAGCCAGGTGCGCCCGTTGGCTGCGGTGACTCAAGAGCGAGAACCAGGAGGTGTTGATTAAATTAAATTAAATTAAATTAAATTCAATTCAATTCAATTCAATTCAATTTGTATTGTCATTAAAACAATTGTGATTGGGACCAAAATAGTAGAAAACTTGACCATATCGTCGCTTTTCTCTCCTCTTCTGTCTCTCTCTCTTTCTCTCTCTCTCTGACCCTGAGAGGAAAATCATGCTCGCAAAAAAAACCCTGCAGTGTATCAGTTTCTGCATGGATTGTGCTGGCAAGAGGTAACAGCAAATGTATCTGCATGTGATTGGCTCTGTTGATTGGCATGTGTGTGTGTGTGTGTGTGTCTATGTGTCTGTGTCTGTGTGTGTATATGTGACAGAGCATGTCTGTGTCTGTGTGTGGTGGAGTGAGAGAGAGTGTATGTCTGTCAGTGTGTGTGTGTGTGGGGGGGGGTGTTGTCTTTCAGTTTCACCACCTGTAAGCTCAAGGACGCTGAGACTCTCCTCCCATACACACACACACACACACACACACACACTATCATTCCCACAATGAATTTGTCCAGCAGACAGAACTTTTCCACCTCCCTCCCTAAGAATTAACTGACTGACTCTGTATCTGGTGACAAGTCTGCTTTCTTTTCTCTTTAGTTTTTCCATGCCAATCACATGTTTTCATGTTCTTTCTTTTCTCTTTATGCACATTTTTCAATTTCCATTCCAGCAAAATATCCAGCTGTATAAATGGATTGTATGTAAAAAAAAATGTAAACTGTGTAAGTCGCTCTGGATAAGAGTGTCTGCTAAATGCCTAAAATGTAAAATGTAAAAATGTTAATAAATATGTTCTATTCCAGGATTTGATCCTGTAACCTAGTAACAACGACAGCTGTAAAGGTTCTACACAATGTTTATAAACCAACCCTTCAGTTTACTGTATGTATGACTTTTCTTCTAAAATGTGCCTTTCTATCTTTCACCTTATCTGCTCAACAGTTTGCCGTACTTCTGAAAAAAGGACTCAATTATTTTGAAGGTGCTCTCTTTCGCGAGAAGAATTCCTAGTCAGAATATCTCCAAATTGTCTCACAAACCATATAAAAATCACATTATCATACTATATTGTTAGGATAGGTACAGAAAACACACAGTGGAAAGCAAGAGTATTGCCTTGCAAATGCACTTTGTATTGCCATGGGCTGGTCCGCTGCCAGAGAGATGTGGGGACAGTGAAGGCAGCACTGCATGGGTGTGTGTGTTTTTGGCGTTCCTGTACGGGGGGGATAAGGGATAGGACTATATCAGCTCTGTCAGTGTTCCTGTATTGTTACTGTTAAGGATTACTAGGATCTGTCACTGTCCTGTTTGGACAACAAATCTCTATCCCATCCCTGCCCTGTTCAAACTATAATCTTGCACAACAAGCTGTGTCCCACACTCTCATGTTCTCATCCCTCCCCCTCCCCCTCTCCGGGGTGTGGATCAACTGTAATCCCTGGGCAGAGGGGGTGATGACCCCCTTCTCAATGGGGGGCGGGGTCGACTACAGACCAGAGGGAACAGTGAGGCTGCCAGTGACTATTGTCAGGTATAGGACTGTGGGAATGTGCTTTTTATGTTTGCATCATGTTCATTTCTACAATCAGTCTGAAAGCTAAATGTGTCACGGTCTCACCCCTATAGGTGGAAGCATTGTTTCTGTTCAACAATCTCCACCTATCTTTTTATCCATCTCTTCCTCCCCTTCTTCTGGTGTTCTCCGTTTACTTCTCTCTCCCACACGTTCATTGAGTTTACTGCCTTGCTATGCCCTCCTCCCTATTCCCCCTCTCCCTCTCCCTCTCTCTCTTTAAATATCCTCTTCTCTCTCTATTTGAATGGACTCTTTACAACAACACGCTGTTGGTTTAGCCGATCAAATGAATCAACACAGTGACAGGTGCTCACAGACGCAAATGTGAAGAAGGCATTGAATTTGTGGTGGAATTTGTGCTTAATCCCGAATAATTTTTTAAATCTGTGATTCACCTAAGCATACATTTTCTTTAATTTGCGCATGTAAAGAGGTAATATGACAGCAAACAGAAACATCACACATCACGTACACAGTTGGCTTTTCAATTAAACCCTTTTCATTTTCAATGTAAAGGGCGTCTGCTAAATGCCCAAAATGTAAATTTCATGTAAATGTAAAGTAATACAGAAATAATCAATTGGTGGTGGAACCCATTTTAACATATGTATTTAAAATAAATAGCACAGGCTACCTGGTTTTCCCACAAAATTCCCATGAGGCAACTGGAAAGGAATGAATTGCAATGGACCTCCTCCCCACGCACACACAAACAATGGAAAATATATAAACACCACAGAATATAAATGCCATACAGAGAATTAACTGGGGCACAATACGGGTCACCGCCCTGCTTTCTGGGGCAAACCCCTGCCCCAGCATGCTTGCACATACAGGAAGGGTATGTCGCCATGACAACAAAGCGTGCAAACCGGCACCCTAACAGACATGCAGAGTCCTTCCCCCCTTGTAACAGGCTGTTGCCATGGCAACTGTCTCCGTCAGGTGACTATCGTTTAACCCATCCAAAGGATCATCGATGGACGGAGGTAAGGGGGTTACTACTTCCTACAACGCTGTCACAAGCAACTGCTGGTGGAAGGGAAAGAGAGGTGAAAAGGGAAACTGAGAGACAGTGGGACGGGGCTGCGTATAGCTGCGTTAAAAGGCAAAGAGAAAAGTACTCCTCGGCAACAGTCGACCCAAGCCAAATAAGAACGAGTAGCGAAAGCAACATCCGTTGCTCTTAACCGCGCTAATACATTATATAACCATGTTCCCATCAATTGACCATGTCCTACTGAGTACACTCCTCGACGCCACTGATAAAAGGCTTTAGGGAATCAGGTTGTCTAAGTGCCACCATTACTTCATATTTGGTTCAACAAACAATTCGCTTTATTCCCGTCACCAGCGCGCGCTCTTGGCACGCGCGTCTCCTGCTCTGGCGCTTTCTCGAGGAGCGCATCTATAGCAGCCTCTCACCGCGCCCCTCTTCCCCTCCCCTACCTGTGGATTGTCCTCGATCCCAATGTTGCAGAATCGCTGTGCCCAAATACTGGACTTTTTCCCCCCCGCACCATAAGAGAGAAAACGTTGTCTGTCTCTGTCCAATGTACAGCGTTGGTTGGCCATACAGCAACGATATTTATGCAAAGAACCTGTCACATTTCTTCCGTTAAATTTGCATCAATCGGAGATGAAAATGGAAGGGCATGCGAAAGGGAACGATATTTCGTATTTTTTAATGCACGCAAGTGTACAAAGACAACGACAAATAAAGAAATCTTGAATCTTGAAATCTTGAATATGGTAATTAAGCGCAAGACGCTGGCAATATTAACAGAACGATGACGTTTTCGTTCAAAAATAAAAACTGTTGCATGTTGTTTCGTTCACGTCAGTGTCTTCTGGTAGTCACACTCGCGCCCCGCTGATAGACACCATACAATACTCTGGCAGGGCACACCCTCAATACAGACGTACTGTGCAAAACAACACAATGTTGACGTTTCACGACCCAAAATGTATGATACACAAAGGACGCTCCCAATAACTAATATTGCACTTTCATATTTTCAAGAGGTCAACGGGTGCATAATAACATTGTGTAATATAAAATACATTTCTTCATAAAGTAAGCTACATTTCAGACGTTCAATAACATGTAGGCTACTTTTATTTTAAAATAGAATCAGGACGTAATTGAAGTATGTCCTAATATATTACATTTGAAAAAACCCCACCAAAATGTTCAATAAAATTCAATATGACTGACAGTGTTTGATTTATTACATACCCCCATTTATCTACCCCCCTACCCCCTCCCCCATCACAACCGCGAAGATTCTCCCCCCTCTGAACAACAATCAATGCCTTTGTCCCCCTCGTATATACCCACCAGACAACCGCACATAAGCGGCGCTACAAGCACTCCCAATACCATTTTCGCACGGTACCCCAGCTTTACCCCCAGCTAACACACCACTTCGCAAAAATACTCATTTGTAAACAGACCATCTCCACCCTGTCCAAAATATTCTCATTATACTGAGCGCAAATTGGCATATTGAATAGTGCGGAATTAAAGGGAATTCGCTTACCTTTGTTTTCCGTTGTGCTACAAACTTCAAAGAATTTGGATATGACGACAACGAATTCGGGCAGTTCTACTCAATAGTAACACACCCCTTCGTAAAAAAAAATACTCTTGTTTGTACTGTCACTTTAGCTACATGTATTTCGTGTCTGTGATTTCCTCGCCCGTCTGTGAAGTTGTCTGTCTGTCTTGTCTTTCAGTTTGAAGAGAAATACACAAGTGGGTTCGCGAATGAAACAAAATAAAAATAAACGTTTTCCCAAGCTGTGGATTGATGTTCCCTTTTTGTTTAATGCTCCCAAATGGTCTCCCCTTGTGTCTCGCTCACTGTTGGCGTCTCTCACTGCTCCTGTCTCTCTCGCACGCACTATACGCCCGCCTCACTCACTCACTGACTGACTCACTGACTGACCGAGGTGGTCGGTGGCGATGATAAAATACTCAGAATACTAGTTCAGGGCATTGGCGGACGGTTGGTTTTATGTAGATGGTAAATTTGTATTAAATTGAATGGTTACTAGAACTATTACTCATATTGCTCCTAGTGTTATTATTAATACGGAATATTAGTATTAATAACTACAACATAATTATCATTCGGTTGTAGTTATTAATTATGATTATCATTGATAGGTTGATTACGTTTATTTTTGTTGTTGACGATGTGGTTCTAGACACCTTATAGCAATTGCGTGACTATGATGGTATTATTAAACTCGGTTCTTATTGGCAATTCATCAAATCCGTCGCACGCACAATAACGACACTATCAACAAGTTCGGCGTGGTTCTGAATCCGAGGACACATATATAGGCCATTTGATTACGCGCGCACTCATGAAACCTCAGTGCAGTATACGGTAGTCGGTAGAGGGTTTTTAGATTGTGCGCGCGGCCGCGGTTCATGTGTTCATGTGCGTGTGGGCCAATCCGTAAGAGCGTTCATAAAATGCAGGTTTTCTGATTACACGAGGTCGTGCGTATTAAGAGACACCTGTCCTTTTTGCTACATACTGGTACATCTAATATCTCATTTACAACCATCTGAAAACAAACAAGCAAACAAACAAACAAAATGCCAATAGTGCCATAACAGAAAAGAGAGGGGGAGGCAGGTCCTTTAGACTTCAAAGACAGATTTATTTCATTTAGAATTTACACATTTGTAACATTCGGTGACGATTAAAAAAACCTCTTAGGATTTCACCACAAAGAATAATTCACAATAGTATTTTACACAGAGAGAAAGTGCTTAACACATGGCAAGATGAATACGTTGTCACGGCGTCACAGAGATGTTGAGAGAGTGTTTGTTATGCATTATTAATGAAGGGGGATACTTGCTTGGGCACGGAGAGAGAGAGAGAGAGAGAGAGAGAGAGAGAGAGAGAGAGAGAGAGAGAGAGAGAGAGAGAGAGAGAGAGAGAGAGAGAGAGAGAGAGAGAGAGAGAGAGAGAGAGAGAAAGAGAGAGAGAGAGAGAGAGAGTAAGAGAGAAAGAGAGAGAGAGAGAGAGAGAACTGCATGGGATCTCCTTTCAACAGCGTTAACAAACAAGACTCACTTTGGCGGTCCGGAAATCGAAGTCTGGACATCTCAGAGGGTTCAAAACCACCTGGCCCGAACAGAGAGACCGAGGCGGCATTTCCCCCCTGATCAAATGGCCCCCCCTCTCCAACCTCCTGCCCCTTTAGACTGCCATAAATATATAGGATTTACAAATGACACTCACAGGAGGCAAACACACATCTTCACACACAACATGTACAGGAAGTCAGTGCACAGCCATTCAGGAGGAGACCTTCAGAACGTGCAATGGGATTAAATGGCACATGCACAAGCGGATGTGAACGCGAGGCATTTAGACGATGCCGCGGGGAGGAACCAATCGGAACAAAGAGCCGCGACGCTCTGGAGCCAGAAAGGAAACATTCGATCTCTCATTTCACCTTTGGTCTGCATGCAACAATCAAAGCTTATATGTGGCTGGGAGGTCCAGTCCAGCCTCTTGGAGGCGATGCTGGTCGCTGACAGGTAGCGGTGTAGAAGCATATGAGACCCTGCTGGCTGTGGGGGGGCCTTGGGCAGACCTGCCGTTGCCATGGTCCCCTGTTAAAGTACCTCATGTTCTGACTTTGCTCCTGTTGCCGGGAGACGTCCGTCCGTCTGTCTGTGTGTCCCGATGGAGCGGAAGACATCTTGGATTTGTTGTTGGATTGGGGGGGCTTTTGGCTGGATGGAGGAGACTGGGGGGGACGGGGATGTGTCTTCAGGAATGGAGGGGGGGCTCGGAGGAGCGGAAAATGGGATGACGTCACAGACTTGGTCTTTCTTGCTGTGGAGGCAACAACAAAACAGCGGCGGGGATCATCAGAGGAGAGCAGAAAAAGAGGGATGGGTTTGGGGAAATGGAGAGAGAAGATCTGACGAACACAGAACTCTAAATGAGGTCTGACAAAGGCATTATATAACATTAATATAACCTCCTCTGATTTATACCCAATACTTTTTGCTATGTATCCCAGCATCCTTTTGGCTCTTTCACTGCTACAGCACATTGCCCAGTTCTTGATAAACTTTGATCAACTACTACTCCCAAATCTTTTTCAATTTGAACACATTCACATTTTTCTCTTCCCCTAAAATAATCCTGACTTCATTTTTCATTACCCACATGCAGAACTTTACATTTAGAATGTCACCTGCTATATTTCTACCAACTTCTGGATTTTGTTAAAATCATCTTGGATTACCTTCGTAGATTCCAAACCATTTGTTAAACCCCACGTTTTGCATCTCCAAATGTAACTATTTTGCTACTAACATCCCTTTCAAGATCATGTATGTAAATAAAGAAAACAGAGGTCCCAGCACCAATCCATGCGGGACTGCCCACAACACCTAGGTCAGATACGACCCCTACTACCATTACTCTTTGTACTCTACCTTGCAGGTAGACTCTTGTAATTCCTACTGAATTCATTTTGACAATCAGCCTCTCCTGTGGTACCTTGTCAAATACTTTTCAAAGTCAAAATATACAGTATAATAAGCCTGGTTCAAGTAAAAACACTTTGTAGCTTCTTCAAAGAAGTCCAGGTGGTTTGTTAGGTATGACCCCCTGCAAAAAACATGTTGTCTCTCCCTTAAAATGCTATTATTTTTCAGGAATAATTAGAACTTGTTCTTAATAATACATTCCAGTATTTTACATGAGATGCAAGTTAAACTGACAGGCCTACAGTTCCCTGGGTCAGTAGTCTACGCTCCTCAGCAGTCAGTTATATTTGAGCTCAACTAACAAAACAATAATCCATTGGTTTGACCAATACCGATATGAAACAGCTAAAATGCAGCTTGTTTCATTAAATAATTCATTCCTATAACCATTGCTTATATACACTGTGTGATTTATTTTTTGTAAAAAAAAATTATGTTGGTCAGTCATTAGTTTAAAAAAGCAACAAGGACGTTTGTAACTGCACACTATTTAGGGGCTGACTTGTTTAGTTATTCTTTTGGCATTTCTCTCACAGACAATGTTACCTACCAGCCTTCTTGCTGGGGTGTGTCTGTCCTAGTTTCCATACAAGTAAACTAGAGCAATGTATTTGCATGTTGGGAATTTTGCCGGTTCAACACTGAGACATATGTCACTTGTCGCATATCCCAATGGCAGCAAATGTTTCGCATTTATTCAATGTGTCACCAAAACAAATCTTCACACATCGTTTCGCACATACGTGATACATCAGAAAGTGAGAACGTGGAATCTGAGTGCCATATGTGAAGGAGCTCTTAGATCAGTGGAATGAAAATACTAAAGGAGGGCCATTTTAGATGTGTGTGTATGTGTGTGTTTATACATGCATGTCTAAACACGTGCACACACATGCATGTGTGTGTATGTGTGCGAGTATGTGCATGTGTGTGTGTGAGAGAATGCGTGTGTATGTATTTGAGCGTGTGCATGTGTATGTGCATGTGTATGCATTTGTGCCACTTTTGTGCATGTGTGTGTGCGTTTGTGAGTGCATATGTGAGTATGTGTGTGTGCGTTTGTGTGTGTATGTGTCTGTATGTGTGTGAGCGTGTGTATGTGTGTGCGTTTGTGTGTATGTGTTTGAGTGTGTGCATGTGTATGTGTATGTGTTAGTATTTGTTTGAGTATGTGTGTGTGTGTGTGTTTGTGTAAGTGTGTGTGTGTGTGTGTGTGTGTGTGTGTGTGTGTGTGTGTGTGTGTGTGTGTGTGTGTGTGTGTGTGTGTGTGTATGACCATGTGTATGTGTTGTGGCATCCCAAGGGGCAGGGTGAGAAAATGTCTGCCTGGCCCTTTAATTCTTGGGAGCCACTGGAGGAAACAGAAGAACTACGGTTCCCAGCAGCCCGCAGTCCCTCACCTGAACAAAGTTAAGCAACTTGGACTGCGAACAGCTGAAGGCCATTTGCAGGCCTATTTAAGGGACTTGTTTGTGCTACACTGGGAGGGAATAGTTATTGAATTGCCTAAGCCCTCTGCAAAGGTCCGTGAGTGTCCCCACCCCTAGGGACACCAGTGTGTGTGTATGTGTGTGTGAGCATGTGTGTGTATGTGGGCGCGTGCATGTGTGTATGTTTGTGTGTGTATGTGTGGGGGGGACGTAGGTCCAGGGCACTACTCCTCACCTGCATCCTGCTGTAGACCCAGGGCAGGAGGCTGCGCACATTGCTGTAGACCCCCGGCCTCAATGCCTGCCCACAGCCCGCCCCCCAGCTGGTCACGCCCACCAGGTAAAAGCGGCTGTCCTCGCCTTCGCAGACCAGTGGCCCCCCGCTGTCCCCCTGTGTCAGAAGAGGAGGAGGGGGCACACATGTTTCAGAGTGAAATAGGCACAGTATTTCCATTACAGATGAAGGGTCTTATTGGCCTATTGAGCATAACTTCATATGGCCTTCATAAAGCATACATAACACCTTCGTGAGTATGGTTTTATTCACTACTAAAAAGCATTCATCCTTCATGATGAGCAGATGCAGAGAAAGCATGCATGTGGTATATCACTGTCAGCTGTAAAAAAAAAAACACAAATCACAATGTCATAGGCCAATTCTCCAATTCTCCAATTCTCCAATTCTCTCTTCTCTCTCTCTCTCTCTCTCCCTCTGTAGCCTAAACATGGCTAGTTTCAGTCTATGCTGCATAGTCAAGCTGACTATGACTGGCAGTCCACAGTGATGGGACACAACCAAAGTAGGGTGGGCGTATGTTGGCCAGGGGTCTCCAGATTACCGCTGCACCCTACATACTTACCAGGAGCCTACAGGTGACCAGTTGCCATTAGTAAGAGACGCACCACTCCTCTGACCAGCACTGGCTCTTTTGTAGTGCGCTGCAGTGTGTGTGCTCTCTGTGCAGGTAAATGTGGCAGAGCGACATGTACAACTGACCATCGCTGCTTCATGAAGGCCTTGTTAGATTTATATATAGTGTGACCAAGATAACAGAGGAAACCTTCAGAACAGACATTTCAGTGATGTGTGAAAGTTTCGAATGCAAAGTTACAATGCAAAACTAGAATTTGCTACATTAAAAAAAAAATACTGTTGATACAGCTAGGAGCCATGATACTATGATAATATGTTCTCCTCAATGATCCGCAGAGAAAGATAAATAAATTATATTTGGGGATATAATGAAAGAAGCAGAATAATTTCCCCTGAGGTTTCTGCAGGGGATAGCAGTACTGTAGCCATTCCCTGGTCAGCTAAACAAGTCCTTCCACTTCAATCAGTGTAGTGGTCTGTAGTTTAACAGGTTATCTGTGGCTCAGTTGGTAGAGCACAGCGTTGACAACGCTTAGGTTGTGGGTTCATTCCCCACTGAGGCCACATATACTGAAAATGTATGCATTCACCACTGTAAGTCGCTTTGGATAAAAGCGTCTGCTAAATGGCGTATATTATATTATTATTATCATCCTGAGTGGCTCTTTTGGTCTCCTATGGGAATGTTACCACTGTAGCACTCTCTGTCCAAGCCAAACACTTCAACATCTGTTCAACTCTGTGACCTTGTAGAGAGAGAGACAGAAAGAGAGAGAGAGCGAGAGACAGGTGGCGTACTGTGGTAATATATAATGATGTGAAACAGACGGTGAGAGAAAAGGACAGAGGAACTGGAGCAGGTAGGGAGAAAGAGAAAGGCAGAGCAGGGAGATGGAGGGAAGGAGGGGAAACAAATAAAGTAGGGCAGAGGTAGATATGTGTGTGTGTGTGTGTATTTGTGCATGTGCATATGTGTGTGTGTATATGTGTGTGTGTGCGTGTGTGTGTGTGTGTGTGTGTGTGTGTGCATACGTGTGTTTTGTGTGTGTGTATATGCGTGCCTGTGTGTGCATATGTGCATGTGTGTGTGTGTGTGTGTGTGTATATATGCGTGCCTGTGTGTGTGTGTGCATATGTGCATGTGTGTGTGTGTGTGTGTATGTGTGTGTGGGTGTGTATGTTTGGGTGGTAAATGTTTTTAGATGGGAGGGGGGGGTGGCTGAATTGCATTGATGGTGATAAAACTAGTCTCGTTATATTTGCGCTTGTTTGTGTTTGCTTGCGAAGGCGCTGCTCTCCCAGGCTGGCCAGTGCAGCGGTGTGGCTGGCGGATGGGGGGCGAGGGTAAGGGACACACCTGACAGGAGTCCTTTCCGCCGTTGAGGTAACCAGCGCACACCATGTTTTTGGACACGGAGCCTTTGTACACCGAGCTGCTGTTGCAAACGCGGCGGTCTATGAGGCCCACTGCCACCTGCATCAACCTCCTGGAGCCATGGTCTGCAAAACACACACACACACACACACACGTTACACGCTCACTCGAGATCCACCCGCATAGTGGCAGATTCAGCACCCTCTCTGGTCTGGAACTGTCTGATCATGTCTGAATTACAATTCCCTCTGGCTCTCTGAGTGAGTTGGCTTGCTTCCCTTTGTTTCCACTGTCCACCCTTTTCTCATTCTGCTCTTTTCCCCTTTTCTCTCCAAACACCAGCTCAGTTCTGTGTCTCTTAGTCAGTACTTGTATTCCACACTCTTTCCTCCCTTTTTATCCCGCCCTCCCTCGCTGTCTTGTTCTCCGGCTCACCTGCTCCTTCCTCCGTTGTCCCATATCCAGTTGTCCAGCACTGTGACCCGGTGCTAAAGTCCTGGTTGAAGGCAGGCAGACAGACTGGCTGGATGGTGGCTGGAACACAGATGCAGAGGTGTACAGACACACGCACACAGACATAGACACACACACACAGACACACACACGCACACACGCACACACACAGAGAAGCGCACACACACACACACACACACACACACATGCACGCACACACAGACAGACAAGCACGTACACACACACACATAAACAGACAGACACACATAAACAGACAGACAGACAAGCACGTACACACACACATAAACAGACAGACAAGCACGCACACACACAGAGACACACACAAACATGCACACACAGTCAGAAAAAGACACACAGACAAGCATATATGCACACAGAGACACACAGAAACCCACATACAGTCAGAAACAGACAGACACAGACAGAGAGACACATACAGACATACACACAAACACACACATTAGATACTCTTCCAACAGACAGACCTCCTCTCCCCTGGCTGCCCCACAGTGTTCCCACAGGGGGTTGCAGGGGGTGGGGGAGGGGGGGATGTGCATCAGCTGGTTGTACACAGAGTCAGACTCACAGGAAAAGGCCACTGGCTGCGAGAGTTTGAGTAGGGCGATGTCCCGGTCATTGGTTTTGTTGTCGTAATTCTCGTTCAGGATGATTTTCTCCACAAAGTATGGGTCGGGCAGCTGGTCCTGCGAGAAGTTCCCTGCATACACCTTCCAGTTGGAGGCCGCCAGGGCAGAACGGCTACCGCTAGACCTACAACCAGCCATGAGAGCATATCACAGATGCACAGCTTTCTATAATAATATCCATCTTTTATTATTCCATATCCTATGCACTGTGACAATTGAGAAAACATTTTTAGAAAAAAACACACAACTGGAATCCAAAGTTTATTTTTTTTATTTATTTTTAAATGTATTATGCATTAATTTATTTAGCGTGTGCACTCCTCCGAGCCAGCAGCTATTTCACACACTACAAGCCACATGCCGTACTACAGGAGAGAGCTAGCACCAATTGGATGGGGGGGGCATCTCTCATTGATGACATCAGTAGGTGCCTGGTGAGTGGTAACTCCTGGCTCTTAGCTAAATTCTGTGATGCCTCTCTGTTTACTCACTGTGTGCAATTACACAATATGCTTGCACAATTATGTCGCTTCTGTGTCATGCGATTGACTATTTATTCCCTGTAATGCACCTGTGTATACAGTATGCGCTTCAGTGTTCACTCACAGTGTAAACCTTTTGTATGTGTATACCTGCTTACTTCTCATTTAAAAATAAATAAATAAATAAATAAATTACTAACCTTTTCTTTCTCAGTGTTACAGGTATGGTATGCAGCTGCCTACAACAATGTCTATCGCTATATTACTGCACTGATCTCTTGCGCAAACTATGATTGTTCCTACCATGTATTAATGCACATCTTGTAAGTCGCTCTGGATAAGAGCGTCTGCTAAATACTTAAAATGTAAAATGTAAAATGTAATTGAATCCTGTCGTTCTGAAACATATATTTATTTTTTAATTAATTAAGAAAGTGTTTTTGTTTTTTGTTTGTTTTGTAGTTTTGTATATACAGTATATATAGTTGCAGTTACAGTTCTACAGTCTCTAGGTGGCGGTATATTTCAGGACTGACCCTGAGAAGCAGTGAGCGGCAGTGACCACAAAGTCTGGGGCCACCAAGGAGCCCCCGCAGACGTGGGAGCCCCGAAAGTGCAGGGAGACTTGCCAGGGCCACTGGCCCGCCTGCGCAACAGTGCCCCCTACAATCCGGGAGGTGGACTGCTGCATTCCACAGTCTGGGGTGAGGGGAGGAGCAGAGCCAGGAAAAAAAGATGGAAAACACAGAGGGAAAATGGGGGTTGAGTATTAAGCTTATATTATATCACCTTTGTAATATTACATGAATGAATGAATGAATGAATGAATGAATGAATGAATGAATGAATGAATGAATGAATGAATGAATGAATGAATAAAGTAGATTTCCTGCTGCATCTACATGAGACATTTTAATCACTTATAACTGAAGTTGTGTTGGGGTGAAAAAACAGAGAATCTATAGAATTGTTCAACTTATGAAAATATGATTCGCAGGTGTTGCGTGCATAACATATTTTTTCCTTCACAGAGGAGGAATCTATCACGTCACGCCTTAAAAATGTAAACAATTCATATATATATAATTTTTAATATTTCTCTATCTCATTTTACATTGAAAACTGGATTTGAAATCAATATTTAACAGACAGATTTGTGTTTAATTTTTCATCATTATGATAATTATATGTTAATCAATTATTAATGTTAAGTATATGTACATGAAGAAATTCCACGCAGATATTGTACAAATTGTACATATTGCAAAATCTCTTCTTTTTAAAATCTTTTTATCATCCTATTCTTTCTTTTTCACCCAATTTAGAATGGCCAATGAAAATGTTTTCCCCCCCATCGCTGCATCCGTCAATTCTGGAGGACTCGCCCATACGTCCTCTGAAACACCGGCAACGGACCGTCATTGCTCTTCCCTCTTAGCTGCGCAGTCACGGCGTTGAAGCACGCAGCTGACGCAGGCAGACCGCAGGCGATGAGGGGAGTATCCTACTGCCTGAAACACTCCCACCCCTGGGGGGGCGCTGTGGCCAATTATGCGCCGCCCTACTGAGCTGCCAGCCATAATGAACTCTGTGCAAGAGCTGCACACCACATATCACAAAGCTATGGTATATTAACTTTGATGAAAAAACTGGTTTTATTCAGGTTTTATTCTTTTATTTTTTCCCTGAATTCAGAACGTGGATATTTTTTTACGACAAAAAAATAAATCTAGTTTTATTCAACAAATAATACAATTTGGCCTTGAATCCAGGATGTGCATATTTTTTCCCATGTAACTAAAGTCTTCAGAATACTAGAAACAGGACAGGTTCTGGAAATACACTATTTTCCGTGTGTGTGTGTGGGGGGGTCAACCACTGGTTGACAAAGGTCTCCAGAATTGGCAACTTCCTGCCCTAGAAAATAGTCCACACTGGTTTGAAGGGGCAACATTTCTATATTAGAAAACGACTGGAGCTCATACCAACACAATCCAGAGTGACGGTCTGTTGTCCGGGACAGGAAGTACTGCATGACACAAAGAAGGCAACGTAAGAGCATGCAATGACATCAGAGTGAAGCTGTACGGCCAGTGCCCTCTTTTCGTGGGGATGGATTGGTCTTGGGCAGGAGGCGGGGCCAGTGTGAGAGCCAATGTGGGACGAGATGCATTATACACTATATATATAATCTGGTGAGGTTGAACAGGGGCATGCTCCAGTATATGTGCATTAAATTAGCAATGTAAGTTGGTATATTAATGTACTCGTATTGCACAGTTTTGAATCTGTACTTTGGTCCATGTTCAATGTGTTTAGATGCAGGCTGCTAAATGTTTTGATGCCTGGCACAGGAACGGTGGAAGACTATTGGCAGCACTACACGTAATGGGACTTGTGTGGGCACAGCTGTGCGGAGGTGTGCAGTGGTCCTACCTGACATTGACCAGTCCTTGGATGAGGTTAGTCCCTCTGCTGGTCATTTGGAGGGCTACCGATGGCTGACCAGACATACTTCCTGTGTTATAGAAACTGCAGAGGAAACACACACACACACACACACACACACACACACAAACATGCACACACAAACACGCACATGCACACACACACACATGCGTACACACACCCACAAACACGATAAGTTTCAATTCAACTCAAAAATATAATAGAAACTGTAAAGTAATACTGTATACAATTCCCCTGTCCAGGCAGAACCAAAGAGCACTTGGTAATCTTCACCAACAGGGGCAGCATAATCATACTTAATGCAGGGGAAACAATAGCCTGGAGTTTTACTACTTAAACAAACTGAAATATATCCTGTGGGTGGTGGTCATATGGAGATGATGGCAGTATGATGAAAAACACTGTGTGATGGAGTGGAGTGTTGGTAGGGGCATTGGAGGTGGCAGTATGCTATTAGTGAGTCGTGAGGGCGTTAGTGGGGTGCCAATAGGAGTGTTAGAGGCACTTTAGTGGAGTGCATTAGTGAGTGCATGGCGATAGTGAGCCACTAGTGAGGTGTTAAAGGGAGTGTTAGAGGCACTTTAGTGGAGTGCGTTAGTGTGAGGATTGGCATTAGTAGGAGTGTGTGTGTGTGTGGCGGGGGGTCTTACGTTCGGAAGCCCAGCTGAGCGCAGGTTTGCTCAGCGTAACCATGGTCCCAGCCCTGGGAGCACACCGAGAGGAAACGGCCGTCCTGAGACGTTCTGATCTGCAGAGAACCGTTTCTCCCAAATCTCACTGGGAGACAGAGAGGGGGAGACAGAGAGGGGGTACACAGAGAGAGGGAGGGAGGGAGAGAAAGAGAGAGGGGTACAGAGAGAGGGAGAGAGAAAGAGAGAGAGAGAGGGGTACAGAGAGAGAGGGAGAGAGAAAGAGAGAGAGAGAGGTACAGAGAGAGAGGGAGAGAGAAAGAGAGAGAGAGAGGGGTACAGAGAGAGAGGGAGAGAGAAAGAGAGAGAGAGAGATGTATCAATCTGATTATGTCTGTCTATGTGTCTGTCTGTTTCCACTACCTGGGTTTTTGTCTGTCTGCGTATGCATCTTTCTGTGTATATACATCTGTCTGAACTTGAGCTCACCACAAACGGTCTCGTCACTGCCCATGTTACATTCCCGAATTGAATCACACAGCACGGTTTCGTTGGGGCAGGTGTCCTGTAACGCCAAACCCGGCCTTCTCCCCGAACTACCACTTCCTCCGTCATCGCCAAAACCAGCGTCATCATCACCAAAATCGTTGCCATAGATACTGCCCACCAACCCGGAACTGTAATGCACTATCCGGAGAGAGCGAGGGAGAGAGGACGAGAGAGAGAGAGGGCAAGAGAGAGAGAGTTTTACCGTGTCTGTCAGGACAGAGACACTATGCAACAACAAAAAATATATATATAAGACGGTCATGGTCATTTTTCATTGCAACGTCTCACCTCCCAGCCAGATGGCGATGGCGAGTACGAGCAGCAGGATGGCAGCAAGCCCTGAGCCCCCACAGCAGCGTCTGTTGCCCCCGCAGGACAGCTTCTTACGGCGAGGGGGGGCTGGGGGGGAAGGGGGTACATGGGTCAAACAGACCTTCCCCAGTGCAGACGCCCAGACGCGTTCCCAAATATAAAGCTCCAACTCTGGATGTTGTGGCAATGTTGAGAAAATGTTTCTTGTACACTTATTTAACTACATTATTTGAAGTTGCTATACAGGAAGCAGTGTGGTGTAGTGGTTAAATAACAACATTTAATTACTGACCAGAAGGTTGCCAGTTCAAATCTGAAGATGAGGGACTGCTGTTGTACCCTCAATCAATGAACTTCGCTCAAATCGCTTCACTAAGTATGAAGCTGTAGGAATGTACACTGTGTAATGTCATGTAAAATGTATGCTATGTAAATAGCTTGAGATAAGGGCACCTGCTTGGCAAATTAATCACATAACATATGATTATTGTTAAAGAGCTTGCACAGATGCCAGACCTCATAAACATTGCGAACGGGTTGGAGACCCAGTGGGTCCGGACCTCGAACGCCTTTATCCTGTGCTGGCAGTATGAGCCATTTCACAAAATAAATAAAAATGTCAAAATGAAAAGGAGATGGGAGGCAGAGAGAGAGAGAGAGAGAGAAAGAGAGAGAGAGCTTACGGAGGCTGTGCTGGAAGACTTGGGATGCAGGCACGGGCGGGGGAGGCTGGGGCATGTAGTGGGGCTGGCTGAAGGGGTACAGCCCTCCTCCCATCCCATAAACTACCTCCTCATAGGACTTGAGTGGGGGCTGGGTTTGCACGGCCACTGAGTAGGGAGGGGGGAGGTCAAACTGGGGGGGGAAGAAATTTGACATGAACAACGACTCTAAGCCAACAAACAAGAGCTGTTATCAGTCACAGCGCACAAACACATGCACATGTGCGCGCAAAGACAAACACATACAGTGGGGAAAATAAGTATTTCACCCCCTGCTGATTTTGTGAGTTTGCCCCCTTACAAAGAAAGGAACGGAACGGTCGGTCTATAAATTTCATGGTAGGTTCATCTTAACAGTGAGAGACAGAATATTTAAAAAAAATCCCAGAAAATCACATTATATGAATTTTAAACATTTATTTGTGTTTTATTGAGGAAAATAAGTATTTCACCCCCTAGCAAAACAGCAAGAATTCTGGCTCCCACAGACCGGTTATGTGACCAGGAGGCACACAGATTAGTCCTCTTACTTAATTAGTACTCCTAATTAAATACTCGTTACCTGTATAAAAGACAACTGTCCACAGAATCAATCAATGAATCAGATTCCAACCTCTCCACAATGGGCAAGACCAAAGAATTGTCTAAGGACATCAGGGACAAAATTGTAGACCTGCACTAGACTGGAATGGGCTACAAGACCATTGGCAAGTAGCTTGGTGAGAAGGAGTCAACTGTTGGTGCGATAATTAGAAAATGGAAGAAACACCAATTGACCATCAATCTCCCTCGGTCTGGGGCTCCACGCAAGATCTCACCTCGTGGAGTGAACATGATCATGAGAAAGGTGAGGGAACAACCCAGAACTACACGGCTGGAGCTTGTTGATGATCTCAAGGCAGCTGGGACCACAGTCACCAAGATGACCATTGGTAACACACTACGCCGTAATGGATTGAAATCCTGTAGTGCCCGCAAGGTCCCCCTGCTCAAGAAGGCACATGTACAGGCCCGTCTGAAGTTTGCCAATGAGCACCTGGATGATTCAGAGGAGGCTTGGGAGAAAGTGCTGTGGTCAGATGAGAGTAAAATCGAGCTCTTTGGCATCAACTCGACTCGCCGTGTTTGGAGGAAGAAAAAAGCTGCCTTGGACCCCAAGAACACCATCCCCACCGTCAAGCATGGCGGTGGAAACATTATGCTTTGGGGCTGTTTCTCTGCTAAGGGCACAGGACGACTTCACCGGATCGAGGGGAGGATGAATGGGGCCATGTACCGGGAAATCTTGGGTGAGAACCTCCTTCCCTCAGCCAGGACACTGAAAATGGATTTCTAAGGATTTGGAGAGGATCTGCAAAGAGGAGTGGGCCAAAATCCCTCCTGGGATCTGCGCAAACTTGGTGACCAACTACAAGAAACGTCTGACCGCTGTGCTTGCCAACAAGGGTTTCTCCACCAAGTACTGAGTCATGTTTTCATGTTGGTGAAGTCTGTCTCTCACTGTTAAGATGAACCTACCATGAAAATTATAGACCGTTCCTTTCTTTGTAAGGGGGCAAACTCACAAAATCAGCAGGGGGTGAAATACTTATTTTCCCCACTGTACATGTATGTCAATCCATTCAATGTTGATGTCTGTATAATAATGTATATTACCAAACATTGTATTACACAATATTACCTGTATTGCACTGGATTGTGTTGCCATACCAAGGTCAATGTCCTTTTCCTAAATGCCAAGATGTTGCTTGTACACAAACAAACAAAATTTCCTAACAGATAAAGTATATTAATAAAAGGTGTTCATGGGAATATGCAGGGAACCGACCAGGGGAACGGGATCGACTGAGAACCCAAAATCCAGCAATATTATGGACATACAGTCTCCCTGACCATTCTGTGTACTGTAAGCCACAGAGAGGAGTGCCTGTTGCTGGGATTTCAGTCTAATACCACAATCATGGAACATGTGCAGCTGGCTTACTGATTTTGCTACTCACTTTCCTATCTGACTCTTACTGTTCTATGAATATATCTGTTTTTATCCTGATTTATTTATTTTTGTCCCTTTGTATATCGTCACCTTCTTAAAATAATGGCCCAAGTCATTTTTTGAGGAAAAATATTTTCATCTTTCGAAAGTCATCTCTTCATGATGCTGGCCACCTCTGGTAAAATTGCCTACATCCTTAATTGAAAAGATCATGCTGTTCCTACCCCGGTAGTATAATGGCCTGCGTCAAGAGTGTGACTTAGGCCGTTTTATTTTTTGCCTAAGTCACAAGACAATGTGACTTAGGCAATCTTACAAGCTTTCAAGATGGCGGCTGCTTCAAGAAGCAAGAAAAACTGTCTCCTGAGTCTCTGTGTGCTCCGCTGGCATTTTAAACTGTTTGTGCCTGACCCTTCCCCATGGTCTGTCACAGTAGTGGGAATAAAAGAAGTGCACTGTTTTGCCTAAGTCACTTACTCCAGAAGTAATTTGGCCTAAGTCAGGTTTAAAATTGCCTAAGTCACAACGGCATGTTCGTAAATTGGCCTAAGTAATCTAATCCTCTTATGTTACATAATTGACAGACAGCATTATTTGTATGTCAATAGTCATATATTGTCATAACCTTTGTGTGTGAAATGATTAATTAATATAATATATTCTATATTTGGTTCAGTTTATTCTGTTTTTTGAAAAACTTGAAAATATGACCTATTTTAAGAAGGTGACGATATTAGTCTGTATCACTCAGTCATCCGGCCCTTTTATCCCTGGTACCAGGGCCGACTGCACGATATCAGTGACGTAATTACAAGAGAAGCCGATTCAATTAATCGTGAACACTTCCTGGTGCTGCTTTTAAAAAAGGAATCCCCTAGTAATCCCATTATCAATGTCCCTGTACCTAATTAAATGTGACTGAATGGTCATATTCAGAATAGCTGTACATCTGTCTTGTGGTGTTGCCAGATGAAAGGATTTGGCATTGTTCAGGGATGGGCGGAACCCCAGGAGTCATTATGAATGAGGACTGAGTATCCAGGCAGCAACTCTCAGGATGTTTTCCAGCACGCTGTCATCTCTCCAGCCACCAAGAGACATGGAGAAATGGTACATTAAAAAAAATTATAATAATAAAGTTTCTTTTATTAGCAACTGTGATCATAATCGACGACTGTCCATGGTCCAACTCCTCAAACAATAAAAAACAAAACGCCCTGAACACCGATAATGCCACATTCCTTGTTGGCGTGCGTTTCAGGTTCCTTCTACGCTAGCTCTGTTCCGCTGTCGTCAGCGGGGCTGCTCGATGAACAGGATTCCCGTATCCCCAAAAAAGACGGTATCCTCCGGCCCGGGCCACTCCTTGAACACAATCCGCAGCCCATTTTGCCAGCTGGGTCGTTACCGGAGCCACTTGGATGAAGTGCGTGACCTGAAGGAGGGCGGTAAAACCACCCCGCCCGGTTTGGCGCGTCGGTTCTGCTATAGATGAGGGCCAGGCTGGCCCACTGCCCTCGCGTGTCTGGGGAAAGACAGACTCCTGACTGCCTGTACAACCCCCCCCACCATAAGCGATAACATCAGCTCCAAAACAAAAGTGTGGGGAGCAGTATTTGGCAACGACAGTCCAGGATCATTAGCTGGCTCAGAATTCTGGTTTTTAAAAAAAGGGTGGTAGGTTTGGCCCCCAATTCAACATGAATGTACATTGAGAACTACGTGACCTTTTCACAGCACTCTCAGCCAATCAGTTGATATTGGCACTTGTGACCCGTGTGCAGAGTCCTCTCATTGGCTGACTTTGCAACAAGCTTTGCAATCCGCCATCGGACAGGGCACAACGACAAAGAAACGCTAATACAGAACGCACCACAAACTGATAAAAATCACTTGTGTAGCGTTTCAGACAAGTTTGCCAAGCTGGACTTTTGCAGATGTGTGTCATATCCTCAATTCTTAGAGGGGAAAAAGACATGGCTTCATGTACTGTAAACGAGTAACCAGATAACTGGTTAAGTCCTTCTGAGCAAATTGAACCCTAAATCAACCTCGTCCCTCAAATCTCCAAGGTGTCGATGTTGTGCGTATCTCATACATTTATTTTCTTGCATTTAAATTAAACAAAAAAACTCTTACTTAACGAGAAGAGATAGAGGGAAAGATAGCTTGTTGTTTGGTAGCCCCATTCCACAGATTGGTGGTGTTTTTATACCTTTCCACTAAATTTGTAATCAACATTTTGAATGCCCCAATGAGACTGTACGCTGTGCCATTGCTGCAATGTTCCACCGTCCACACGTGAGGGCCAGACACATCGCCTGTGCATGGTGGGAAATGTTACGCAGTCAGCTGACCGCTTCTTTTCCACTCTGAAATCCACCCGCTGAGTTGAGCTACAGCAGCCTAATACAGTAGCTATGACACCTGAAGACTATGCAGCCGATGAAGGCAGATTGCAGGCATCCGATTGGCCAGGGGAGTTAATAGGCGGCAGTCACTCTCCCTTTCCAGCCAATACCTCGTCTGCCAGGGTCTAGATCAGGGCCTCGAGGGCCGCAGTGTCTGCAGGTACAGTATTTGCTCCAACCACGCACTACGCCACCTGATTTCACAAATGAATTTACTTCCTTGGTCTAGGAGCTGAGCTAATTAGTGAAATCACAGTGATGCAGTGTGTGGTTGGAGCAAATACCTGCAGACGCTGCGGCCCTGGAGGCCTGGAATTCAATAGCCCTCAAGATACCTCAAAACGGCCTGCCCTGTTCCACACATCTTATTTTTGTATGCAAATCTCTGCCACTGAGGTTTTCCCTTCATTCAGAAAAGTGCAAATGCAGTCATTTAGAAGAGGACCAAGAGGAATGCATATTTGTCACCATTCATCAATCTTGTGCACTCCCCCTCCACTGTCAAAGCTCAGCTAGCTGGTTTCAATCCAAACACCAGGCCTGTATGTGCCACTAGGATTTAAAACACACATTTTTATGTTTTTTGTTGTTGTTGTTTTGTTTTTACATCCCCCATTTTTACATACCTCACACGATTGGCACAAGGTGCACTGCTGCTGAAGCAGTGAGTTAGCACCAATCAGAGAAGAGGCACATCTCTCACTGATGACAACTAGTAGCCTGTGGACACCAGTTGGGTGTGGGAAGGGATCTTATGCATTGTTGGGAACAACTAATGTTTCGGTAATCCGAGGAACAAAGTGGACTTAAGCCAACCCTTTTCCAGTAGGACAAATCTTATTGTTCTCTGTTACTTCTGGTAACAAAGCCGGGAATCTTAACTAGCATGGCGGCAGCGAGGCTAGAGAGCTCAGCCAGGTCTAGGAGCAAGCGCATTGTACACGCCAAGCCACTCCAGAGATCAGCTAGTGTACGTTTTGATCATGGGACCCCCCCTCAGGCAAACAATTTCCAGTTTGGGGCCCATCTTTACCTAAACTGGGTCAATTTGTGTAGAACAAGGACAAACACTGTTGTGTGAAACCAGTCCAATCTCTAAAACTTCGGAATGGTTTTCAAATAATCGTCATTGCTGAGGCAAGCCCCCAGCCAAAGTTGCCTTAAAGAAAGTAGCATTTTTCATGGGACCACCAACAACATCGGTTTAGGCTCCCTGGCGAGCCGACGATTTCCTTTTATGCCAACCGTAGTCTTTCATAGTGAGAAAAACTTGACTAAAACTAAATGTAAAAAAAACAGTGTGGTTTTTCTGAGCAGGGAACCACACCCCGGCTAAAATGTTAATGTGGTCCAATCCAGCGCTCACTGTGTCTCTCTCAATGAGGTCTAAAAGTGCTTTTTTCACAGAAATGAAAAAATGACAATAATTCAACCTCAAACTCGCAATAGCCACCCGCTTAGAATGGGAACTCTGTTTCATAACACCTCTTTCTATTGACCTGTTTCATTTCATCTCTTCCTTTTGTGTAAAACAGGCTCGAGATAGGGTTGTGGGGGATTAAAAGTTTCCATTACAGAATCAGAATCAGAATCAGAAAACTTGAATGATCCCCGGGGGGAAATTGGGACAAGTTACAGTTGCTCGCACTCAGACATATCACATATTATACATGGCACAGTATATACATCAACGGCAAACATTCAAACATTCTCAAGACATAGGGCTGTTTGTACCATGAGAATCAATAAGAATAAGAAAAAAATAACAATAATACTAGTAATAATAATAATAAAAATAAGTAAAATAAGTAAAAATAAGTAGCATCCGCTTAAGGTACTATTCTATGTACAGTATGTGTCAATTTGTAGTTATTGCACATTGCACATACTAGCTAGCCTTATATTCAAGTCTTTCTGCTCACATGGAGGAAACTCACCGAAACACATACATACACGGACATAAAGGGAGCAACGTCCACCGAGACTATAGAGCCCTACTTTTAACAAAAACCTTCCCCACCTTAAATCTAGACCTACTTGGCATTCCGATAAAACAAATCGGCACAATTCACTCCTGCTCCATGCAGCTTAAGTATCACCCAAGAAGGATGATTCATAAAGTGGTCTGGACCTGGGACTAAAAACGTACATCTGAGCCCGGTGACTGCAATCTACCATGTACCATTAATTAGCAGCTTTAATATATGCCATTTAGCAGACGCTTTTATCCAAAGCGACTTACAGTAGCGAGCGCATACATTTTTTTTTTCAGTGTATGTGGTCCCAGCTTTATATATTATGACATCAACTACATGTACACACACACAATTAGGCACCCACAAAAATGCAAACAAACTGTCTCTATCTCTCTCTCTCACTCACACTCTCTCTCTCTCTCACACACACACACACACACACACACACACACACACACACACACACACACAATTCTAAGTTTGGAGACTGAAACTCTTAAAAAGTGTCAAGATGCACAGCGCACAGCATCCACACCACTTTTTGAAGGTAAGCGAGATCCGCCGCTCGGTATACAGCCTGGCTCGAGAGTCAAAATTTTATCGACTAGAAGGATCAGTACCTACCGTGTCATGCTCTGCCATCGGGATGAGGAGACTGAGTCGAAGGTGAAGTGGCGAGTGAGAGGGAGTTTTGAGCGCACCTCAGTCCCTGGGTTGCGATCACAGCATGTTAAAACTTCCTGGCAATCGTTCATCCTCTACCTGACCGCACACTGGTGGGCGTTACCACAGAAGTCCCGGAATACCGCATGGCATGGTACCTATCCACCTGTTGGACCGGTTCTGGTGGCCGCTCACTCAAGTCATAAATAATAGCCGTTCAGTATTGCACACACGCAAAAAAAAAAAAGGTTTTTAATACAGTAGCGTTCATATATTTTAAATATATTTTTTAGCATATCTTCCATACTTTCGCATCGTGAACAGCAAGTGATATAGTAACAAAAAAAAGATATATATTTTGCCTGATAGGATATGAATCAACTATAGTTTTTTTTTTTACCTATAGGCTACTACTATTTACATTGTGCGTCGATATTTCGTGTTTTTAAATGTATTGGACTTTCGACGTACTCTATCGCAATTACGTTCTGAGTGTCTGTTCGGTTTGTTTTTGTACTTTGTTTATCTATCTTTCTTCGAGTCATGTTTCATTCACGTTCTGTTCCCCGTCTGTTATTGTTCCTGTTCTAGATCCACTCCTTGTCTTTGTCATTTGCACTTCGGGAAATGTTTAGGTTTTTCCGTCTTCGTTTCTAATCTCGTTTTTCTTCCTTCTTACTTTCTATATTACACTTTGTATATATTAGTTAGATGTATATAGTACTAATCTACTAACATTAGGGATTTAGATTAAGTTACTAACACTACTAATCACTAATTATCTCACGCTTCTAACTATCGCTATCATTCTCTCTCGATTGTCCTATCCCTGTACGCTTCTCACGTTTTCACTTCAGTCGCACGCAGATTCTCTTTGCATTCCTCCCATTCTAACTATGCACGTGTCTGCCTGTTCTTCCCGGTCGTTTATTGTCTGAGTCCTATTGTGTTCCCTTCCCTGCTTGTATATAGTTCCGTGTCCATGTTCTTTCCTGTTCTGTACTTGATCCTTATTTCCTGTGCCTACCCTTATTCAGCCAGTGTTTATTGATTTATCCGAGACTTCCCTTCTGTTTATTACTCCGAGCCTGCCTAGCGATTCTGTCTGTTTGCCTATCTGCCTACCTGTTTTTGACTTTTTGGACTGCCTTTTGTGACTACTCTCTGCTTCTTGATTCTGTACCTTCGCTACTTCTGATTACTGGTTTTGACCCCTGCCTGAATTAAACGTTCCTTTTTGCCTGATCCTGGTCTGCGTCTGGGTCCTTATCCCGTACTTCACACAGAGCCCCTGTGATTGATTTATATTCCAAATCAATGTTCTACTTAAATGTAAAATAGAAATGAGATTGCGCTCTCGTTTCAGCCGTAGAGGTGCGTAGATCAAAAATAATTTCGATTTTCAGTAGCCTAGTTCATCGCCTTGTTAGAAATATACGTATGCTCTGACAGGAAATTCCTCTCTAATCAACCCGTACACCAGTGGGGAGGTTTTATGGTATTAAACGTTATCAATAGCGGTATACTACCATTTTACCAATGAAGGAAGTATACAGAATGAAAATGATTTGGGGTGTAAAATTTGACTATTGTTATCCCCCTTGCCTGGTTCAGTATTGGTTCCTGTCGTAATGACACAATGTAAAATCAGCAGCAGCTTTAGGGCCCTCAGATGTGTTGACGATGCTCCCTTAACAATGTTACATTTGATTTATACACACATTGAATCACCAGACACCTTGTCTTTGTTGATTTTAGCAGTGCCTTCAACACCATTCAATCACTTTCAATTTGATGGCTAGTAAGCTTCTAGATTTAGGTGTCATTCCAAGGTGTCATTCCAAATTTCCATTAAATGGATTCATGAGAACCCAACAAGTTTGTTTTAACGCCATTATGTCCACTGTTTGTTGTACTAATACTGGTGCCCCTCGGGGTTGCGTACTGTCTCCCGTGCTCTATACCCTGTGCACAAACGACCGTAAACCTATTGATCAGGCTCATCATTATGTCAAGTATGCTGATGACAGGGCTATTATTGGCCTGCTTAAGGGCAGTCAGACGTCTCTGTCTGGCTTCTCTAGGGAGATACAGCACTTTACAGAATGGTGTGGGCTGAATTTTTTGGACACTAATGTTAGCAAAACTAAAGACATGATCATAGGCTTCAACCGTGGTAGCACCAGTCACCCTCTTACCTTAGTGAAGGGTTCCCCGATTGATAGGGTATCTGCCTATAAGTATCTGGGCGTCAAAATGTATAACAAACTCAAATTTGATGTATGTGCGGCAACCAAATTAAGTAAGATACACCAAAGGTTCAATTTCCTTCGAAAACTGAAGTCTTTTAATGTACTCTTCTGCACTCCAGGCTGATAAAAGCAGACAGATCATGAAGGATCCTAGCCACCCCCTTCATGACTGTCTGTGCAGATACAGCAGGAGAGGGAGCGGGTGTCTGCTTCAGCATAAGATTAGAACCAAACATTTTAGTAGCTCATTTATTCCAGCTGCTATTAGAATATATCATGAGTTCTAGTGAAATCAAATTCTGTGTGTTTATGTTTTATGTCTATGTGTACCTATGTACTGTATGGCAAAATGTCCTTTACTGTGTATTTTAAAATTATGTGTTTTAATTTTTAAGTATGTAAATTGAGCTGGATGCTGCTGAATTTCCCTTTTGGGATAATAAAGTTGAACTTGAACTTGTACTTGAGCTTGAAGTTGATGACAAATAAAGGAAACCAGCAGATTTATTTATTATTTATATAATTGATTTGTATTGAGTCATGTCAGACTTCATGTCTGTCATATAAAAGTGCTTCATCACAGTTGAAGTGCTTCCTTATGAGAAAAAAGAATCTGCTTTCCTGTTGGACAGGCTAGCAGAGTGTATGTGTGCGTGTGCGTGTGTGTGTGTGTGTGTGTGTGCACTTGAGGATGAAGAATGAGTCCAGACAGCATTCCATCTCTCAGATCAGAACACGTTGTTGACATTGTCATGTGTTCCCTGTGAATGTATTTGGTGTTAAAATGGTGCCATTGCTCAATGTGGATGACGCGGCAATTTTTCCAATTTAGTACCATAATATGCATGTCTTGGCCAGAACTAGAGAAATCCACAGTAGTTTGCTTTGGTGTGGTGGTAGCTCAAGGCTGCCTATGTCACCGAGGGTGCAGAGGGACAGGGAGGGGGGGGGATACTGTGGCCCAGGGCCAGAGACATGGTGGAGGCAACTAATTTCCAGAATGAGTGAACTGGTGGACAATGCCAGAGTGAGTGGATGTAGGAGTCAGTATTGGGTGGGGATCAGTGCTGGCATAGCAGTATGCTAAATAGACCCCTTAAATGTAGATGCCTTTGTGTATGGTTACAGGAGGGGGGGCAGGAAGATTGTTCGGCTGAGAGCCATACTGAGGTGATCCTGGCACCCAGATCCGGCCAATTAATAATGAACTGTAATTGGAATGATAGACAATAGCGGGAGAATTTTAGGGGAACTAAGACCACCAGAAACACATTTCTCAATTCCAATCCAAGACATATACATTTATACAATATACAGTATGTATATGTGTGTGTGTGTGTGTGTGTGTGTGTGTATACAGGGGCGTTGTAGCGGGAAAAGGGGAACTGACTACCTAGGGCCCCAAGTGGGGGAGGGCCCTTGAAAAGCCTGGAATAAAAAAAAAACATTTGTCTGCAATTTAAAATTTCTAAGTAATTAGTGTCATTACTAAATTATATTGGCTGAATAAATAGGTTGAGAGACTGAACTTTGTATCCATAAAAATATTGGAGGCTCTCTGGGCCCCCTCCCCTCTCCCCTCTCAAAAGCGCAAATGGTTTCGTCCGCCCCCCTTCACTAAGTAGGTATGTTACAATTCCCGTGCACAGCGGCGGTCTGGATGTGCTTGTGTCCCTGTGCGAGCGATTTCGAGAGACTATGGCCGTACCCCAAAAATGCAGGCTTTTCAAGGGTTGTCGGGTTGTTTTTTTTCACCATATGTCTGCGATATAACGTAGTTCAAAACTCCATCCTCCGTCTTGTTTCCGAAATTTGATTAAACATTGCTCGGTTTGGTCATACGCTACACTTCAGAGTCAGACTCGTGTTTAGTGCTTTTAAAATGATATATCGCAAGTTCAGGACTAAATAAAAGGTATCCAGGACGTTAATTTAACATTTTATCTTGTTTCTGGTGAAATTTCATTGAAATCTATCGATGCGAAATGCGCTATTTTTGACCCGGAATGTGAGATATCTTTGCCCAAATGCTCACTGCCTGCCGTGGTTTTTGCCATGTGCGCAACATGTAATTATGTAATGTCATTTCCGATAATTCAAATTAAGATATATCATATCCTTTTTTAGAATGCTTCAATCTGTAGTTAATTACTGAAAATGTCATGCAATTTTGTTTCAAGATCATTGAAAAACAATAGGGGTCAAAATGCACATTTCTGAGTGTCAAAATTACCATAACTTCCTTATATTCCTTATATTATATACCTGTCCTTGTAGCAGAGAGTGAGCAGGAAGAAGATGTGATCGAGGCAGAGAGTGAGCAGTAGGACTAGTGAAGAGGATGATGGAGGTGAAGAGAGCAAGGAAAATGAAGGTTGCTCTGAGGGTAGTGAGAATGATGAGGAGAAGACAGAGGAGGAAGTGGAAAAAAGTGAGGGGAATGCAGAAGGGTATTTGCCAGAGGACCCAGGACTATGGCCAGAGAATCTTACTAATCTTACTAATCTTACTAATTATTTGTTTAAATGTGGTATAAGCAGTTCATTAGTGATTACCCTAATAACCACTACAGATTCATGTGTATAGTTGTTGATTCAATGTAAAAAAATTCTAAAGATGCGTGAGAGTCATGGATCAAGAGGGGAAGGGGACCCACAAGACTGCATATGTATAGGGCCCAGACTTGTGTGCTACGCCCCTGTGTGTATATACACAGTTTGTGTGTTAATATGGCACTGTGTTCTTGAAATGGTATAAGCCAGGATCAACTGAATATCATATTGGCTCCAGCAAGTTTAGGGTCATTGGGTCTGCCCCCTTCTGTCTACAAAGACATTTTTGACGCCATGGAAACCACAATTTATGAATGTCATCCAATTTTTGGGAGCCAAATTTCTGATACAAATAATAGGATCTGCAGCCATTCCATCCCGTAGCTATTTCTTGGCAAATTACTTGTAGTAGGTGTATCTCTGTGGATACTACTGTATACTTGGAAGAGATATATCCAGGGGAAACTGGGTTACTGTTCATTTCATGTCCAGAAGAGGGCGCTATTGCCATTTAACCAAGCAGAAAACCAGAGACAGTAACGGGACATACCTATTGATTCAACTAAGAAACCACTTTGGCGGTTAACCCTTAACATATGTAACTGGGGAAGATGTCAGAGCAATCACAGTCTAACTGTGGTGGCCACCATGCCAGGTGGTGAGTGGATGGAAGACCAAACAAAATAACTAAGGTTCAATAGGCCAACGGCCAATTTATTATCCTTATACAAAGAAAATATCAACAAAACACAAAAATAAAGCAGTTAAATCAAACCAGTCCTTTGAGGGAACCAGCAACCAAAAAACTATCTCTAATCAGGCATGGCGGGCTGTGCTTTTATAATGGCCTAACGAAGGCAATGGCTTACAGCTGAGCCCGCTGCTGTCCAAGGCCCTGTAGTTTTCTCCAGGCTGTGGGAGGGAACAGGAACACCTGACAGCAAGCAGCCAAAATGGAGGCGCAGCCCTCTACTCCTCCCTCCACCTCTCCCAGTGTCACAAAGGGTGCAGTGATAACATCTGAATAACGGTTGAAATTAGTACATTTATGTGGATCCTTTTTTACGTTTTTAAAAGCCAACCCCTACTTTTTGTAATTTGTTCCTCTAGAGCATTGTTTCTCAACCGGGGGTACGCGTACCCCTAGTAGTACGTGGGGGAATTGCAGGGGGTACTTGGAAATGTTTTTTGAAACCTCAAAATAAATATAAATTAATTGTATTTTGCAAAATAAATAAATAAATAAATAAATAAAATAATAAAATAAAAAAGAATAATGAATGTTGAAATAATATTCTATATAAGGCCATCAAAATTAAGACAAAATATCTTTTGTAATTATTAATGGTGAATCTTAATAAAATGTTTTTTAAAATCAAAATATCTGTGTTGGCTGCTTACACGTGAGGTATATGCCTATATATATATGTATATATAGGTATATATAGGCCTATATATGTATATATAGGCCTATATATATATATTATGGGTAGGGGGTACTTGGGGATTGTTGAAAATATTTTAGTGGTACAGAGCACAAAAAAGGTTGAGAACCACTGCTCTAGAGCAGGGGTCGGCAAACTGCGGCTCCGGAGCCGCATGCGGCTCTTTCATCCTTATGCTGCGGCTCCTCGTGGCTTGGGAAATTTTTTTATAAGTATCCAATTGGAAGATTATTGTGATCTTGAAGTATTAAAATTGCCGAGGGGAGCAATTATTTCCTCGTGCACGAAAATCCGAATTTCGCGTAGCACCCCCCCTCGATAGAAAATTGGGCGGGCAACCCACGTTACGCCACTGGCGGCTCCCAGTGTTTTCTTTTGCGTGGAAACCGGGTCCAAATGGCTCTTTGAGTGTTAAAGGTTGCCGACCCCTGCTCTAGAGAATATTCTAGTTCATTTAGGTTTCCGCAAGTCACCGTGAGCTCCTGTAAAATTTCCACCGTGAGTCAGGCTTTCCGCTTGCGAGTACCTTTATCCTGAAGTCAATTGGTGGTTATATTGGAAGTGTTACCTGCTGTTTGTCACCAGCCTGTATGACTTTCTTACTGGGGAAACACACGTCAATGGATGCATTTGCATACTTGCTCCATATTATCACTTTCAACGTCTGCCTCTAGAGGGAGACATTCAGTTGCAGCTCCGTTCGTGTTCATAGCCACTGGAAGGCAGACGTTCTGCTGAGTGTGACAGTGTGTCAGCGGGACCTTTGTCTGGACTCTGTGCATTGGTGATAATTCAGGGGTGAGAGGGGGTGACTCTCAATCAGAGACATAAAAAGGCTACCTGACCATGCCAGAGACAACTGTGCCTTGCAGCCCCGACAAGGTGACAGATATAGAATTTCCAGAGTCTCCCTTCATCTGAGTACCTTACATCTGAAACTCCCAATGAGAGAATATTATAGTCATCTGATTGGTACCTGTCTCGCTGTGCAAGAGCGGCTGCTCTGGTCATCCGGACACCAGCGGCCCGCCTGCTCCAGCCGAGCATGAAGTATAATCCTCTGCGCAGCTCAGCAGGCGGACCGCAGAATGAAAATAAATCTCCCGAAATCGATGGAGTAGGTTGCATCGATGGGCCGGGCGTACAAGCACGACTGGGCCTTCCAAATCATGAGAGAGAAAAAAAGAACAGAATGTGGAGGATAAAAATTAGTGACGTAAAAAAAGAAAGAGGCTCTTCAGAGTGTTTTCTCAGTAGAACGCAGGGGAGTCGTAGAGTTGAAATGAAAAACGTATTCAGTGTTAATTCCGTGCCTGCGTGTCAGCGGCCGAGCAGATAAGCTCTTCACAGCTTTCCCAGAAAGTGTGAGGGAAAACTCAGCCAACATAAAACTGTACAAAAATAATAATATAATATAATATACGCCATTTAGCAGACGCTTTTATCCAAAACGACTTACAGTAGTGAATGCATACATTTTCAGTATATATGGCCCAGTGGGAATTAAACCCACAACCTAAGCGTTGCCAACGCTGTGCCCAACTGAGCCACAGAGAACCACAGGGGGACTTCTCAGACCAAAAGCAGCCTGGCCTGAAGACAAGAGGTCACAAATGCGTTTGAAATAAATGTTGTTGTAAGGTTGAGACAGTGCCGTGTGTCAGCTTTGTCCCCCCTGAGTTGGGAATCAATGAGGTCAGAGCCAGAGAGTACACAAAGGCAGGCTCAGGCGCTGCCAAGGAGCGCAGGCAGGTCAGTGAGACAGGGAGGTCTTGTGAGAATCATGGGATTAGTGCCACATCTTGTTGTCTAGGAGTCCATGAGAGTGCCATAAGGTGGGCAGACTAAATACTGCACCCTAAAGATTTTAAAATACCTGTAGCAGTGCAAAAACTATGTTTGCACAGAAAAACATTTTGCATAGAAAACCTAGTGTAGGAGCCAGAAATACATTTTGTTTAAAAGGATATAAATGTATATGTTGTGTGAAATAAGTTCATAGTTATGTATCTACATATTATTTACATTTTTATATGTGGAACATCGCACAAGTTTTATTGCTGCTGGTGGTCCTTTAAGCCAGGTATCGCCCATAATGCACTATTATTTATAGTGACGTATTTCATTTCAAACTAGGGAGGAAGTGGAACGTGGAAGTTGTAGGAGCCTGGAGCACTACAGTTTTGACCGTAAGCAAAAACGTAAATGTAAAGGCAAAAGTGAACAAAAGTAAAAGAACCAGTTATTAGTACCAACGTATTTTATTTTCTTTGTTATCCTGCTCATTTTACTTTGCCAAAATAAACCAACTCAACTAATGAAAGATGCCTTCGTGTGCTGTGTAGCTACTGGATGCTGTGAGTACAATGTAAACAGATGCTGCTTTCAAGCTCAGTTACACAAACGAGGTAAGAACATTTTGGATACGTGCCAGCTACACTGCAAACGGGTTCCTTCAAAGCTGAAGTGGTAACAAAATTTTGAAGACCGAAGTGCCACTACACCTAGGGTTACTACAGAAAATAAATACTGTAACTATATCAATAAATACTGTAACTATTATCTTCAAACTACGTACAGTGGCAAGAAAAGGTTTGTGATCCCATCATAATTGTCTGCATTTCTGCATAAACTTGACCTAAAATGTGATCAGATATTCATCGAAGTCCTTCTAAAAGATGAAGAGAACCCAATTAAACAAATAACACAAAAAATTGCCTTTTTAAAATGTATTTACTGAGCAAAATGACACAACATCTAAATTAGCTGTTGGAAAAAGTATGTGAACCTCTAGAATTATCACTAGTTTAATTAAGGGGGTAATTAAAGTCAGGTGTTTCAATCAATGCGATGACCATCAGGAGTGAGTTTGGGTGGCCCTGCCTTATGTAAAAAATCTGGGTCTTCGCTATCAAAGTCTGGCCTTCACCACAGAGGTTTGTGGAAGCGTGCCATTTTTTGGCAGTGAGTAGTTTTCTACACCATCAAAAGGCACTTGGAAACTGGAGGAAACTCTGACAGGAAGAGGTCTGGCAGACCCAAAGCCACAACAAAATCAAAGACAAGTTTCTGAGACTCAATAGCTTGTGTGATAGGCGGCTCACAGGACAACAGCTTCAAGCACAGCTTAACACTGGTCGAAGTAAGGAAGTCTTAGTTTCAACTGTGAAGAGAAGACTTCGAGCTTCAGGTTTGACAGGTCGAGTGGCAGTAAGAAAGCCATTGCTAAGATGGCAAAATAAGAAAAAGGCTTGCTTGGGCCATGAAGCACCACCAGTGGACTACTGAAGACTGGAAGAATGTCTTATGGACCAATGAATCAAAATTTGAAATCTTGAAATTTTGAAAGGTTTTTGTAGGCCGTCGAGTAGGCAAAAGGATGGTTCTTGAGTGTGTGACACCAACTGTCAAACATGGAGGAGGAAGCGTGATGGTCTGGGGCTCTTTTGCTGGATCCAGAGTCGGTGACTTGCACAGAGTGACTGTTAACCCACATTAACCCATTACTTGTTCCCTAAAAAAGGCCTTTTTTATAAAATGAAAGACATTTTTGAAATGTACATTATTTTTCAGTTTTTGGTAACCTAAACCTTTTTTTTTTAACCTCTGTCAGTTTACAGCTTACCTTTGTACAATTTCAGGTTATTCACTGTACTTTAACTGCTTAATTTCAGTAAAAACTGGAAAATGGGGGTGTTCTAAAACTTTTGACCGGTAGTGTACATATATACCTACAAAAGAAAGGAAACATTTGAGTAAATGAGGGATACAGAGTTTATTGAAAGCAGGTGCTTCCACACTGGTGTGATATCTGAGTTAATTTCATTTTTAATTAATGTTCAGAAATTGATCTCTTTTTTTCGCTTAGAAGTTGTAGTGTAAAATGTGGAAATAAAGGTGGAAAAAGTCTAATTTAATTTGTTTTAATTTCAGGCTGTAAGGTGTGGCAGCCCAAGGGGCTGCACAAGGAAATGGCTGCTGGGTCCTTTGACACATGGGACCCAAAACACTACATTTCGCTCACGCGACTGCACAAACATTGAGGTTGCATTGATGTTGCAAAGGGTGTTGCGTGCAGTCACGTTGCAGTCGTGTTGCTTACACAAAAGCATGTAGAGAGAGCGAGAGAGAGAGAGAGAATGGGAAAGAAAGGAAGAAAGAAATCATAATGAAACCAAAACAAAAGCAGAACGGGAACTGTAAAGTTTCTGTTTAGTTGAAAATAGTTTGTTTGTGTTTTCAGTTTATTGTTTAGTGTCCCGAACCCGTGAGGGCGACGGATGGATTTGTTTCGGTTTTTACGAAGCTCCCGGTCTCGTTCTCTGCACGTGTCGGTGTGCAGAGAACTCCTCTGTTTTGTCAATAAAACTTCGTTCCGTGGACCAAAGAATCCACTCCGTCTCCAGACTGCTCTGTTCCCGGCCAGGGATTGTCACATGGCGCGTGACACACACTTTGTACATGCACAGCAGATGCGACTTGCAACACTTACAGTTTGAACGTCATACGCAACCATTTTGTACAGAGCAGTCAAGGTGCAGTACCTTGACTGGGGATACAACAGCTGATTTCTCCTGATTCCTAGGCCTAGAGCCTAGATCCCTTGCCATTATCACATTACATGCTGCTCTCAATATAAATGAACATTTCTCATTATGCCCTGCTTGCTTTAACTCCGCCAAAAAATACATTTGATAGAATAGGCTACTCCTTACCATCCAAATATTTGCTGGACCACTTCCCACTGCAACACGGCACCATGCTTTGTAGTTTTGGCAGTTTCCTTTTGGCGTCATCTGGCGATATCTCATTCATTTTAGACTGCTACATTGACAGCGGGCGTGGCTGCCTCGCTGATGCGAATCACGGCAATTTTCTCCCAGACGGGAAACAGATATCTGAAGATTGGTATGTTGTAATCGGCAAACACAATTTGTTTTTAAAACCAAATTATCGGTGAACAAGTGAATTTGCCATTAAAATGTATTTTAGGGTGAAGTTCCCTTGAGTCGGCTCATGTGCCTTCCTCATTAGGTAAACTATAAAGTGAGTCATGGACAGAACGTGGAGCACACCAGTGCACATCTGAGAGGGGAGGACTTGAACATTATCAGCTAGGAGGCCTCAGTCACGATGGTGGGGCAGTCAGGCCTGCAGGTGACGTTGTTGCCATGGTGCTGTTGTTTTGACACCTCAGCCACAAAGTGTTAAAATGATTCACATTAGTGGCGTCGCTTGTCATCTAAAAGGTCAAATCAAGACGCATCTAAATAGGAGGCAACATGAGCTGAGAAAACAAAAAAGGCAGCTAACCTTGCTGCTAACTTTGTGCCTCGTGACCAGGGTTAGGGGGTCTTTGTTTATACCAGGCCCAAAAGGAAAGCTTAAAAAAAGGTTGACGCTCAAACTAAGAGTGGCATTGTTTGTCGTTCGAGTATCGCGAACATCAAACAAGAAACTAGTCTAACAGATTATAGCCTTCCAATCTATTCAGAGCTGGCAGTGCCCACATGGCATGCAAGGGCACACAACACACGAATGTTTTCTTTATTGCGTCACTTGCATCTTGGAGCCCCCTACTGTGCAGTTTTCATACTGCCCGTCTGCTGTTTTTTAGCTGCCGCCTCAGTAACACTGTAGAATGAGGTTACTTGACATAACAGTGAACAAATGCATTCATTAGTGCTTGAATTAACATTAACAAATCATTAAACCCTGTATTTACAAAGCAGTAACAATTTTAACATACAGGTGGTGAACAAAAAAATGGAAACAAAACAGTGTCCCAACATTGAAGGGTTCCGGTGGTTCCGTAACGGTGTAGGCTGAATTTAGCTAGGATGGTTTGGGTGCGTTCGTATCCTCAGAAGGCAAGGCTGATGGTTGATGGTGTTGAGTGATAATATTCACCCCCGTGCTAAAGGATTTCTTTCCTGCAGAGAGGGGCGTCTTTCAGGATGACAGTGCCCCCATCCACACGAGTAGTCGCCCAATGGTTTGAGGAGCGTGACACTTACGTTATCCTTCCTGGTCACCAGATCTGAACCCAATCAGGCATTTATTTATTTTATTATTTTATTTATTTCTAATTTTTTTTTTCCCCCATTTCCCCCACTTTTTAGTATCCAATTCTCTCTCTCTCTCTCTCTCATTTCGTGGCAATTATCCCTCCCTCATGTGAGAACTCGCTGCCGAACTCCGGCCAGTAGTGAGTGCTGCACTGCCTCCTTCGAGCCAGGCAGAAGCCTGTCACCGACGCACAACCACTCATATATGCTGCTAGTCTTTCCTTTGGCTTTTATCCCCTCCCTGGGGTGGAAAATTGCCGCCCCCTAGTGACACTCCTGGCCAGAGCCGAAACTGGTGCGACTGGTGAAACTGGTGAACCTCGGGCGCCATGGCTAGCGTCAAACGATCTTACCTCTAGACCACGCGGGAGGCCCGATCAGGCGTTTATGAGATATTCTGGAACCATGCCAGAGACAGCATTTTCTACATCCATCGACAAAGCATGAGTTGATGAAGGGGCGGTGTTGTATTCCTGCTGCAGAATTCCAGATGCTGGTAGACTCTATGCCATGGTGCATACTGGCCACATGTGGTGGTCTACTGCCCTATTAAGTGACTTTACATTGGTGTTTAAAATGTTGTGTTCACTGCCTGTACATTAACTACTACATTCTAATACTGTATATAATAGTAGTGTACAGTATCATATTTTGGTTCCTATAATACTAATGCATCAATAAATTAGTTGGTCATTATTTTTTTTCTCCCTTTACTGAAATTTGAGAGGTGAGGGGTTAATTAATCAATTTGTTTATAGATTAACTAATATTACTATCGTTAATACTTTGCAAACATGTCATTTAATGCTTCGTTCATGTTAATGAATGCATTAGTTTATGTAAGTTCATGCAACCTTATTCTAAAGCCTTACTTCCCCCACTCTGTGAACAGCACCTACTAAGTCAATTCATCATGTGGCGAATAAGAGGAAATAAGAGGAGCGAGAGTCTATAATTCTGCGAAAAAGCAAAGATTCAAAGAAACAGAAACGCAACACAGGCACATGCCCCACAGCCCTGTTCACGCAAACACACACACACAAAATCGGCTCCATTTGTGAAAGCCCTACACCCTTTAAAGCAACCAGTGTCAGCAAAGCAAAGAGAGTGAGTGGTGATAGACCTAAAACTGTCACAGGCCTCGCTGGGGCGAGTTTGGGTTTCAGTGTGAGTGAGAACGTCAGAATGACTTGATGTGACCGCGACCCTTAAGATAGAGTGGATTTGAACCCCCAGCTTGCTGCTTGTGTAGACTGGGGTAGAGGTGAGTGGGTGTATGGCTGCCTAGCCTCGAGTGACAGGCTTATACGTCTCTGCTATTATATTATATTATAATTATCAAAAATTAAAAAACATGCTTCTCTTAAACTCCTCCAGTGCAAAAATGTCCAAAACGGGACTTGCCACAATGGGAGTTAGAACTGCCATGGGCTATTTGTTATTCGCAGTCTTCTCAAGCGATGTCACCGGTGCAATTCCCAATGCCATTTCAAAGTGCGCTCGATAAATGCTGTAGCGATGCTAGCTCCTCAGAGACTAGTGACGCTCAGGGAACAGAGACTGTGAGACAAAGGGAAGTGGTGGTGTGTGTGTGTGTGTGTGTGAAATACAGCATACACACAGACTGCCCTGTGAGAATCTGGGCAGTGTATGTTTCCACCTCTCTGGCATGGCGACTGCTGAAGCCGAACAGTGCTGCTCCCAGCCGGTAAATCGGAATTCTCTTGAGATCTCCCGAGATCTGATCATCTGGTCCGAGACTAAAGGCAGCTAGGCTGGGCCCTTCACTGAGTTTCAGAGTTTGCGCTTTTCTGGAAGGGTTCTGGTGGCTCTGTTGCACACATAAAAATGTGTTAGGAGATCATAAATTACATAAGGATATTAGTTTAACATCTCATCTCATCTCAAACACAACAGCATCCTGCAATTCAGTATCGTCATCACTGCGCTGGACCGTCTGAGCTCTTTTGGTTTGAGGGGGACAATCCTGGTTACTGGGCATCCTGGGTATTTACTAGAAAATAGCACTCAACTGCAGTATCTACACTGGCAATCAGTGACACCGCTATCAGTGTGAGTCAATAGCAATTATATACCAATGAGTCCAATGAGATGTCAGAATGACTATTGGTTTTGATATCAGTGTCCATCAGTGTTGTTTAGAAAACAGATTGATGAAAAAGCTGTTCTGATTGGACCATCTAAAGACTGCAGGCCAGGGGGGTGGACTGGGGGAAGGGGGGGAGTCACCAAAAGCACCAGGTACTTTGAAATGGACACTGAATCAAATGTGATATGTTGTCCTGTTTAATTCCACTGGAGATTTTTACAGCTCTGTCAAGACAAATATGAATAAACATACTTTCATACTAACCCATGTGCAATTTGAGTGTATGCGTTTACTGACTATACTAACACGGAGGTTATTGAAAGCAAAAATGTTTCCTTGCATACAATATGACTGAGATATGCAATGCTTGTGAAAGTCTGTTGTAAAAAAGGGTGCATTTTGTTTTCCCCCTACAAAATATACAATATTTACCAAGTAAAACTCAAATTCAATTTCTACCTAACACATCCCATACATACTTCACATACCTAACACATCCCACACGACATTAGAACCATGTATGTGCACGTCATGCATTTGAAGTTGCTATTTAGAGGAAAGGCAAGTGGGTGAGAATTGCAGAAAATGGGTGGATCTTAAGCTGAAGAGGTTTTAATAACTCACAATAACATCAATATAAATGACCCATTTGTTAAATCTCCCTGCACCCCAGTGTGTATCATTTTGATACTGTTACACAAAGAGCACACTGACCAAGAGAGTTTGGCTGTTTAGCTGTCTCAAACTCAGAAATATTCCAATGTGATGGGACTGGCCTCCCAACTCAAAATGGTAATATGAACCAAGCATTATAACAAGTAACACCATTTGCACCTTTTCACTCAAACACACACACACACACACACACACACACACGAGCATACACTCTCTCTCACATCACACACACACATATACACACACGGGCAGATTCCCTCTCTCACAGACACACACACACACACACACACACACACACAAGACAGAGATAGTGCATCAGTGGGTGAGTGAGAGTAGCATGACGAACAGGAAACATGGGTGGCGGAGAGAGAGGGGGGCGGTTAAACAGTGTATTCAAACTCACTGCCGCGCACAAACCACACAAGCGCAGCAACATCACAAGCTCGCATCAGAACCATCACGCCTGTACGGCAAGGCACAACTCCTCTCTGGACGTCATTCACCTGGACTCCACAGTAACACCGACATTATTCTTCTCTTTCTTCTGGACGGTTACCTGTGCGACAGTAACAGACAGCTTCTGGCACATTTTTCTGACCCCCCACTCACACCTGCCCCCCACATTTTGGGACAGAGGACTGACCCAGCATCAGGGGGGTCTACAGTGTGAAGGTGAGCAGAGTAGATGTTGGATTTATGAAGGAAAGATGGATTACAGCTCATGGATTTTCACCCTTGTTCTTCTCATGGTGTACTCACAACGGGGATATGCAGAAGGTAAGACCAACTTCTTATAATGTTAATACTGTAACAGAGACATACACAATATTATATTATATTCCAGAAATGTACTTTATATATTGTTATTATTATATTCTAAAATAGTATGTATTTTAGAATGTATCTTTCTAAAGCTATTTATAATCATACAAAAATAAGACCGGGTGATTTTTTTCTAAATTGTATTCTTTCTAGCAACAGACAATAACACAAGACCACAAAAAAGATTTAGCCGTGCCTCGGACACTGCCGGTGTAGTGTGCTACATTTTATACGTTCGCAAAACTCTCCGCATTTTTATTAAACAACAAAAAAGAAAAAAACAGCTGTTGCCGTTGTGTTTTTCTGGGGCAATGGGGCGAAGATGGAGGATCGGTGTAGGTCACACCTGCGGCGTGGAATACCGACGGGTTTTTGCTGCGGGCAACAACGTTCGCAGAAATGTTTGAATTCCCCTACAAAACACCCGGGGGCTTTGACGTTTTTAGGCAAATAAAGTTATCCGTCTCTCGCGTTTCGTCACGTCAATAAAACCTAACTCAAAAGAAAGGGAAAGTTTAACACTGATAGCCAAAATGAGATCAATTGAGTGTCTCCTGGTACATCCAACATATTCTTGAATCATCGACTCCTCTTCAATTTTTAATTCGAAGTGCTCCTCTTCTCAACCAATAGATACCAATGGATAATACACTGCACTACTGAAAATTCACCTTTCCCCACTATCCCTCTTAATTCCAGAATTTGCTCAGCGAATGCGTAATCGGCACTTCCAGGCTTGACTCCTTCCACAAAATGCAAATCTCTCTGATCATTAACGTCACGTTCATAGAAAAAAGTAGTTAACATTTATACGGATGATGTCATTGTTAATGTTAGATCGTTGTCTGAACTCTTGAGATTTGATAAAGGTTGTCTGTATCGAAAACGATCCTATGTGTACAGTAGCTGGTTTGAATGATAAAAGAAGAGAGGTCTATTATAGTAGCCTATAATTGTTCGCAGGACACTTGTTTGGTGTCGTATACATTCTCCCAAAAAACGGTCCGCAGGGTCTCCAATTCAATTCTAATGACTTAAAATAACTCCAGGGAATTAAAATAATAATAATAATAATAACTTCTTCAGAAAAAGAAGAAGCGAAACTAGAAAAGAAAAAGCCCAATTCCACACACTCGGGCGGCCAGCATACAGAGAGGCCAGACCGAAACTGGAGTTCCCACTGAAGCACAAGGGGAAGCCCCCTGGTGAATTACTGTAGGTTTTGACAAAATGTCAAGTCTTGCAGAGTCATTTGTGAAATGCATGTATATACATTTAATATACATGTAGTTTGTACATGTATTTAGTACACATATAATAGATTACATGCAGTGCCTTGCAAAAAGTAAGACAGCACAATTTTTACATTTTGTTGCTTTCAAGCTTTTATTTTTACACTTTCATTTAGGAACTAATATATGTTATAAATACAACCTATTCCACACATTTAAAAAAAAAAGTGAAGAAAGTATATAGACAATAATAATTTATATAAATTAAATGAAAATGGAAAATGTTAATTGCAAAAGTATTCAAACCCTATGCTCTGGCAGCTGTAAGTTAATGCAGGTGCAAAACATTACCTTAACAAGCCATACAATGAGTTGATTGGCCTCCGTCTGTGTGCCATAACAGTGACTGTCATGATTTCAGGATTAAAAACACCTGTCTTCATGAGGATCATTGGTCGGGTAGTGAATTTGAATGAAAGACACAAAAATGAAGACCAAAGAGCTTTCTCAGGAAGCCAGGGATATGGTTATCAAAAGGCATCAATTAGGAGAAGGATACACAAAAATATCTAAGGGGGCAAAAATGAACCTTTCAGCAGGACAATGATCCAAAGCACAGGGCCAAAGCGACATGAATGTCTCAAGAATAAAAAGGTGAATGTCCCAGTTACCCAGTCAAAGTCCTGATGTGAACCCCATCGAGAAACTTGAAAATTGCTGTCCATAAGCAATGAGCAAACCTGAGAGAGCTGGAGCAATTCTGCTTGGAAGAATGGGTGAAAATCACCTCCAACCAGTGTGCGAAGCTGGTAGAAACATACCCAAAAAGACTTAAAGCTGTTATTGCAGTGAAAGGTGCCTCCACCAAATATTAATGTGAGGGGTCTGAACACTTATTCAGGCAGAATATTAAAAAAATCTTATTTCTCTTGAAAACACTTGCTGACATAACAAATTACTTCTTTATAGAAATTCAGTTAGAGCATGTGAGTACTTTTGCAAGGCACTGTATGTATATATTTATATATATATATATATATATATATATGAATATCAGATTTTAGAACTTGTATAAGTATGTACAGTGCCCTCCAGATCTATCTTTTTATTTGCATGTCATCTTTTAATACCACAGTATTAAATTCATACAGTTTCATACAGTACAATTATTCACACACCGTGATTTTTGTACAGATATTACATTTTGAGGACATATTAAATTAACTGAAGACGCAATATGAATCAAGAGACACAGTTAATAACACAGAGTGACTCCAATAGGTAGCCTATATGTTTATTGTAGCATATTCCTATTGCAGTTACTCCGTGCCCTTACCTTTCCCTCTAAGGGGTCGATTGGACCTAAACCATGCCAGGAAAATGTACCCGACACCATAACTGAGCTGCCAGAACCCTTCATTTACTCAAGTGTTTTCTTTGTTTTGGCAGTCACCTGTACATATAATAAAGTATATTAAATAAATGTATCCCTGGAAAATATTTAAATCAATTAAATAAATCAAATCCCTCTGTCTACCAGGCTTAAACTTTTACGTTTTTTTGTTTTGTTTTAAGGCCTTATCTGAGAATGGCACTTTTGTTCTGTTCCCCAGATCAGAAACTGGAACAGCCCAGCAATGTGACTCTGGACATGTGGGATGGGGAAGTGACACTCGTCTGGGCTCCCCCAGCAAAGGCTTGGTCTCAGTTCCGGTACAATGTCCAGGTTGCAGAGTGAGTGCTCGTATCTTGCCCTCTTTTACCCCAACCCCCCCTCACCAACCATCCCAAAGCTATAGCTCTGGGCCCGCAGTCATGAAGCACCTCGGAGTCCGAGTGCTGATCGAGGGTTCCCCTGTTCGTATCCCAACCCAATGGAATGGGAGTTAAAAGACAAAACTGGTCCTACATCAGCATTCCAACTCTGAGACACTCTATGGACGCAGGCCCTGATTTCAGATCGAATGTGACACCTATGACACTATTGGTTCTCCCTGTAAAGTAAGATATGAACTCTGAAAAAGGCACCTATACTGTATAATAGAAAATTGAAAAGTCCTTGACACAAGGGAGCTACTACAACAGGGAGATACCGTCAGCAGGACTTGAGGAAGTCTTAACCTTGACAGTCCGGTTTGAGGCAGTGCAGAAACTGCTGTATGACAGCAATGTAAGGCAATTTGGTGTAACAGTCAAAACATATTGGCTTTTGATCAATCCCACCTACCCCCCACCCCAGCCTTTGAAAAATGTTGCATTCTGTTCTCAAGTCTTTTTGCATTTACTCTCACCATTAATCATGACTATAAAATAAAAAAAGGAAATAATGCAGAGTAAAATTGTGCTTGTTTCAATGCTCAGGTACAACGGGAAATTGCTTTGGATCCCTGTGCGCCACTGTAACGGAACGTTGTCAACCCGCTGTGACCTGACTGACGTCACTAATTCCATTAACCATTACTGGGCCCGGGTACAAACGGTCAAGGAGGAGAGCACTTCCGATTGGTTAAAATACCGTAAAAAGTTTACCAAAAAAAACAGTGAGTATTTTTATTAGATTTTTTCAAATTGACCTTTAACTGTTTAAATCATTCCTTCTTGTTTCTCATTCTTCCATCCCACTTCGAAGCCCATTTTTCTGTTCCCCTTCTCTTCTCATATCTCCAACTCTTTCTCTCTTCCTCTTTCAGAAATACTCTCTCAACACTTTTTCCCTTTCTTTTACTTCCTGTCTCATAGGCAAAGTCCGGCCCCCTACCTTCACGCTGTCCACAACCCCCACTTCAGTAAAGGTCAGAGTTCATAGGAAGCCAGCCCTGATGGTCACCTTCAGCCACGGCATCAAGTACACCTATCACCTGCAAGAGAAAGGGCAGGACAATGTGGTAAGGTCATCTCGTAATACTTAAAACAATACTAATAAGATCTTTCATACTTGGGGTTTCCAAGTGTAACAATCATGCACCATAATTCGGTTCCAATAAAACTACGTCTGTGTATTTGTTTGAGTTTAATTCTTGCCTACGTGCATGTAAGAACAATAGAATGTGCAGTGTGATATGTGATATGTAACCATCAATTTGATTGGTGCAATGAGCCAATGTACAATGGGTGTAAATGAATCATGAGTTACCCATAAAAACAGTCTTCAGAGAAAAGTTATGGGGCATGATATGTGTAAGAAATATGTCTTTCTTTATGACTATTCACGTCACTTGGATATAGGGAGGTATGCTATTGATGGCACTGTGTATCAATACCTGATAATGAGCCTTTCATTTATCATTATCATCATGTTTTCATTTCTGATTGGCTGAGACACATCATATGTGAAGCCTGGGCCAATCAGCATTGAGTGACGCATGATGTAAAAACATGGTGTCTAAGCCACAGTCAGGCTCTAACTGTTTGGCCTCGGGCTTGCAGGTTCATAAGAGCGTGCTGTGGGTGGGAGATGAAGAAAAGGAGGAGAAAGATGTGGAGCTTGAGTACCTGACTGGGGGCCGAGAGTACTGTGTCCGACTGGATATGGAGGACACTAGTGGAACATTCAAAAGTGGGACCTCCTCAGAGCAGTGCATAATACTCCCAGAACCAGGTACTACACGTCCCAGCACCCTCTCTCTGTGTTTTCCTTCAGTGTGACAGTACTGCTCATTTTGTTTGTGCAATTTGTATGTTTCTTTGTCTTAAGCTTCAGACTGTGCTTAGATGTGTTTGCCTCTGCCTTTTGTGTTTTGTAGTCACTGAAATAAGTTATAGATAATGAAAGAAACAAAACAAGAAAAAATCATTCATTCTTGTGTAACACTGAGTACTTTAGTTGCTGAAAATTAACACAGATAATGGGCAGTATTCAATAAGCATTTTCCGTCAACTTTGTCATACAAATAAATGTTTTTATAGAAGAATGCTTGGATCTAATCCCGAGTCAAAGTTAAGGACAAATGTCAATTGAATACTGGCCTGTGACTTGGAACATTTTCATGATCTGATTGAATAGGGGTCATAAATAGTCTCTGTATTTTTTAAGTAAATGGCAAACGCATGCTCCTCATTCACTGTTGTCATGTGCCCCCCTAGGAAAGTGGCTGAGACTCATGGTGATAGGCTTAGCGCTGATCTCTCTGATGGGGCTTCTCGGCCTGATGGGCCTCCTGCTGAACTGCTTCCTGAGGAGGCCGGAGAAACTGCCCAGCACCCTGGTGAGTGGCCCCTCAACCTCGCCAAGCTTGTCACTGCTTACCCGGGCCGATTTGACTTATTCACCTCCAGAGTACATTGACACATATGAAATGACAACATAGGCAGTCATTTCAGGAATTAAAGAAGGAGAGATTAATGGATTGGGGAATTGGTGTGTGGTGGAATTTAACCAGGAATTGGTGTGTGGTTGAATATAACCAGGCAACAAATCTTTGGCCTGGTTAAATTCAAGGACAACTGTTGACTTGATCCAGGCTTGTATCATTGCAGTGACTGAAACCGTCTTTCTTTCCTTCAGAAATCCTCTGGTAGTTCCTGGAACCCCCTAAGCTTGAGGGAGGTTCCCGTGGAAGTGGTGATGAACAAGGGGTGGCTCCTGATTAGCCGAAACACACAGGGGAAGGGAGGAGTGATGGGAGAGAAAATGAAGCTGAGGGACAAAGAGGAAGGACAGGACAGGAGAGGCAGCTTGGATAGTGGGATGAGCATGGACCAGGCCTTGGCGGAGACAGGCAGAGGTGGAGCGGGAGAGGGGGGCGGAGGCAAGAGCTGTAAATTGGATGACAGTGGCTGCGGGAGCCTTGGGGAAAGCGACGGCGACATCGGTGGAAGCAGGCAGCCATCTGAAGAGCTCCCCGTGCTGGACGGGAGGAATGACGGGCATGGCTCCCCACAGAAGGAGGACAGTGGTATGGGTCAGGGTTGTCAGTACAGTGGACCTAGGAGTCTGCAGGGGGAGGACTGTGGGCATCTGCTTCACAAGGTGGCAGCAACTGGGGATGCATACCGCAGCCAAAGACCATCCTTCGTTGTCGTTCAGGACAGTGAAAGAGAGGAGGCCAGTGAAATCGCCACCAATGACACAGACAATAGCATAGCGAACGTGGTGGGGTACAGACCCAGTCAGCTAAGCTGTGTGTGCCTGGGAAAAGGGCTATGTTTCTGGTGTCAGTCCACCGCACCTCTGCCCACAAAAGAACACTCCATGTGCAGCTATCCTGCTACTGACACCAGTGACCAGTTCCCTGCATCCTCAATCATTTGTTTCTCAGACAGCTACCTGAAAAAGGGCAACTTCCAAACTTGGGAAGATCTAGAGCAGAGAGAGAGTCCCTTCATTTGTCACATACAACAAACAGAATCAAGTGAGTCCGCCCCACTGCTGATCTCTGTGCCACAGCTCCCCCTTCTGTGTGGAGGACTGGACAGCAACGTGAATGCTCTGTCTCTCTCACTGCAAGATGTTGAACTGACCTTTGACTGAATGGCTATGCCATCCCCAGGGAAATAACTGACAGGGATCACGCCACAACAGGTGTGAACACGGGAAGCTACGACCTTCATTACAAGGTCAATGATAGTGACATTCTAACCTCCTGGTGCCACAGCAGGCCCTGCAAAGGCATTCGAGACACCTGAGACTTCACCTGAGAAGGGGTCACAAGGTCATTAGACATCAATCAATCAATCTTTATTTTTGTATAGCGCCATTTACAAACAGGTTGTCACACAGCGCTTCACAATTGGCATTTTCCAGAGGGAATCAAAAAACCAGAAAACCATTGGGACCAGTGTGGGAGACTGGAAAATTATTCCCTGACCCCTTAAAAGGCGGTCGAGATGAACTCCTGGAAAATTGTGGGTTACAGAGAAAAACAAAACAAATAGTCCTTGAGGCTCATGAGGCTTAACAGACCACCGGAAGGGCATTCTAAGTGTAGGGGTGGGATGGACCTCATCCCTCCAGATACCAGGGCAGGGCGGGGGATGGAACCAGCAGCTAGGGTCTGGGCCAACGGCATCCGGCTAACACATGGCAGGGGTGGGGGGTTGACTCTGGGGCAGGTGAGCTCCGGGCAGGTGCCACGAAGCCGGAGAGAAAAGAGGAAAGGTGCAATTATGACTATGATAAATATCACACCGGATCAGGGGAAAGAGTAGTGATAACACTTTTGCACCAGCAGAAGTAATCTAGGGCAGCATAACTAAATAGGTGAGTGGCACAGGGAGCACGCAGCCATGAGGGCACTCAGAGACCATCCCACCACATGAAGGCCTCTCGTATGACATCCACCATTTCCTTTTTCAACTGACAGAGCCACTTGTTCTGAAATGACACGGTGTGGGTAGTAAAACAAGGACAAAGGCAAAAAAAAGGGGAAGCCAAACAACTACTGTTATGTCCTAGATTTCAATGATTTTCATGTGTGAGAGGAAAGCAAATCAAAAGGCCTTCAATACTGAGAAATTAAGATGATTAAATATGCCATCATTCTGTGTCAATTAATGAATGCATTTGGAAGTAAAATGTCATTATGTCGATGTGGGACATTCAAGAAAACAAAACATAGCACAAAATAATTAATATGGTCCGTGCTACACTACAATAAGATAAATGACCAAGAACAGATTAAATCAAGACCGTGGCAAATTAAAACCTTCAAGCCACTACATTTCTGATTAGAAAGGTATTAAAGTTCTACTTTAATTCCCAAAATTAGTTTATAAAATACTTAGAAAGTGAGTGTATTTTGGGCTCGATTCTGTGCATCGCTGAGTATCAGCCACACCGCTCTGGCATTTGCGTTTATGCAATCGCACGGCGCTGACTCACTGCTCATTTGCACATGCTTGTTTCTCTTTCTGTCAGCGGCAATACGGCGGTCGCCATCTCATATCACTTGCTGTTATTTATTTAAGCCTTTGGAGAATTTGTATGTCGTATTTATTAATAAAAGTGTATTTATATCTAGTTCACTGAAGGAGATCTTTTGTTTGTTTGTTTGTGTGCCTGTGGCATGCACTCGTGTACACACACACACGCATTCAGATGTACATACATATGCAGTGTTCGAAGTGGGCCAATATACAATGGCATCCTATGCCACCACTTCTCAATGAACATCACCATAAAAAATGCAGGACATAGCCAGAATATACTGGTGTGAAATTAAGAGTAATTAGTATATTACCCCACCAAAAAAAATAGATTAGTTGAAATATTTCAAATATAAATTGTAGGCTCCTGTATTTCTATTAGGCTTCAGAGATGTCTGTGTCAGCCCCTGGCTGTGTTTCACTGGCCGTGCAATGATTGAGTAACTGCTAGATACAGATACAGATAGATCTAGATAAAAATACAAAATGCTTTGTCAGGAGAGCAGTGGTCACGGTTTAACCATAGGCCGTTTGCTGTTTTGTAATTTCATCAATTTTCAAACTCCACTTATGCCACTGCATATATGCAGGGTTGGGAGGGTTACTTTGTAAATGTAATTAGTGCCTGATTACTGATTACACGGCTCTGAAAGTAATCCGATACAAATACAGTTACATGTCTCAAAAAAGTAACGTAATCAGATTACTTTTAGAATACTTTTGGATTACTTACTTTTCCATCACAGATGGGTATGTTTTGGGGTACAGGAGACATTGGGATGCTGTTATATAGCCAAAGGTGGTGCTACTTAGTACTAAAAGGGTGCTCAAACTTTTGCACACGCCATGTTCACTTTTTTATTTTGATCAGTAATACATTTAAATAGTTATTATGCATTACACTTTGAAAAAGGATGTCATGTTCAACTTTCCACTGTGTTGAGGTCAGGTCAGCTTCTGTTCATTTCATAATACTAATACATTTGAGATGTCAATTTAGCTAAATATATGCAACATTGTATCTGCATTTTTTGTTGTAGTCGTCGTCATTAACATGTTATGGAATTAGAATGGACAGATTCAAAATTAATCATAATAAAAAGCAAAGGGATATTGAAAGGCAAGTTATTTTACTGTTTTGATGGCTCATCATGAGCATAACTCAAACACAGCATCTTAAACAATGTAATAACTTTTGAAACTTTTTTGGCACTGGAATAACAGCGACTTGTAAGGGATATGGCTTAGAAAAGTGCCAGTGTTGGCGGGCTGTGTAGCGGCGAATGCTCGGCAGTGCATAACGTAATTGACGTATAGTAGAGTACAATTGTCTACCAAATTGGGAGAAAACTGGGAAAAATAAAAGAATAAAATAAAATGTCATTGTTTCAACAATAAAGAAAGCAGTATAAAATTAGCAGAGCAGTTAATGCGATGCCTCAAACCGTAGGCTAAGGTCAGGTAACAGCAAATTACTGCAGAACTGTGTTCATTAAACTGACTTACTCCAAGTGCTTTTTAAGATTCGAAGTCGAGTCCTTTGATGCCGACAGTATCTTTATTCCTGGAAGACACAAGGTACACTGGACCGACAGATTTTTCCCATGTTCTTCTTTAAACTGGAAATTGTGTCGATAACGCCACAAACTAAAAGCTGACTTTTCTTCCATCTTGTCCCTATCAATGTTTGTCTGAGTGTGGGCGCGCGCTTTTTTAAACGCATTTTTTTAACGCAGTTTTTTGTTCTGTGCAGCGGGGTAGTTTTCGTGAGCTGTGTGATGATAATCATGTAGGCGTGATAATTTCATGCTGTAGCTTTAGTAATGAATATCAGCTCATTAATGTTTGTAAGGAAAACTTTCCACCAAGCATTCCAAGAAGTAATCCAAAATGTATTCACTTCAGGTTTATTAAAGTAACTGTATTCAGATTACTCGTTTTTCAAACATATATGCATATGTTTTAGTTTTTGAAATGCCATGCAGAATGTGAGACATCTGTTTCTCTCGGCACACCAAGGCTGAAACATTCCTCACACGCTGAAAGAGAGCAAATGTGAAGCGTATGTGTCACAAAAAAAAGAAAGATCACCTTTGGTTTCAATCTCCTCCAACTTATCTTCCGTTGAGACACTGTGAGACTGTTAACCATAAATATTGACGCCCACCTTCAGGCTTTCACAGCCGTCTAACCGTATAGCCCATTTCTGTTTTGAGTCATCGCAGCAAGGAAAGGGGTTTGGACCGTCAGGAATGAAAGAACGTAACGTTAAATGGCAAACCGCGATGTGCGCATATTTGCGTAAGAGGTGGAGACTAACCCGAGCTCAGGGTTACTGGCCTTTTACACTAGCAGAAGATGGCGAGAGCTTGTTGCGCGGATGAATGAAAAGCAGTTACCCCAACGTGGTCCAAGGCAAATGTGCCAGCAAATGAATAATCCTGTCTCCTTAAGACTGAGATGAGGAAATGACCCTTGGTTGGCTGATTTATTATGAGAATGTCACAATGACAGTTGCACGGTTTCAATTCAAACTGCATCTCATGGGAGCTCCTGATTGGCTCAGTCAGTAAAGGAGCTGACCGCAGCCTGGGTCCTATACCCCCCATGTGTGAGCCGCCTCGTTCTCCCAAGGGGCGGGTGGGTTTCATTCGGGTTAGCGCCGCATTATTACCTCCCAATGTTTGTACAAGCTGTATCAGATGCCCAACAAGCACAAAACCTTGTGCAAACCATTGTCAAGGTTGTGGTGAAAATGTTGTAGCAACATTTTTACAAGTGTTTTGTTTTTTTAGGTCCAGATCGCATTTTTTTCTGTAGGAAAACATTTTCGAAAAATTGCGTTTTCGCAAAATAATTATGAGAAGATGTTTTCATAACTTTCCACAAAAGAAATCGAAACTTTAATCTGAACAAATTTAAAACGTAATTGGAAAGATGTGGGCTGGGGGTTGTAAAAAGAAACAATGTAAAAACTTAGCTACAACATTGTTATCTGCCATAACCTCACACAACCTTACTGCAATGTTTATAAAAACGTTTCAACAAAGGTTTTTTTGCTAGCTAGGTAATATACAATATAGTATTGTACAATTAATACTTTGTGTATCAGTGAAGCCATATGGGACTTTTTGGGCAGAGCAAAACTTAAAGAGTCCCAGAAACTTTCATGGTCAAGGACAAATTCATTTTCACTTTTCAAAATGAGAAAAAGCAGCGAGAAAGATGCAAAATTATCTTCATTTAGGGTTTCCCCCTCCTTTCCATTTTAAAACAATTTTTTTAAAAATTCCAACAAAAGAGAAAGGGACATTCATACACACGGGCCACGAAAAAAACACATATTCAAACAAAGCATTAAATGTAATCACAAGACAGATACATGTGGGTTCTTAAGACAAGAAAAATAAACTGAGGATGAAAAACCTCCAAAATTAATTATTTTAATTCAGGGAGGCCTGCACAGAGAAAAACACAAACACGTTTTAAAAGGAAAACAAAAAAAGGGAGATTTTGTGCTCGGGCTCTTGGTCACCCAGAGAGTGCCACCTCTAGGGGGTGAGCTATATGACCAGTTATTTCGAGTGGCTCACCCCACATTTCTTTCTTGCCTTTCTCTCATCATTTAAAAAGTCTGCCAGAATGCAAAAATGGCTAAAACCATATCATATACAATAAATAGCTACGTATATAACCTGTACATTGCTCATATGTGGCAGTTCAGCTTAACCTCAAGGTTGCAGATTCAGTTCCCAGTTGGGGCACTGATATTGTTTTCTTGAGGAGGGCAGTGCGGCAATGTTATATTAAGAGTAATACTAGCAGACTGCAATCACATTTCTGCCTGTCAGTTAAGAATAGAGGTGGTGTATAGATCAAAGGAATATAATACCATTTCCCCCATAAGGCAATAGCATTTGGTGTAAAAGTACGGATCTTGGCCTCCCAGGTGGTCTAGCTGTCACGACAGGGACCAGAAAACCAGGCGCGGACCCAGAAATGCAGAAACTTCTTTTATTAGGTGAACAGGCAAAGGTCAGGCAGGAGTAATCAGGGCAATGCAGAGATCCAAAGGATGGTCGGGGACAGGCAGAGTTCGTTGCGGGCTTCAGGGGTATCAGGGGCAGGCAAGGCGTGGTCAGTGGGCAGGCGAAGGTCGAAAACGAGAAGGCAGTCCAGGGAACACAGGGAGGAGCGGGAACGAGACTGGGGTAATGACGAGCACGAGCACGAGCACGAGCACGAGCACGAACACGAACACGAACACGAACACGAACACGAACACGAACACGAACACGAACACGAACACGAACACGAACACGAACACGAACACGAACACGAACACGAACACGAACACACAAAACGCTGGGAAACAGCGATAACGCGGGAGAGTAATGTGAGCATAACACAAAGCACAGCTAACTGCAATCAGACACATGAGGAACAGGTGAAAACGATAATATAATGACAAGACTGGGAACAGGTAAATGAAAGTGAAAACACGGACCAGACAACCAGGAAAACATGGAATAAATGAAAACACTTAATTACGGGGAACACGAACACGAGACGTGACACTAGCGGTTACAGCGTCCCACGCTGGCTACTGCGACCGGGGTTCTATTCCACCGGCCGCGCCAGTATCGGCTCTGGCTGGGAGTGCCACTAAGGGGCGGCAATTGGCTGTCCACCCCAGGGAGGGGGGAGGGAAGCCGATATGAGTTTGCTGCATATAGGAGTGGCTCTGTGTACCGGAGTTACAGTCGACGGCTTGGCGAGTGCCGGCTCAGAGGAGGCAGTACATCGCCTTTGTCACTGCCAGTCTCAGGGCTATGGCAGCGAACTCACAATACGAGGGGGGGGATTGACATGAAAAGAGAGGCTGTAATTGGCTACTAAATTGGGAGAAAAAGCAAAAAAATCTGAAACCAAATCTTTCAAAAAAGTTGTAAAAAATGTAAGTATGGATCTTTTATGGATTTAGCCCTATTGACTGTATTTCCATCATCCATTGTTTCCATCAAGACATCATGGAAACAGGAAGTTGAACGAAGCTTTTGAGGACATGCTGTCCTCATGAACAGGAAGTAAATCTCTATTGCTGAGTTCACATCTCTTCCTCTGTTTGGACGTCGGCGTGTGCATGAACAGGCTGCTCCATTACAGTGTCTGTGGGTAGTTCAGCCGAGTTACAAACTCACCCCCTAAAGCTTACGACCTTAAATTAGAGAGGCAGGAAAGGACATGACCCCAGCATTAAGTGCGCTCAAGTTTACTCAAATCCACACTGGGTAAAAGGGATTCCGTTGATGGCATAGATTAAGATTAGCACGCGGGAAATAACCTCACAGGAAACATGACAGACATCCCACAATTCACCACAAACCTCTCACATCCATCTGATCAGATGATAACAATTCTACAATTCTACTCTAAAAGTAGATGTTGAGATGCAACTCATGAATAAACAAACACTCATGAATAATAATAACAATCAAAAATCATTACTATCCATTATTAAATAAAAATATAAAGCTTGTCATCAGCATGAATTCAAACATTACTTGTTACTTTAATTGTTTTAAATTAAACTGTGTAGAGTACAGCGCTGATAAACAATGGAATTGATCATAACCATAATATAGTCATAATGATCAATAGTAATAACAGGCAGCACAATTACACAAATATTTCCAATGGGATAATTTGAAGTATTTGCTAAGAAGACATGAATATCATTGCGTATATACACATGCTGATTATTTGCAGAGCTATCAAATTGTGAAGAAAACAGGTAACTGGTATTTCCACAAATTCAAAGGCACCTAGATTACCATCTCTGAAACGAACCTCCCACACAATTTGCCAGACCTGGGTGGGGGTAGTACTGCTGAATTCATTCAGATTTTTAGGTATGTTCCTATAGATAATCCAGTGTTCCACTGCATCATATTTCCTTCAACCTAGGCTCACCTCTCTCCTAATGCGAAGTTGCCAATCTTTGCCAAGGAGGACAACTTTATTATTCACATTAAAAAAAACTTTATTGGGCTGGCGGATGGCCCAGCGGTCTAGTGCACCACGCTTTGGAGCGGTGTGCGCTGCCCGTCAGAGACGCGGATCGAAACCCGCGTTTTTACCAGACCGGCCCTGGTCGTCAGCCCGATCGGAGGCGGCATTTGGCTGTCCGCCTCCGGGGGAGGGGGGAGGGAGAGCCGGCACGAGTCCGCCGAGGAGAAGGTTAATGGAGTCCGTGGAAGATCTCCGTCTCGAAAGAAGGTGGGGAAATAGGTCCAGGAATACGAATCTCCTTCCCGGAGGACGGGCGGTGGACTCGTGAGGGTGGGGAATTGAAAATAAAATAGAGGGTACAATTGGCTACTAAATTGGGAGAAAAACGGGGGAAAAATCAGAAAAAAAAAAAAAAAAAAAAAAAAAAAACTTTATTTACATTATTTCATAATTGTACTTCATTTCTTTTTTTTCTTCTTTTTTTCTCTCTTCTTTACTTTCTTTTTTCTTTTTCTCTTTTTGTATTCTTTTATTATTATTATTATTATTATTATTATTCCCAACCCTCCCAAAATCCAATGTCGCAATCGAGGTCAGTTCCGTAATCCAGTCCAGTAGTCGGTACACAAAGGGGGGTCCTCAAACAATCCAGGTCAAAACACAATAAACAATCCAACTCACTTTCAAACTCTCTCTTTCTAAATCCTGGCTGGTCAATAGACTTCACAGTTCTTTCTCCACACTCACAAGCAGTTTCCTACTCCTTCCCTGTGTGATGGGAACGAGTCCTTTAAATAGGCTTCAAAATGGCCTTCAGTTGTTCGTTAGTCCGAATCACTTCACTCCATTTAGATGCTGGACTGCGGCCTGCTGGGAAATGTAGTGTTTTCTTGGCTCCATTGGCTCCAATGTGTTGAAGGCCAGGTAGCCATTTCCTTGGGCAGCCCCTTGGGCTGCCACAATATGTTGTACATTGATTAAAATGTTATTGTTCTTGTCATTTTCTCCCTTGTGCATCTCCCTATTAGTCTCCATGCCCCCTACTGTACTGTAGTTCATAGCAGGGGGACTGCCGTGGGAACCAAAGTCAAATCATGACCAAGTGAGAGATCATTATAAACAGACACAGCGCAAACAGAGACAAACATGACATGAGAAAGAATCGTGAGAAGTATTCCCACATGCAAAACAACACAATGTAGGGGAAATCTCCATAAAGGCCACAGCAATAAGTAACTGTTCTGGGCTGCCCTGGGGATTCCGCATCCCTATTTCGACATCTTGGTGCAATAAAAGTAACATCGTGATAAACATTGGTGGTGTTTTGTCATGCATGTTAAGAAGTTATGGGCATAAGATATGTGATTGATATAACTTCAGTGCCATGTTGCCCTTTGGAATACAATTTTCAGAAATGAATACATTCAGAGAAATAAATTCCAGACTAATAAACTTAAAAACTCAAATCTGACGACTGGTTCTGTGTGGCTCAGTAGGTAGAGCATGGCGTTGACAACGCTTAGGTTGTGGGTTTGAATCCCACTGGGACCACATATACTGAAAAAAAAAGTATGCATTCACTACTATAAGTTTCTTTGGATAAAAGCATCTGCTAAATGGCATATATTATCATTCATTCAACTAATGGTAAAAAAAATACTAATAAGCAACAAATTAACTATTATTTGGGCTGATAGACCTAATAATAAATAAAGTATACATGCATTTCAACTAGAGTGAATCATAGGATGTTAGATGTATCCACATATGACAATTGTGACTGTCATTTGATTTTCACACTAATGCCAGGGTGGGAATTTTGACCTATTGCTGTCCATTACATTACATTACATTACATTACAGGCATTTGGCAGACGCTCTTATCCAGAGCGACGAACACAAACACAACTTGAGCTCCACTCTGACACGGTATTAGCCATAGGTAAACATGCCGTGACGACTGGCTGGGGCCGGGGCTCTGGATGCAGACCTTAACAGTCCAAATTAAAACTACACTGTGGAGGGCGTTGGCCTAAGGAAGTTAACAGCCCCACCTACTGGCAGGGCAGTTAGGGCGCACAACTGTTTCACACAGGCACAATGATCTAATTGTGCCTGTGTGATTTTAATTGTACCTTGGGGGTACAGGTCGAGTGGCAGTAAGAAAGCCATTGCTAAGATGGCAAAATAAGAAAAAGAGGCTTGTCTGGGCCATGAAGCACCACCAGTGGACTAATATGGACCGATTAATCAAAAATGTAAATCTTTGGTTCATCACGCATGGTTTTTGTAGGCTGTCGAGTAGGCAAAAGGATGGTTCCTCAGTGTGTGACACCAACTGTCAAACATGGAGGAGGAAGCGTGATGATCTGGGGCTCTTTTGCTGGATCCAGAGTCGGCGACTTGCACAGAGTGACTGTTAACCCACGTTAACCCATTACTTGTTCCCTGAAAAGATCAGTTTTTTATAATGCCTGTTTTTGGTCATCTAAACTTTTTTGTACCTTTTACCACTTACCTTTGTACCATTTCAGATTATTCACTGGACTTGAACTGCTTAAATTTCTGTGAAAACTGGAAAATGGGGGTGTTCTAAAACTTTTGACCGGTAGTGTACATGAATATATATGTACAGTACCAGTCAAAATTTGGACACACCTTCCATCTGGATTACAGCCAATTGGGCACTCCTTCATTCTTCAGCAAGATAACGACCCAAAACACATCTTGAAGTTGTGCAAGAACTATCTGGTGAAGGAGGAACGTGAACGATAACTCCTGGCCAGCCCAGTGTCCAGACCTCAATCCCAGAACTAGAACTTGTATGGGGCAAACTGGAAAGGAAGAGTCAAAGCAAAGCAACCCACAAGTTCCTCTGGGAATTGCTGCAGGATAGCTGGGGAAACATGTCGGGTGATTTCCTGCTAAAACTTATTAACCGAATGACTCCTGTTTGTGAGGCTATTCTCACGCCAAAGGGTGACTATTTTGAGGAATCGAAGATTCAATTTTCAATTCAATTTTCTTGAACATTGCTTTGATGTTCCTTTTGTTTATTGTTACATGCGTTTTTTGTACTTTTCAAGTATTTACTGAAACGTATACAGTGTAAAACATTGTCAATTATGAGATAAACCTAGTTTCCAGCAGGTGTGTCCAAACCTTTGACTGGTACTCATATATTGAAGCTCATGTGTTTAAATGCGAGAAGTGTAAAAAATAAATTTTTGGAACTGGAGACTGTCATGTTAAATGGGGGTTATGACATTGTTGGGATTACAGAGACATGGCTTGGCGCAGCGGATGGGGAAGAATATAATGTAGAGGGGTACAAATTGTTTAGGAAGGATAGAACTAATAAAAGAGGAGGGGGAGTGGCCCTTTATGTGAAAGACAATCTTAATGTGCAGGAAATTCCAGGTATAAACCCATTAGTTTCTTGTGAGGACATCTGGATTAGATTATTGGGAGATCGTGAGAAGGGCCTGAATATAGGAGTATGTTATAGACCTCCAGCTTCAGATAGTAACATAAATAGTACGCTCTTTGATAACATAAAACAAATCTGTGCTGAAGGAGAGACGATAATAATGGGCGACTTCAATTACCCCTCTATCAATTGGGAGATAGTGACAGGTCAGGGCAAATGTGAAGAGGAGTTTATAGATATGGTCAATGACTGCTTTTTGGTACAGTCTGTTACTCAGCCTACAAGAGGGAAATCAATACTGGATCTGGTTTTGTGTAACAATCCTGATAGAATTTGCAGCACAGAGGTAGGAGAACCAATAGGAGCAAGTGACCACAGTGCAGTTATTTTTGATATTTTTTGGCAAGTTAAGACAGCCTCCTCTAACTCTCGAATTTTTAATTTTAGACGAGCTGACTTTAATAAAATGAGAGAGAATTTAAGTAATATAGATTGGGTTAAACTTCTAGATTGCAGAACTGTGAATGAAAAATGGACTATATTTAAAAGGGTTATTGTAGATGTACAGTGTAAATTCATCCCCAAAGTAAGGAAAAATAGGATGAAAAAACAGTCTCCACAATGGATGACTAAATCTTTACGGGTGATTTTGAGGCAAAAGAAACGACTGTATAGAGTATATAAAAAGGATAACTCAGAGAGAAACAAGTTAGATTATTGTAATATGCGGGCTAAGGCTAAAAAGGAAATAAGATCAGCTAAAAGGCGGTTTGAAATTAAAATTTCCCAAGATGCAAAAAGTAACCCTAAGAAGTTTTTTCAATATTGTAGTAGAAAAAGGAAAGTTAAAGATGAGGTTAAGTGCATTAAGAATAAGGAAGGAACTTTGGTTTATAATAATAAGGACATTGCAAACACACTATAGAGTTACTTTGTGGAGAGCTTTACTAGAGAAGAGGTTATAAATATGCCTAAATGTATAGACAAGGTACGGAATGTTCTGGAGGACTTTGAGATAAGGGATGTAGAAGTACTACAAAAACTACAAAAACTTAAGACAAATAAGGCAGCAGGCCCGATGGCATATATCCCAGAGTACTCAAAGAACTTGGGGAAATTATATATAAACCATTGACAGATATTTTCAGTCAATCCATAATCACTGGAGAAATACCAGATGACTGGAAGCAGGGTAGTATAATTCCAATATATAAGAAGGGAGACCGTACTGACCCAGGGAACTATAGGCCTGTCAGTTTAACTTGCATCGCATGTAAAATGCTGGAATGTATTATTAGGGATAAGTTGGAATCATTCTTGAAAAATAATAGTATTTTAAGGGAGAGCCAGCATGGATTTCTCAAGGGGAGGTCATGCCTAACAAACCTCCTGGACTTTTTCGAAGAGGCTACAAAGTGTGTTGACCTGAACCAGGCTTATGATGTTATATATTTGGACTTTCAGAAAGCATTTGACAAGGTACCACATGAGAGGCTCATTGCTAAAATGAAATCAGTAGGAATTGTAGGAGTAGTTTCACAGTGGGTTAAAAATTGGCTGCAAGGGCGAATACAAAGAGTAGCAGTAGGTGGGGCCGAATCTGACCTCGGTGCTGTGGGCAGTGGTGTCCCGCAGGGATCGGTGCTGGGACCTCTGCTCTTCCTTATTTACATAAATGATCTGGATATGGACATTAGTAGCAAAATAGTTAAATTTGCAGATGATACTAAACTTTGGGGTTTGGCAAACAGTTTGGAATCGACAAAAGTAATCCAAGATGATTTAAACAAAATCCAAAAATGGGCAGATACATGGCAGATGACGTTCAATATTGCTAAATGTAAAGTAATGCATGTGGGAAATAAAAACATTAGACAGGAGTATTTTATGGGAGGAGAAAAGTTAGTAGGTGTTCAATTTGAAAAGGATTTAGGAGTTGTAGTGGATCAAAGCCTATCTGCATCAAAGCAGTGTGCTACAGCAGTGAAAAAAGCCAACAGGATGCTGGGATACATAGCAAAAGTATAGAGTACAAATCAAAGGAGGTTATATTAATGTTATATAACGCCTTTGTCAGACTGCACTTAGAATACTGTGTGCAGTTCTGGGCACCGCACTACAAGAGAGATATTGAAGCTCTTGAAAAGTCCAAAGAAGGGCAACTAAACTGATACCTGGTATGAAAGGTAAAAGTTATGATGATAGACTTAAGGCACTCAATTTATTTAAACTTAGCAAACGCAGACTTAGGGGGGATTTGATTGAGGTTTTTAAATTCCTAAAAGGGATTAACAAAGTAAAATACCAAAGATTTTTTAAGATAAGTGGGGTCAGCAGAACAAGAGGCCACAGGTGGAAATTAGTTAAAGGCAAATTCCGCACAGATATTAGGAAGTTTTTCTTTACACAGAGAGTTGTCAATGCCTGGAACAGCTTGCCAGGTCAGGTAGTAGAGGCAGAAACGCTCGGGCTATTCAAGGCCAGGCTAGATGTAGTACTAGATGTTCTTTAGATTAGGACATGATGAGCCAAGATGGGCCAAACGGCCCGTTCTCATCATTATGTATTCTTATATACAGTATATATATACGTATATATACAGTATATATCCATAAAGGCATTACGAGATTGAAACTAAGCCACGCTGATGTCACCAACCACCATATTCACAGTTGGTGATGAATATGATGACCTGAGATGGTTTTTTATTCCTTGAAAAGCAGTGTGGATAAAATCCCCTTCCCTTGTGTTTTGATACCACACAATACCATGACTGTCAATTTCCCCACAGGTGGCCATACAAAAAAAGCAATGTTTCCTTCCAACGCACTTCAAATCAACAGAAAATGTCCCCTCCCTTTTCTCAGTTCTGTTTTGACTTTCAGAAAAGAATAAGCTGCAGTGTTTCCGTGAAAATGGCGCAAATTCTGTCTTTTTCTTTTAACTTTGATTGTCATGTGACAGCCCTTAATGCTAATTTCTGAAATTAACCTATTCACTTGACTCGTTTCAGATGAGATGTCACTGGCAACTTTCATCCAGCTGATGCCCTGTACATGTTCTCACAACGTTGTTGTAAGTTCCGTGTATGTTTTCACTGCTAACATGTCACACAAACAAGGACAAGACAAAATAAACCTGCCATTCCTACTGACTAACCACCAAATTTTCCTGCTGAAAGAACTCCTTAAACCATAAGCATACAGTGGGTATAAAAAGTATTCACCCCCTTTGGCATTTTTCACATGCTTTCACTTACCTCATAGAATCAAAATGCATTTAACTGCGATTTCTGGCCACTGACCAACACAAAACACTCAAATATAAAACACAAACAAACACAACTAACACAATATTTTTCTTCATTAATTAAACAAATAAAATAACATCAGACAATTACAAGAGACAAGAGAGGGTATTTTTCCTTGCATTCCTCAAAAAATGTCAACAATTGCAGTGTATTTATGGCTTGTGCCTCCGTCCTGAATATACAGTGGATATAAAAAGTATTCACCCCCTTTGTCATTTTTCACATGTAGAGTATTACATAGGATACATCTATTGCACACGCTTGAACTCAGCTCTGGAACAGATGTGCTATGTTCACTGGAGTTTAGAAGAAGGACCGTTTACAAGAAAGTAGCCCTGTGTGCATGTGGTCAATGACTGTGACCAAACTGCCACCTCCCACACATTCATCATCATTAGATTTGTTTCTCTCCTGCTGCGAAGCACGCTTGACTTCATCTTCACTCTGTGCAGAGCCAGGGATCCGTGAATCTTCAATGTTGCAGAAACGCAAACGGTGCCTGTGTCTGTGTGTCTACAATATAAAAGATCCTTTATGTGTCAGATGAATTCATCCCTCCATTGTATTCTCCAATTCTGGTTTAGAGGCGGATCAGTCCTGTGTTGGAGGTTTTTCCACCCAAAATACAACTAATTACTATAAGGAATAAATAAATGTATAAATGTATTGATTAGTCACGCTCTAGGCTCTGGAAAAGCCTTTTGTCAATACATTCGAAAATAGGATATGATATGGCAGAACGTGGGGGACAAATTCTGAAAGACAGGGGGAAGTTGCAGAGTGGCAGAAGGAATAGAGGAGTCCCCAGAGGAAGTGACATCAGCTGATAAAAAAGAAGAGGAAGTGACATCAGCTGATAAAGAAGAAGAGGGGAATTTCTGTTTATGCAAGCCAGTTTCTGAGGGTGCATGTGGAAGTTACCCGTGAGCGCTGGTCTGCAGTCAGTTTTCATTTTTCTTCCTAATGGTTAAGGTTAGGGTTTGGGTAGTCAGCCAGTCCTGTGCCAGCGCTTACAGACAAATGCCCAAAGGCCCTCAAGCTAAATCACTGTACATACTGAAGCAGAGGTTTAGTCATAGCAGCACTCAAAGCACAACGTCAACATGGAAATACATGGCTTCCTTTGTAACTTACATAACCGTATGATCCCTTTGTTAGGAACTGGAAAGGAATCATAACCCCCACCCACCCACCCACCATTGGGCCTTCAGAGAAACTGAGAGTGATAAGATTTATTTTAACATAGATTTAAATAATACTGTAAGTATCCAAATGAAAAATTAAGGTTTAATCATGAAATAAGCAGATTTTTCTGTTACTTTTTCCCCTCAGTTTCTAATTCTATTTTATTTATTTTTTCCCGCATTTTATTCAGGCTAATATGCAAAGTATGACAAAAGAAGACAATGCCTTACTTGTTATGATTATTAATAGTATTGCTATATAGACACAGCTTTGGCTGAACAGATTCAAACTTTCTGACACAAATCTCATGCTTTTTTACACACAGCATTAATGTTATCACAATGTTTTGTGACAAACTGCAATGTTTCAGCATTGTTACAATAAAGCGGTATGGAGTGTTATAGCACTTAGAGGGGGTGTTGTTATGCTGATATTCACTATATAATGCAGGTTCGAGTTCCATATCGCTTTTATAAAATGGATCCATCAGGAGATATCTGTATAGACTGAGAAAAGTAAGGCAAGACCATTTGAAAAAAATTTAAACCTTTGATGGACAATAAGGCAATTTTTCTCTAACAAAGTTACTTGGTCACTAAGGAACGAAAGTTCCATTTCCGAACCATATTTCCAAGAACCTTGCCATTCGTTGTTGTTTTGAAGTTAACAGCGATTTCTTTTCAGCTCCTGAATTGCCCCCCTGGTGAAGAAATGGCCTACAGAGTATGCAGGACTCGTAAGCTGTAATGTTAGCAGGCCCAGCCAGAACTGACCGCAAACCAGAAACAAAAAGATCTTTACACAACAGCACAACTGTAAGTATTATTCAGGACCAAAATTCTGACTTTATTTCATATAAAGGGAATGACACTGTGCACATCACACGTTAGGGGTGTACATGATTCGGAAGTGTTCTAAACCTTTGCAGTCATGATTCAAACTCAAACAGGCTGATTTACATCCCGGCTTACACAAATTGTTATTCCAAATTTCAAAAACATTGCAGTAAGGTTGTTGTGAATAACACTGTTATGAGTAGCAATATTTTTTTTACAATGTTTTTTTCAACCAAAACCACATCTTCCTAGCTGCATTGTGAATGCGTGCAGAATGCGGATCACATTTTGTTTCACTCGTTTGAGTACACGTTTGAGTCAACTTTCCACAAATAAATGTTATTTGGCTAGCTGGGATGATAAATGAGGTCTATTTATATCATTTGTTTTTAAATTATGAAATTCCTGAATTGAAGGTAATTAGACATTTAGAGAGACTAGGATCCTTTAACACATCTATTCAAAAGATCCCACAAGTACTGTCTTTTTGAAAAGACTGTGAAAACTCATGCGTATGCACTACACGTACACATTAAAGGCTAAAGATGGAGACTAGCTCCTGAGTAGAAAGAGAGCAGGCCTGAAGCTTATATACCTGAAGCTGGAAACATTTCTCAGTTTTACCTGCCAGACTACCCAAGAGCTCAGCTGACCAATCGCCATGGCGCCCTTGGCTTTAATTAGCGGGCAAGTAAAATAATCGTTTTTGTCGACCTCCACATAATATGTTCAGAATGTCCCTTTGCCTGGCTGCCCTTGTTTTGTTACTCTGGTCACTCATTACAGAGCACTCATGGCTTTTATTAAAAAAAAGACTCCTAGTACTGGCACACTAGAGCTTGGAAGTGATTCAAAGTCTAGGGCATGAAGACACAATGGCTGAAAAACACAAGAAAGTTCTAGAAACATGGCAGTCTTGGCGGTCTCCTGTCTTTTTCCAGTATGGTGACAGTTACTCGTGAATATCCATGCAGCTTTATTGGCACGTAGGGAACACTGATTACTGCAAAGTTTAAAACCTGAGGTACAACCACAAAGATAGTCAAGTTAAACTAGTACAGTTAACTCAACATGTATGAATCAAATAATGCCTATGCAGTGTAGTCATGAACAAAATTTAAAAAACACAGAGAAAGATTCAGAGGTCAAAATAACCCCCCCAAAAGAAAACTATAATAATTGTTTCAAAAGTAAATAAGTTAATCAGCAGTTTCTATGTTATGAAGGTCACAGGTATACATGAACCCATTCCCCAGGTGCACAATGCTGTGAGATTCCTGTACATTTTTATACTTTTGTAAAACATCACTGTGGCTTAACATCTGTATGACCCCAAATTCTAGTCAAATGGGTAAAGGAACAGGAATATACTGACTTGTTGTTGACAAGCGAGAGAGAACGGAGGGTGAAAAATGAGACATTCTTTCTTTGATTGGCAGTGTGTTTACCTCACACTTTTTCTGAGAGCTGTATGAAAATGAAAAAGGAGAAACCACATCCTGTTTCTGATTGGCATCTTGCTCTCGTGCAGCTTGAGAAACATTTTTCATTATGTCTGATAGGCATCAGAGACTACTTGCGGCAGCCATAACCTGGTCAAATTCTTAGTAATATGAAATATTAAAGTATTTCTTAATACTGAATGATCTAAAGAATACATTTATATTGTTTTTGGGGGCAATAAAAATTACATTTATATTGTGGGGCAATAAATTAGAAAAACATGCCTCACTTTCAACAGTGGAGAGGAAGAAGGAGGTAGGCCTAAAGCAGAGAGAGAGAGAGAGAGACAGAGAGACAGAGAGACAGAGACAGAGAGACAGAGAGACAGAGAACTACATTTGTTTCAAAGTTATAATATGAAGTGACAGAAGCACAGGTAACATGCTCATCGATGTACTGTATGTACAAGACGGACAAAGTTTTTGTAACACAAAGAGAAGGAGAAATCATTTCCAAAAGCATGACTGTACAATCGATACAACCAAGGCTGAAGATCATCCATTTTCTGTGCGAGATGGTATACTTCCTGTCCAGCATGCTTTTGCATGCTGTTACTTCTTGTCCAGCATGCCACTGATGGAGAATGGCTGGGGGGACTTCTGTAGGCCCACTTTTCTGCTCAGAGACACACAGTGAGACAAATCTGACACACTAAACCACCAGCAATGCCTATAGCATCCAGTCATGTGGCCACAAAAATACCACAGCAACATGGGAAACGTCTGTGTGCTTTGTGACAGAAATACCATGGGACTTTTTGTAAGGCCAAACCACTGTGAGCTTTAATAGAATCATTCCCATGGTGACAGTACAGTTGGAACAAATGGTGGGAATCAGTACTACAAACTTAGAGATTACTCACTTCAATACTCTCTGGGTCAGTGTGGGCTCTGCAATGAGAGAGGGGGTTATTGTTAAATCTGATGATTCCTGTTGTACAGACAGTGGTAGTGGGACGGACACAGAGACAGGACTGTGAGACAGACACCGAGATAGGGCTGTGAGACAAACACAGAGACAGGGCTATGAGACACAGAGACAGGGCTGTGAGACACAGAGACAGGACTGTGAGACAGAGAACACACAGGCAGAGTTGTGAGAGAGACAGACAGTGTTGAGACAGAGTGACATAGGCAAGCAGTGTCGTGGCACCAAAATATAATGTGCAGAAACTCAAGACACTGGCTAAGTAAACAGAGGTTTTGTGGATCAAAGCCTGGGTTTGTCACAGCCTTTGTGCACAAGAGAAAGGAACACAACATTAATATCCATCAGAATGAGTCATAAAGCTATTCAATAAAACAATGCTGTCAATGATAGGGGCCAGGCTGCCTGGCAACAGATAGAGAGAGAGAGAGAGAGTTTGTACAGTATGTTAGGCTTTGGCAATATTTACTTTTTGCATTTCATGACAATAAAATGAACCAAGCCCAAGGGGCTGCCCAAGGAAATTGCTGCCTGGCCCTTCAACACATGGGAGCCAGAAACACTAGATCTATTAGTCTAATCGTGAGGTCTATTGACCAGCCGGGATTTGGAGTGTTGAGAAGTGTCTTTGGAGTGTTTGTTGTGTTTTGACCTGGATTGAGGACCCCCCTTTGTGTACCAACTACTGGACTGGATTACGGAACTGACCTGGATTTGGAATTGCATTTTGGACAACGACGACGAGTAAAGATTGTGGACTTTGTGTTTGTATCCCCCTGAATACCCCACCCTTTGTTTTGTGTGGTTTTGTCAAGAGTATTAGTTTATTAAATTATTGTTTTGTTTATATTACTGCCTCCTCTGGGTTATTTAACCTGCCTACGCCCTCTGTAAGGTCCATGCCTGTCGCCCAACCCCTAGGGACACCACAGTGTATTGAATTGAACTGAGAGAGAGAGAGAGAGAGAGAGAGAGAGAGAGAGAGAGAGAGAGAGAGAGAGAGAGAGAGAGAGAGAGAGAGAGAGAGAGAGAGAGAGAGAGAGAGAGAGAGAGAGAGAGAGAGAGAGAGAGAGAGAGAGAGAGAGAGAGAGAGAGAGAGAGAGAGAGAGAGAGAGACTGTATTTAAATATTTGAGAGACTCACTTTTGCGCTTACAGCATTTGCATTTGCATTTGCAAGCGCGCCTCAGAAGACAAAAGAGGACGATGAGGAGGAGGATGCCCAGTCCAACAGCCACCCCGATCCCCACGGGCCCCACCTTGCCCTCTGTAACACACAGCCAACCACCGCTGGGTTACGGCCCTAACACTGGTGCCAGTCATAAACAAGTGTGAACTGCAAAAGCTAGAAATCAATGCACACGGTCTAAAAGTGAATAAAGACACAAAGGCATATATGAACAGTCAGTTTCAGGTTTGCCAAGATCTGGATTCATAATGATAATATCTTTAACAAAAACAAAAAACATTTGATGAGTTCATTTTGGTGGGCATTCAACAAAAAAACTGCCACTTCCCTTTATTTGTAAGTCAAAGTTCAGGACAAATATAGATAGAATCTGGGCCACAGTCTCACACACACACACACACACACACACACACACACACACACAGTCACACATACACACACATGCGATCATTCCAGGCACAGGGTACTCAAAGCACACAAACATAGCCCTGTGGAGAATGGAAACAGTTCTGTACTCACTGAATGCGGGAGATATAGTGGGCAGGGTGCCAAACGGGTTCTCTGTGGAAGAGAAAGCAAAAGTCCCCTCACAAACCTAACAGTTCATCAAACACACGGTCACAGCAGTAGATGCTTTCTTACATTCAGGGACAAGGACAGTTGGCACAATGCAGCCAATGATACAGCAAACACGCACACACACAAACACAGGCACACACATACAAACTTACACACCCACACAGACTAACTTAGACACACATATACATACATGCACACGCACAGACAAATGTACACACACACACACATATGCACATACACACAGACAAACTTAGGCACACATACACACACACATACACACACACACTTCAGATTGTTACAATCTTAACAGATATAATGCTAAGATAGTAGCAAGGTAACTATAAGAGATACAACATTGTCTTGATGCTAAGGGTCTGCTCAAAGGCAGGCAGGCAGGCAGACTGGCTGGACAGACACTAGAACAAACACACATTCACATGGATCCACAAAAACACATAGACATGCACACACACACACACACACACATGGACCCACACAAACACATACAGACATACACACACACACACTCACATGGACCCCCCCCACACACACACACACACATGGACCCACACAAACATGCACACATAGACACACACACACACACACACACACACACATAAACATCTGTAAAGAAGTGAAATGTAAGTTTATGTTGAAATATACTGTATGGAGGTTTTACATCAGACTCGCACATCCCTGTAAAGAGTCCCAGCCTCTCTGTATGTCACATGCTCTCTTTAAATGCAATACAGACCTGCGCCATCTATAGTCTTCAATCTCATTTAAGTCTGCTCCTCATTCAGAGCAACAAGTGGTCAGCATTGTTCAGTGTTGTGCATGTCCCTTACCGATAGAATCACCCATGGCTGTTCAGCAGAAGGGCCTTCTCCCTTTCTCCCTCTTCCTCCAGTCTTCCTTATCTGGATTTGGAAGTTTGATTTTCCGCCTTAAACTCCTATTCCCCTAACCAGTCATCTAAGCGTAGTTGTTTATCCCTTTTTTGTTGCTCTCCTTCTCTGTCTCTCTTTCTCTCTCTCTCTCATTGTCTGACTTGTTCAGGGCCTTGCCTCCCCAATGCTGCATTATTGTCATTCCGCAAACTGGTCCTTCTTCATTCTCCAGCTCTCTGACATTTCCTCGGCCCCCGTTTGTATACTTAAACACCTCCATTTCAATAAATATAATAATAATAGTACTAATACATTATTGCATTTGCATTGAAACTCACCTCAACCACCACCAAAGTGTAGCATTAACCTGAATGTATTGCTCTAAAGTGGCTTTATTCTATTTTCATATAAATCTTGCTACAGGTAATTTTCTAGTTGTAGTGTTTTCAGCTCCACTGTCAACACAAAAATCTATCATTGCAATGTACTGTAATTATAGGACAGACCTGCTGGCTAAGCTGCTGAGAAGAAGCACGCCACGTGCCAAAGGAATCAGAGGCACAGGAGGCGTGAGAGTGACACCTGCTGGTGAAATATCATATTACTTCACACACACATACATCTCCATTGAAGCTCATGACCATTGCGATCTTCAAAAAGTTTCAGTTCAGTGACAGGATTGGTTTTCCAAGTTCCTTTCCTGTGGTGGGAATTGGATCACCATGGCACTGAAACACACCTTTTATAGCGTCATTTCCTCCGCAGTTACCTACTGACGTTTTCTCTCGCTTACACTCCTACTTGCTTAAATTCCAGTATCTCTCTTCCTCTGAACTTCGTTCAACTTCATACATGTCAGTTTTCCATTGCAACGTCCTCTTCCTTGGGTGAAAGCTTGAAAATAAAAAAAACATTTTCAATAACATATTATTGAATATTTTTCCACATTTTATGAGTTACATATTTGACATTTAAAAAAATGAATAACCATTTTTGGTTTACACATAATTTGTAACATCGCGATGGTGTAATTATTAAATACGTATATTGTATGAAATAGCTACACCTCGTATACAGATTCTTAACATGATAGATTATGAATCATGATTTCATAGTATATTGCTTACAATATAGCCTACTAATATCACGAGTAATAATAATATTGATAACGATGGATTTCAGTTATATAGCGCATGTAATGCTGTACGGGGAAATGGAGTAGGGACATCACCTCACCAGCCACAAATGTGAAGCACCCACTTGGAGTGATGTAGCTACAGCGACCATTTTGTGCCGGAATCTCGCCATTACTTCAGTTGAGGTGAGGAGGAAGGGTTTCATTTTCTAATTATACCAGGTCACCGGGGAATAGGCTACACTTCTCTTTGCAATAACTGTCAAGGGATCTTTAATGATCTGGGTGAGTCATTGCCCCAGAAACACACACACACACACACACACACACACACACACACACATATATATACAGTATATATAGTGCCTTGCAAAAATACTCAGACCCAAAAGTATTCTGTTTTTAAATGTTTCTGGAGTACAAATGTTACGTTCACATTTTTTACATTAAATATTTTGAACGCAAAACACATGCTCAAACTGAATTTGTATAAGGAAGTAATTCGTTATGTCTGCAAAAAAAAATTCCCCCCATGCACCCCCTCCCCCGGTACGCGAAATAAATGAACTGGTCTCAGCTTTCTTTCGTGTGTACCACACCCCGCTCCCCCCGGTTCGCGGAAAATGGTCTTGAATGAAACCGGTCCGTGGTGCAAAAAAGGTTGGGGACCGCTGCCCTAACTGGTGGAAGGGACTCAGGGAGTGCTAACGGATTACCGTTACGTGCCTCGCCCCGGGTGCTGGCAACCCACGCTACGCCACTGCCTAGGTGCCACAGTTCGTATTTGAGTAGCTCAGCACGACTCGTTTTGTAAATTCACGTGCCTTTCAATAACTGTCTTTTGTGTGCATAATGGTAACGCGATCCGTGGGATTTTAACCCGATCGTTTCAGAACGCGGTGATGAGCTGAGATAAAACGATTGGATGACAGGGGACAGGGGTAAGTCATTAGCGTCAGAGGAACGGGGTAGTGTCAAATCAATGCTGGCCGCCACCGGCTCCACCCCTTCGAGTTAGTATGGGACTCGGGTTTCCAGGTGGGGATCTTACCAGGAAGGGACCTGAGTTGATGACAGCACAGTAGTAGACAGGGAAGTTTTATAATCCGCGACAGATTCAAAGAGCTGGGAAACAGTATTGTCTGATTCGTAGAATTGTTACCAGGTGTGACGGAGACTCGGTGGATGGTGTGTGTGTCAGTGTTTGGGGTCAATTCCATTCCAGTTCAGTTCAGTAGGCTATATCCAGGAAATTCATTGAAATAAAATTCCCATAGAACATTTCAAGCATTTTTAAATTTGACCCCAACCCTTGTGTGTGTGTGTGTGTGTGTGTGTGTGTGTGTGTTTATTTCCGTGTGTGTTTGGACGTGATGCGTGGGTTTCCTGGCAGAGGCATCACAGCTGAGATCATGGAGTTGCACATATCTTGCCAATGGGCAATTTTCATTTAAAAATGTTACAAATTAGTGACTTATTACATCACAATCAATGGTATCTTCCACATATCCTACACTCCCCCCCTTCCCAGCTGAGACTGTCACACACGACACAAATTGCCCCCCACAGGTGCTCTGAGCGCTAATGTTGCCAGGAAAGAGCTGGAATGGATTACACCAGAAATTAAACAATGGGAATTTTTACAATCAGCAAGGGATTAAAAGAGCTGGGGGAGCAGAGATGATGTGTATGTGTGTGTGAGCAGTGTGGGTGCATGTGTGTGTGTGTGAGCAGTGTGTGTGTGTGCGTGTCTGTGAGCAGTGTGTGTGTGTGAGCGATTTGGGGTATGTGTGTGAACTATAACTATACCTACGTGTGTGTATATATCTCTCAAAAAGAGAGACATTTCCTTCAGGGAATCGCTTTCATTTTCCCTCCATCCATCCCATTCATCATTCATCCAATTTTCTATATTAAAAAACATTTAAAAGAAAATGCATTTAAAGTATGTATTATATTTCAAAATGTAAAAAACAAAGCCCTATATTGCAATGTCTGTAATGGCTTTCCGTGTCGCATTCTGGTTTTGGGGTTGTCTTTTATTGTTTTTTTTCCCCCCTTTATCAGTTTTAAAACAAAACAAAAAAAAGATTTTACTAAATTGTGCATTTATGGCCAAAATGGGGAAAAAAAAGACATTCGTGTATACACAATGGATCATGGATACACTTCTCACAAGGACAAGGGCACAAAAACAACACATTCAAACAGTAAATATGATCACGAAACAATGATACATACATGCATAGGAATAGGGAATATTTAAAAATAAATAAACTGAAAAGAAAAACATACAAAACAGGTCACTTTAAAATTCACACAATGTCCCACCCTGCAGATAATGAGCAACAAAACTACCCGAGAAAACAAGCACTCCACAAACACCGTGGTACAAAGGCTCATGGGGGTTATGCAGTAAGAGTGTATAACTGTAAAAAAATAAAAAATAAAAATAAATGCAGTACCGTTTTAAAAATACTACCATTTTCCCACAATGCAACATCATGTTATGCTGTACTGCATACAGTTAATTATAGTGTTATATAATTATAGTGTTCCTCCAATATTCTCACTTCCTTCTCATTCCATACATACCTGCTATCTGTTGATCTTTTCCCAAAGTATAGTATGCCATCAGTGTCATGCCAAAGCATTGTATATCTTTCTTTCTTTTTCACACACACTGACTCCAGACTCAAATCCCCATGCAGTAATTCATAATGTTGTCTTTATAAATACAAAAGTGAGAATTCTTTTGCCGTTCCTGAGAATTCCACTTTTGTGCGACACTGACAATGCCGTAGTTATATAACTCTTTCTCGTCACATAGGAAACCTTTACCGTAGCCATTGTCTCCCTGTGGCCGACTTTCAAAGGAACTCCATCTCAGCCCACACACGTACACAATGTCGGCCTCACTCTCAAAGTCACCTGCATTTGGGCTCAGCACACATTTTTATGGCCTCAATTTAACCGTACGGAGGTTCTCTGACCAAGACGGGACGCAACGGTTGTGTGCAAGATGTGGGGAGTTGTGAAACAATGTATAATCTTACAGGGTCTCCAGGTGTTTCGACTATATTTTTTGGGTTGTGAAATTCACTTTGTGCCTTCACCTCTGAAGGTCCTTTGTGTTTGAAGGAGCTTCGAGGTTCACTTCTCGCTTGGGTCTTGTTCCGTTTTGTCCTCTGGTATCCAGTTTGCTCCCCTTTCTTGTTCTTTCATACGGACTCGAAGGCATCGGTATGGCAACAAAGGAAAACACCTTACATCAATCACTGACCCCATAGTCATCTGGTTTTTGTTTTTATTAACCCTCTGTCTGGCCTTAATGCAGAGAATAACATACATTTTGGGTTGTCAGTTAGAAGGCATCAATCACTGACCCCATAGTCAAATGACCATTACTACATTGGTCATTTTGTTTTTGTTTTTATTAAACAACAATGATGTAACTGTGATGATTTTTTTGCCCTTTTAATGTGGCCAATGCTGGGCAGGTGTTAATTATGGGGCAAGCAGTTATCTATTAAGTTTAAAAAGTTATTTCATCTTTAAACAACAATGATGTATCTTGTGCATACTTTCTATTAAGTTTAAGTTATTAAGTTATCTTGTGCATACTTTCTCTTAAAATCTCTCATAGCCGTGGTCTGCATGACTCAAGTGTAGTTTTGTTGCAAGCTAATCGGTCTGAAAGCCACAACTGTAGCCAGCTATTATGTCAAACACAGTGCATTCCATGTGACACTGTTGTGTAACGGACAGCATAAGAACAGGTGGCACGACAAGACTTCTCTCCAGAAGTGTCTCAGGGTCGGTGAGTTTGACAATAAGAAGAAATTATTATTATTATCACCAATTAACCCATTTACTTGAGTTAATTAATCACCAGGGATAATGTCACAGAGCCGATTGAGAAGTGTTACAATACAGTAGTTGACATCTTGGCAAAACAATCTCTGGTCAACAGCAAACAGAAAATTGCACAACCCAATAACATCACTAGTTGAGTGAGGTTTTTTGCATGACAGTGTCATGAGACAACCTGCCAAAAAAAACGCAACATGGGAAACATGGAAACACACTCCTGAATTTCCAGTTGTGTGAGGAATCAAACATACGGTATATGAGTCATTAAGACAGCAGTTTCAATTGGGGTCTGACACCAAGCCAACCACTGTGGAGCAACAAACCAGGCCCAACCCAAACACACAAACACAACACAGCTAGAATGGCATGTGAAATAGCTATGTGAGAGTGAAGCTTCACAAACCCCCAATAATGGGTGGAGGTCAAAAAGAGCTGTCAATCCTTGACACATTACATTGTAGGCATCTAGCAGATGCTCTTATGCAGAGAGACTTACGCAGTTCACATTTATTTACATACAATAAATGTATACTACTGGTCAAAAGTTTTAGAACACCCCCCATTTTCCAGTTTTTACAGAAATTTAAGTCCAGTGAATGACCGGAAGTGGTACAAAGGTAAGTGGCAAACTGCCAGAGGTTTTTAAAAAAGTTTAGGTTACCAAAAACTGAAAAATAATGTACATTTTTTGGCAGTGAGTAGTTTCCTACACCATCAAAAGGCACTTGGAAACAGGAGGAAACTGACAGGAAGAGGTCTGGTAGACCCAAAGCCACAACAAAATCAGAAGACAAGTTTTGAGAGTCAACAGCTTGCGTAATAGGCAGCTCACAGGACAACAGCTTCAAGCACAGCTTAACACTGGTCAAAGTAAGGAAGTCTGTTTCACCTGTGAAGAAAAGACTTTGAGCTGCAGGTTTGACAGGTAGAGTGGCAGTAAGAAAGCCATTTCTAAGATGGCAAAATAAGAAAAAGAGGCTTGCGTGGGCCATGAAGCACTGCCAGTGGACTACTGAAGACTGGAGGAAGGTCTTATGGACCGATGAATCCAAATTTGAAATCTTGAAAGGTTTTTGTAGGCCGCCGAGTTGGCCGAAAGGATGGTATAGGAGCCCAAAATACCTTTTGTTTAAAAGGATATAAATGTATATGTTGTATGAAATAAGTTCAAAGGTATGTATTTACATATTATTGACATTTTTGAAATGTGGAATATCGCTTTAACTTTTATTGCTGCTGGTGGTCCTTTAAGCCAGGTATCGCCCATAATGCACTATTATTTATAGTGACGCATTTCATTCAAACTAGTGAGGAAGTAGAACGTGGAAGCTTTAGGAGCTCATGGGCACTACAGTTTTTGACCGTAAGCGAAAACGTCATCATAAACATAAATGCAAAACGTAAATGTAAAGGCAAAAGTGAACAGAAGTAAAAGAACCAGTTATTATTACCAACGTATTTGATTTCTTTGTTATCCTGCTCATTTTACTTTGCCAAATAAACCAACTCCACTAAATAAAGATGCCTTTGTATGCTGTATACTGGATGTTGTGAGTACAATGTAAACGTATGCTGCTTTCAAGCTCAGTCACACAAACGAGGTAAAAACATTTTGGATACGTGTCAGCTACACTGCAAACGGGTTCCTTCAAAGCTGAAGTGGTGACTAAATGTTGAAGACCGAAGTGCCACTATAGATGGTTCCTCAGTGTGTGACACCAACTGTCAAACAGGAGGGGGAAGCGTGATGGTCCGGGGCTCTTTTGCTGGATCCAGAGTCGGCGACTTGCACAGAGTGACAGAGTTACCCATTACTTGTTCCCTGAAAAGGGCCTTTTTTATAACTCTGAAATTTACATTTTTCAGTTTTTGGTAACCTAAACTTTTTTTTTACCGCTTACCTTTGTACCATTTCAGGTTATTCACTGGACTGGAACTGCTTAAATGTCAGTAAAAACTGGAAAATGTGGGTGTCATGTACTGTCAACCAAAATGCTTGGCTCGCTACAACAAAACAATGTGATTTTTTCAAATCGGTGAGTCACCGCTAACACATACGTACCCCACCCATTTTGGGGTTTCACGAAGCCTCACTCACCCATCACTCCTCCCTCTCTGTGGACAACAAAGTGAGGGACTGTTTTCCTGGAAGCCCGTAATACAGCTGTGCGTGCCCTCACCTGAGTCATACCGTTTTTCCCAGTGATGCAGCAATGTTGCTGCTACGTTTTGGAAACGCTGTGTGCTTGAATGAGGAAAAACATTTTCAGATTTCTCATTTCTATGCTTATTGGTTAAAGAAACTTGAGGGACAAAGTAATTTCCCCCCACATGCACTGCATGTCCGTTTGTACGTTTTTATTGTATTTATTTTAATTTTATTTCAGTGCTTTATTCGGGACAGATGTTAGAAATTAGCCTTTGGCTATAAAGACTTAAGGTAATGCTGATGCTTGTTTTTTTAACATTGGAAAACATTGTTTAACATTGTCTTTAGCATTTGTTTTGCTGTGTCTCTGGCAAATAAACAAATAAATAAATGTATTTGATAAAATAATAACATAACAATATATATTTTCTTGCCGGACGTGGGGCAGGAGTCAAAATGCAGGACACCTGATCACCCAACATGCGCAAGTGCCTCAACACAACATAGTTAACATTGTTAATATATGGCTTTGATCTATACATATATATATATATATATATATATATTGTTAATATATGGCTTTCAGGGAAATACACAAAATAAAATAAACTGACCATACATCTTTTCCTCTTCCTCTTCCTCTTCCTGGACACCCCCCACCCCAATGGGATCTACTGGCATTTCATCGTATGGTATAATTACACCCCTTGTCTGAGAGGCGTGTGTCATGTGACACAATACTCAGAATACAGATTCTACAGACAAGGTAGAATTAGAACGAAATTCACACCCTCCAGACAGAACGTGCCAAGCTGACAGGCAGGGAGGAAGTGCATGGCAGTTCTTTGTCTTTCTAGACATTGCCATCAGTTTCTGGGAAGGTACCATTTTGTGAATGGGAGGGGGGTCAGTGAGGTGGAGTCAGTACAAGAGTGGGAAGAAGAGGATAGGCTAGAACTATTGCTGCATCACTTCTGTTTAAACAGCACGATAGAGGCGCTCTGAACAACAGTTCAAACAGAGGGAAAGAGGGGGAAGGGAGAGAGAGAGAGAGTGTGTGGTTTTTTTAAAAGGGGGAAACAATATAAGGGCCAGGGAGGAGGAAGAGCAAAATCTCCCTTTAAAACTGTTTGGTTCCCTCTCTCACACATTCACTCAGGATTCATTTCCCAAAGGATACTACAGGACCTGCTGGCACTTGAACCGTGAGTACATTTTACCCATGCGGTCAGTCTGTTTGCGTGTTTGTCAGGGCTGCCTTCAGGCCTTCTGGACCCAGATCATTCTTAAAATATTTTAGCTCCTGTATATTATTGTGCATTATAATATTATATCCCAGCTACATGTACATAACAACACACGTGTATATATTATATATATATATATATATACACACACACACAGACATATATCTGCATACACACACACACACACACACACACACATACATACATACAGGTAACTGCCAAAATAAAGGAAACACTTCAGTAAATGAAGGGTTCTGGCAGCTGTTATGGTAACCATTCCTTGAATGGTTTAGGTCCACTCAACCTCTTAGAGGGAAATGTAAACACCAATAAATACAAAGCCATTCGGAGTGATGACTTTCATCCTGTGGTGAAGCATTTATATCCTGATGGAAGTGGTCTCTTACAGGATGGCAATGACCCCATCCACATGGCACGAGTGGTCACTGAATGTTGGGATTGGGATTAGGATTAAAACGATGTAAACCATATGCCATGGCTGTCTCAGTCAGCAGATCTCAACGCAATTGAACACTTATGGGAGATTGTGGAGCGACGCCTGAGACAGCGTTTCCCACCACCACCAACAAAACACCAAATGTTGTAATTTCTCATGGAAGAATGGTGTTGCATCCCTCCAATAGTTCCAGACACTTGTAGAATCTATGCCAATGCTCATTGAAGCTGTTCTTGCGGCTCGCGGTGGCCAAACGCCCCATTAAGACGTTATGTTGATGTTTCCTTTATTCTGGTAGTTACCTGTATATATATATATTAGCCTATACGTTTGTGTCTGTGTGTGTCGGTGTCTGTGTAAACGGATCTACCTGATAGGCCTATCGGTACCTGTGTGGTAGACGGCTATGTCTAAATTTATCCAGGGCATAAATTCGTATTTGCGATACGAAAAGACAAACAGTGGCCAAAGCTGTCTTCGCATGCAAATCCGGATCTTATCATGTGCATATGATCCCCATTTCGTTCCCTTCCTCGTCTTCGTTCCTTTATACGGACAGGTGGCATGACGAGTGCAGGTGAGCGTACAAAACACAAGGGCGACAGTAAGACTTACTTTAAAAAACAACAACAATCCCATGACACAAACGCGCCTGTGATTGCTCTACTCTCTCGTCCTCGCTCACAGCCCCGGCGCAGACGCACTGCACACAGTGACTACAGCAAGCAAACACAAACGCAAACACCACGTCTGCAACCGGCACACACTTGTCAAACAAGTAGCCAGATTGAAGAGGCCGTCCTAGCTGGCGAACACACACATTCTCACAACCTTCCTGCAACGTCATTTAAATGCCATTACTCGTTAATTTGCACATGGCCTTTCACAGGGCAGCGTGTCTTTCTATTCATTCGTAGATATTTCCCAGTTATACAACTGGACGTTAATCAATGCAATTCAGAGCCAAGTACGATGCCTTGCTGTGGGCAACAGCACCCGGGATTTGAACTCAATACGTACACGCTCTACGCTGCCACGTGCTATCGCGGCAGCAGCGTGATGGTGATACTGGGAATGTGTTGCAGACGTCTCCCCTGCACGTGGGCAGATGGCAAACCTATCTTTCTGCCATTATCTGCATATGAATAGGTGACAATGTGCAATGCGCCGGCGATGAGCAGCGCACAAATAAGAAGATACCGATACGCTTGTAAATAATATGACCTATAAACTACTTCATTGTTACCTCCGACAAATCCCAATAACCGCTTCCTCGAGTCGATGCCAGGAACCCCGCCGGTCGAACTGCGATACTGAGTCCGCCGTGCCCCTCCTGGGCGAAGAACAAAAAACCTGGACTGATAACGGTGAGCGTGGGAGGGAAGGTTGATTTTTATTATGATAAGGAAATGATTTTTAATAGCTTCAGCGCTTAATGCGGTCCATAGTCTCGTGGCGAGTGCTGTAAAACACTCAATACAATTGTTGAATTCGTATTTCAAAGAGCTAGCATGCTGCGGTTCAGTATGGGGAACTGGCGTCAGGGTCCTCCTATGGCCGCTCTCTAGAGAAACGGATGAGACTCTTTACCCAGCCAACGAAAAACGTTATCGCAGCTTTTTACAATGTAGCAGGAAGGTTGTGGGTAAGGTTGTATTTAATACAAACATTTATCTACAGTTCCTTTATAACGTTTATTTTTCACCACACTGACGTGTGTGAACGTAAAACCTTTCTCGTTGGAAAAGGTAGGCCTATGTGTGTGTACCTGTTTACAACACCGCTGGAAAGTTGTGTGGGGGTGGTTTTGTAAAAATATTGCTACAACGTTGTTATTCACCACAGACTGGCACAATATTGTTGCAATAAAATTGCAGTAAAGTTCCGTGCTAGCTGGGTACCTCTCGGCTCACGATGGCACATGAGGCTCAAAGTCCATCGTTAAACCTGCCCACACTCACTACTCAGGCCAACCAAATTAACTATTCAGCTCAAGCACGGCCTCTTTAAGAGCAGTGCCCTTCTTGTGTCTGTAAATAACCCAGTTTACCTGCCCCGGCGCTTCCAGTTATCACCGGCCAGGGTAGTAGATTCCGCTGACTTGCTCTCTGCCTCTATTGCTGGGCTTCGGTGGCTGTCCTGCCACTGGCTGTCTCACCTCCAGGGGGCAGTAGAGAGGTGAGAACAGGTGAGCTTTATTTAATTATTAAATGAGTAAGGTACTGCAGGTGGAGGCGATTAAGCTGAGGCAACTGACAGAGGCAGAACTTGGGGGGTGTTGCAGGTCAGGAGGGTGGCAGCATAAGGAAGTAGAAGATGCAGTAGGCATTCTGATTATGGATCAGTAGATCAGGGCCGGAGAGCGCTCGCAGCCAGGCAGCAGATAGAGGGAATTGTTTTCGGCTCTGAAATGCACAGCGACGCGGGCCACTCAAACGTGCTGCGTCCCGCACAGGCTCAGAGCACCGCAGAGTGGCTGACTGCATTCCAGGTAGGGTTACAGACTGGTTCTTCTTTAAACAAGCAAATGTCTCAATTTGTGTGTTTTCCATATGACCATGTGAGTGTTTGAAGGATGTTACACACGCACACAAAACATTTAGTTATATTTATATATAATCTCTCTCTGTCTATATATATATATATATATATGTGGGTAACTGCCAAAATAAAGACAACCTGGGGACAACACTCAAATGGCCCTGGGCCAGACTAGGAGAGTCCCAGCCGGGTGGTGTGGGGCTTGTTGGGTTGGGGGGGCTATCTGTGTGACCCCCTGACAGACACTCTCAGTACTGCACGCGTTTAAATGATTTACTCAAGTGTTGCCTTTATTTTACCAGTTACCTGTATGTATGTATGTGTGTGTGTGTTTATGTATACGTATATATATATATATATTTTTAAATATATATAGGTCAATGTCAATACCGATCTTGGCTGGCAACGGGAAAAACTCTTTGAGCATGAGGTGTCATTGTACAACTTAAGGTGTGAATCGGCCGGTAAGGAAAGAGAAGCCAAAATCAGACAGGTGCTGACGTTGGGAGCGGCTGCCTGCGAGCGGGCATGGCCTGGCACAGCTAGAGCTAAGAGGGCGCTGCTGTTCACAGGCCAGGGGGGGCGGGAGGCGCAGCTTTTCGGGAAGGTAGAGAGAGGTGCCATCGAGGTGAGAGGTGTCCTGTTTCAGGGAAGTTTCTCTGTTGCGCGTGAGGGGCGGGAATGTCTGACGTGTCTGAGCGCAGGTGTGCGTGCGCTGACCTTTTCCGCCGGTTACCGAGCCCTAGAGGCGGCAGACGCTGGCTGGACCGCTGTCAAAGAGACGCATCGGCTGGCCCCAGGGGAGCGACAGACAAAGGGCGAGCAACCGGAGGAACAAAAGGAAGAGAAAGAGGGAGGAGAGGAGGGAGGTGATATAGCGCAGGTGTGCGGCAGGGCGGACGTTTTTGTTTCGCCGAGGCAAGGAGCTCACACGACCGCACTGAAGTGACGGAGCGCTGCTGGAATTCCGCACGGTTCCATTTGCTTGGGGCAGGGGCGCGCTCGTGCTCCTTTTTCAGCCGGCGCTCTCCCCCTCTTGTCTTTCTTTTGCTCTCTCTCTCCCTCCACATACCTCCGTCTCGTCCGTGCACGTTTGGCGGAGCCAAGTGCGGGACAGAGCCACAATGAGGGTGAGTAAACCTGGGGTCAGCCGAGGGGGCATAGGGACAGCCAAACTTTACCCTCGGATTCAATCCAAAGCGCCAAGTAAAACATCACCAAGTGTATCTGTGAAGGTTTTGTTTGTTTGTCTTCGATTGAGTAGCACTTTTCCCTGAGATGGTTTGGTGGTTTGGATTGAATCCAGGGCTGAGGCGCCAGCGTAAAGATAAACCAGTCAGCTTGTTTGCAGTCAGTGACACAAAGTAGGGCTAAACAGCTTCGTGGCCTCTTTTTCGAAACGTTGTATTATCGAGCGTAACTCGCCTAATGTGCATACGCAACGCTGCTGTCACATTGAGTAACCTAATTCACATTTATGCCTCGGTTGTGTGATATTTAAGTGTAACATCAGGTTATTGCTTATATGTACGCCCCACTGTGTGCGCACGCATGTCTTACTACCTGCTTTAACTGCCGGGGGGGGTGTATTTGTGGCTGGTGGTGTAACGGTTAATAGTCCTTTAATGTATAGTGGTGTGTACCCCTTTAAGGTGCAGTGATGTTTGTGTGTTTTTGGGGTTACGAGGACACGCGCGCGCTCGTAGGGGAACGAGTTAAATGGGACAATTGGCAGCAGAGATAACTCTAGAATTGGTAGCAAAGCTGGTTGGACACTTTTTCAGTCATTCGATGAATAAAGACTCACGCTGTTGTACTGTGAACCAACCTTGTCTGATCAATAATGCTACAGTGGCAGGTGAAAGGGTAAAGAATATTTCCTTCCTGGAGCGTATAGGGGGGGGAGGCCCCAGTGTGTTGGGCCACATTGTTCGCTCCTTTCAAACAGTGAAGTAGCACAAAGTGCTTTACAGACCATGCCAAAATGGAAACAAAAACGAGAACAAAACACAAATCGGTTTGTATTGAAACCATGGAGATGTAGATCAAATAAAGAAGCCAGGTAGATCTACCGATACAATCGATATGGAACAAATGCATTAAATTGACGATGACGACGGATTGCGTTTATGTAGCATCTTTTAAGGAACTCGAAGCGTTTTACAGTGAAGCGGGGGGAAAGTATCCTCAACCGCCACCAGAAGCCCCTGATTGTTCCGACTGAGCAGACGAGCCTTCGCCGTGCGATCAATCTTACTGTCTAACGAACACAAAAAGGACAGCGAAGATATGAATACAATACCCACCACTCGGTGGCAAACGCCCAACGCGGTTCTCCAAAGCTCTGGCATCTGGTGCTGCGCCCGAACAAAAAGCCCTTGGGTTTTCAGTCTTGGGCTGACCCAGTTTTGGCCCTTCGGTGGAAATGGGGTCTATTTCCCATGCGGCCCTGGCCGATTAAAATCAGTTGAAAGGGCTGGTGTTTCCTTCATGCCTGTCTACTGTTGCGAGGAGGCTCTTATGTCTCAAGCACAATTGTGCCAGAATCGTGTGCACCTCTCCGAATCGGCAGTGTTAGCCAGGCTTTGACCAACATCAACAGCAGAAGGGCGTTGCTGAGGCGGTTCGTGGTTTTAATACATTGGCATCGCGGTGGTGATCTGTGAGAGCCGCCCTTGTGGCCTGTGGGTGAAATTACAACTTTATGATAACTGCATTAGTAACAGGCCTGCTACTGTCCTGACAATGCGAGACTTTGCAAAGAAAGGCATACCCACCCCATTGATAACCGCTAAGCACTTAAGTTGGTGCTTGTTATGCCTTTCAAATATGTACCACTACTTTAATACATATTGAAGAATTGTATTGTCTGTTGAAGGCAATGGCCCAACACTGCAATGTCATGGTTATACGTTCTTTACAGGGCAGTTTTGCATAGTCAGCCCGTAAATCAGGGGTGGGAAATCTTACCCTGTGTGGGCCGGTGTGGGTGCAGGCTTTTGTTCCAGCCGAGCAGTAGGTCACCTGATTCGACTAATCAGCTAATCAAAGTCTTCAATCAGGGCTTTGATTAGTGGAATCAGGTGTGTCACTGTTCAGTTGGAACAAAAGCCTGCACCCACACCGGCACCCACACCGGCCCACACAGGGTGAGACTGTCCACCCCTGCCGTAAATGATACTATTGATTCCTGCACACGGAAAGCAGATTTTCAGGTTCCGTAAGGTGTCTGTGCCCTCACCTACCCTACCCTGATCCTTTGTCCAGGCTGGCATCTCTCTCTCCCTCTCCTCTCTCTATCTCTCACTCTCCCCGTTTCTCTCTCACACCCACTCACTTTACCTTATCTTTTTCTCTATCTACTTCTCCGCTTTATTTGTTTCTTTTCTTCTTTTCCATCTGTGTTTATCTCTTCTTTATTTCTCTTGATTTCAGTCCTGTCCCTGTTTTTCCTCCTTGTTTCGCTGTTTCTTATCTGCCTACCATAGCTCCTCCTTTGACCTATAAAATCTGCTTATTAGTTTACATACTTTGAACAGGAGTCTTGTGATTTTCCACTACGTGTGCTTCACAAACACACACACACACACACAGAAACACGTCACTACCTGTTCCTACGTGCATGCATATGTGCGTGTGTGTGTGTGGCAACCAGATTGTAAATGGTATTGATATATCCAAACAGACACACACACCGACATATACCCACTGAACAGGTTATGATGCTTATCATGTCAATTTCAAGCACACTGAAAGACGTTCTGAAACCTGTTCTTGTTGTTCCATATGTGTTTTATAGGGCGGTGTCCTTCTGCTTTCCAACCGAAACTGACAGGACATTAAAACATTAAACGGATCCAAAACTACTTTTTAAAAATGTATATACATGTATACATATATATATATACTCTTCAGAGAGAAACCTCCTAATTGCAAATGGCAAATTTTGACATTTTTCACATAATTTCTATTTCATAGAAGCACCCTACAAAGATTTCTATAGCTCCGAATAATGTTTTTGTCTGGAGATCACTTGTACATACGTTCAACAACATAAAAACAAGGATCATAAAGTAAAGTAAAAACATGAACCAGCCAAAAAAGTGTGATCGTCTGGTTCGTTCGTTTTTCTATGCAAATCAGACAAGGATGTCGCTGGACAACTTTCCCCCTTTATCACATGATGCGAAAGCAACGTGGCCGTTGATCTGCTTATAGCAGAGCAGCAGTTTCCCACAGCGACTGTACAGGGGGATCGATGGCCCCCCCCACCCCAGAGAACCAGTCACACCGCATTCTCCATCCCGCTCCTTGTCTGTCTCTCTTTCGCTCATTGTATTACACGCCTCATAATAAACAACTCTGATATTAATAACATGTCTGTATTGTGTTCCCCCTCCTCCCGATCGATTGATTTATTGTGTATTCTTATCAAATTAATTAGCGTGAATATATTCAACAATTGAGTTTATGTATCCACGTTTGGGCACAAACGGCAGTTTCAGTCTGCATCAGTTCCATTATGACCTGTCGTTTATACTTGAACATATCCGCATTCACGTATCAGCTCTTGATTTACTGCCAGTCTACTGTATATCTGACATTATTCAGGTTTTTTTGGCCAGGACAGAGGTGAACTGTGATAGCGATGGCTGCCTCTGTGGGCGACTCTTTGAAACGTTACCCAGGCTAAGCTCGGGGGGGTCACGCTTAATTACTCTCGCAGCCCGGCTCGCCTGCATGGATCAACGGAGCCAGTCAATGGGCCGTGTGTGGCACGTGTGAGAACACCAATTAAGGGTGGCTCTAGCGTGCATGCACGGTGCGCCCCAATACCTCAGCTAGTTTTAAATTAAGATCTGATGGGCTGGTGAATAGGTCCTGACTCTTCAATAATAATTATTATAATCGCAATGATGCCTTCATTTATAGCACCTTTCAGACACAGATGTAGACCAAAGCGCATGCAGGAAAGTGATTAAAGATAAAAAAGGAGGATGGAACAAGGCACGCAAACAAATTTCACTATGAATGTCAAAAAAAAATAGATTCAATGAATCTAGTAATATAAATTAGAGGTTAAATAAAATAACTAGAGATTCATTCAAATAAAGTAAAATCTTGGCCTGACTTGAGTCCAGTACAGTGTGTGCTTGTGAGGGCAGCTGCTGTCGGTGAAGGGGGTTGGGGCCGAGATCTGCTCGGTGTGTATACAGTAGTAGCTTCTCCTCCATGCTTTCCTGCTCGTTTCCGCTTTATCATCATGTACCGGGACGTTTCTCAAGAAATTAGCGTGCGGAATTGACAAGGAAGGAACGGGGTCTCTCCATTCCCTTTCTTTCTCTCTCTCTCCGTCTCTGTCTCCCTCTCTAATTGTAGTACAAAGTCACGGCAACATTGCGACACGTTCTTGTGATTTATTTGGACGCGTTACAGTACATGAGTGCAAACTGGGTTGGGTGCGTCAACCATGCGAGAGCTAATGGGCAACCGAGGCTGGGAGCGACAAGCGGAGAGATGAGTCACAGCGTCGCTGTTGGAACAGTTGAGCAACGCGCAACAGGAAGCGCAGCATTTGGCGCCCGGCTGGACCCGTGATTAGCTTCACCTTAACAATGACCCCGATGCCGTCATTAAAGCTCAACTGCTGAGATTTGTGAAGGTTGATCCTTTGCGCCGTGTTCCCTTGTCGCAGCTAATGAGCATTGGCATCAATTAGCCGTGTCTGAGTAACACATCAAATGCACATGTACATCTAAATGTGCTGCCTGCTGCACTTGTCATGTAGCCAAAACATACAGATGATCTGAAGCCAGTCATTCCAGTTTATTCAGTAAGAATCGGTTGTACGCAGAATCTACCAGGTACGACGCATGTAGTGGCATATTGTTTGTGCTCCCATTGGGACCTACATATACTGAAAAATGTATGCATTCACTACTGCGTGTTTAACATCTCTGTTTCTTGAGATGAGACATTTTCAGTTGCCATTTAGTGTCACTTTTATCTTGCCTGTCACTGGGTGGCTGTCACCATGCGGTAAATTGCACGGCATTGTCTAGTTCAGGCTACATTGCGGTAATCGACTTTTTCATCCTGAAACGCCCCCCTTTGACCACAGCAGGGCAATCATTTAGCCCCGCACACCAAGAGTCAGGTGGCAAAAATGCAGCGATGGAAAAACGGGCAAAAAAAGCCTCAAAGTACCTCAAAGCACGCAACCTGCCTGCGTCTCGCCCTGTTTTCGGTCAAACCAGCTTTCTGGCCTGGGGCTCAGAGAGACGTAAGCAAGCGGTGTGAAAGTGGAAGGTGAGACTTTCAGACGCGGACACCACTGTTTTAATCTGTTTTGACAGGGTAGAGTTACCGTGTTTTTTTGTGTGTGACGCGTGTCACTCGTGTGTGTTTGCGTGTGTGTGACATTTGCGTGTGTGTGGTGATGGGGCATTGTGGCTGCCACAGTGTGACTCGTTTCACAGCTGTTATTTAAATGAGTCACGTGAGACAAAAACAGTTAAGACACGCCACAGAAGGATGCAAATCAAATGACTGCAAGGGGTGCCGCAGAGAGACTGACCCTGCAGCATGTTAACCGAACCCTAACCCTAGCCCCACTGAACATGCCGGAGTCCATAGAGAATCACATCACCTGTGCGTTATACCTGTGCAATATACTCCTGGCGTCAGGTGGCTCACCTGTGCAGTGTTGTGTCCTGTGTGTTGTTTCCTCACCGTAGCTCAGATCAGTGCATAAACAGTACCCTCCATCCCAATTACGCCCAAAACAAAAACCTCTCAGACTTTCGTTTTGAGTGTCCACCTGAAGTTCTGTGTCTTACAGTGTGTGTGTTCTTCTCTCCCTCCCTCCCTCTCTGTCCATCCCCCTTCAGACGGACACACAGATTGCTGCAGAGAGCACCCGACCCCTCAACCCAGGGAGAACACAAGGTGAGCCTCTAGAGGATGTGTCAATGAATGCTTGATATTGGTTTGTCGCCATGGAAACGTCACGTTCGTGAGCTGACTTCTGCTTTTGAGCTGCTCTTGCTGCGGGTGCCAAACGGCACACAGAAGTGGTGAAAAAGAGCAAACAGTTCAGTCTCTAGTGCTGTGCCTAACCACCAGCGTGGTTCAGTCTCTAGTGCTGTGCCTAACCACCAGCGTGATGTCTCTCCACACAGTTGTCGCACAGCCCGGCAGACACAGGAAAGCAATGACTGCTGAGAAGCCACAGAAGCCTGCCAACCGGAAGAGGATTTTGATCACCGTGCTGGTGGTGGTAGTCGTGCTGGCCATATTAGCGGTGGCTGGGTACTTCGGTGAGTCCCGCCCTTCCACCTCCTCCCCTCCTAGTCCTTTCACGTGTCTTGTGGCTCACTTCCTGAAAACTCTTTATGACATTGACAAGGAGTCGATTTGCATAACCCACCTCCCTCTCCTACCATTTTACTGGGCCTATTGACATAAACCTCTCCTCCCCCTGCATGACAACCCTTTATGACATCAGTGTCTATTTGCAGTCTTACAGTCTAATTGTTATCATTGCCGAAGTTCGTGCCATAAGATCCCTCCTGCACCCCTCTCCAGTCAAACAGCTCATCGACAGCAAGTACTTCTTCTGCTCCCGATCGATGAAGTTCATCCCGCTGGAGAAAGCGTGTGACGGGACGCCGGATTGCTCCGGGGGACAGGATGAGATCACCTGCGTGTCCAGCCTGACCACCAACACCACCTTTCCAGGTAACGTTCAGGCAGGACACCCGGTGCACTGTACCAACCAATCACCTTCTCTGAGTTTCATTATCACTCATTGATGTTCTCCGAGAGCTTCAAATTAATTTCAGGGCACACTTGCATTTTATATTCGAAATGAAAATCAAAAAGTTGACACCTGCACCTGTGAGAGCTACTGCTGCAGACTAGGCACGTCGATCCAAATCCCTGACGTTCTGGTAGAGAGGCTGGCACTTGAGACATACTGTATAGTTTTCACTTACATTTTATTTCATATTCTTTATTGCCATGTTACACAAGTGTCAGAGCGCAGGGTCAGCCATGTATGGTGCCCCCGGAGCAGTTTAGGGGTTCAGTGCCTTGCTCAAGGGCACTTCGGCAGTGCCCCAGGAAGTGAACTGGCATCCCTCCAGTTTCCAGTTAATTGTTTTTTCGTTTGGCCTTGGCTTTCCTGGGATTCAAACCAGCAACCCTCCGCTAACCAGCCCGTGTTGCTAACCACTGAGCCACTGCTGCCCCTATTTATTTATTTATTTATTATTATTATATAATTTAATATAGTGTAGCGAAGCGCTCTACTCTTTACAAACCCGAGTAGTCTGTGAACGGCCCTTAAATGAGCTGACCTCCCTCCGCAGTGCGTCTGGCGTCCAGTAGCAACGTGCTGCAGGTGTTCAGGGCTGGATCGGGCTGGAGGACTGTGTGTGCAGATGACTGGGGCCTACAGCACGCCGAGATTACCTGCAAGCAGCTGGGATATACTGAGTGAGTAACATGATGAGGATATCTGGGTTACACACAGTGAGCAACATGGTGAGAATAGCTGGGCTACACACAGTGAGCAACATGGTGAGAGTAGCTGGGTTACACACATATAAATGGCATATATGTGCAAATATGTATATACATACATATACACAGTGAGTAAAAGTGAGACTGCCTGTACAGAGCAGCTCTACCATACAAACACATTCTCATTACCTCTCCCATTATCTGCTTAATGAATGCCCTTATCCATTGGCAACTCGCATAGACATACAGAATTATTGAAACTATCCAGCTTGGTACTGGAAGAATCCATGCTGAGCATCCTGCCCAAACGCACAGGATCAGGGCCTGACCCAGGACTCAAGCCCGCAGCCCCCTGGTTACAAGTTCATTCCTTTGGCCATGGCACAATAGAGCCACCCCTGCAGTGCAAATCCAGCACAATTTAGATAAGCTGCACACATTTCAGCAACGTATAGTACCAGCACGCTGACACAATAGCAACTGTGGTACGTTGGGAACACATTTCTGACACGCTTTCGATATATTATCCCAACCGGCAGCACGTCCCCTATACGTTAACGTGTGTGTCCCTCTGTAATGAACGTTCATTGTGTCCCTCTCAAGTATGCTTCAAAGAAGCACCTCTAACAGGCCTAATGCTTCCTTCATCTCTCTCCCAGAAACCCCGGCAGCTCCAAAGTTGACATCCGCACCCTGCCCTCCTCTTTCAAGACGTCTTTCTGCGGGGTCAGGTCCACCCCACCCCAGACCTCTGCCATCCAGCTGGCCGTCTTCGACCGGTAAGCACAGGGAATCTTCCGGACCTTACCTTCCGTATCTATGAGACGAGGACCAGCTGTTCTGATGAAGTTCGGTGGTGTAGTGGTATAAACTTGAGGTTTAAGCCCTTACAAAGGTCATTGCAATTGGCCCCGAGCGCTTTGTCTGTCACTTATAGGGAGCCCGGCTGTCATTTCAACTTTTGTGCGTGTGTCTCTGTGCACAACCCCGCTGTCCTCACATTGGTTGGTTTTAGTGGATATTGTTTGTGTGTGTGGCTGTGAGAATTGGGTGTGTATGCCCATACCAAAAAATTATTATAGATAAAATATGTTGCTCAGATAAAAATATAAAGAGAAGGGATATATTAGAAGTATATGAGAAAATGAATAAACATTATATTTAATGTGTTCAAAATGTGTCGGTTTCGACCTCAGGGCACCGTTGGAGGTGCGACAGGCAGCAATGCCTAGCAGGTTTAACACCTACCTGTGAATATTATTATGTCTAGCATGTTAAATATACATTCAAAAATGTATTAAAGTTGCAATACATGTTCTGAAATCGAATATAAATGCCTTTTCTTCTAAGAAAGTGAATGTATTGGGAATGCAATTCTTTTTTGGCATGGGTGTGTGGGCGTTTGGGTTCTGCCCATTGTGTCATGGCTGTGGTAGATCTGACAGCAGTGCATACAGAACTGTGTGAACCCTAGCATGTGCATGAGGAAAGGTCAATGACAGTCTCACTGACCTTTTCTCTCTCTCTCTCACTGTTCTCTCTCAGCCAGTCCTGTCCTTCTGGCAAAGCGGTTTCCCTCACCTGCTCAGGTAAGCACTTCCTTCCCGTGTCCACCTGTCCATTCAACCTTGTTTACTCTTCCCCCTCATCCCCCTCTCCACTGACAGCAAGGGATTCTAGAAGGCTCCTCCCCCTAGCACTCTCCCATTATGTCATTTGTGGGAAAAATTCACCAGCAGGCTAAGACGCCACGGCAACAGGATCAAAGGGCGTTGTGGGGGTTGAGAGAGGGCATAGATGTGTTGTGTCAACACGAACACACCCAGACACACACATCCACACGCACGCAGGCACACACGCGCAAACGCACACACACACACACACACCCATGCAAACCAAAACAAATGCAAAACAAGGGCTGGCACAGCTAAAAAGACATGACTGGACTTGCCTTCAAATAGAATAGAAACCGCAGCAGAGAAGTAGCTGGCATTTAGTGTAACAACATGTAACCGAGAGTCAGAATAGAGTTTTACATGGATTCTGCATTTCTGTGCAAGCTTGCAGCTCCTGAACCGAAAGGTGTAAAAAGACAGTTCCAGTACATTCATGCTGCTACACAGTGTAATCACTTAGCACATCCCCCACACCCGACCACAACACAGGTAGTTCATAGCCATCTGCACGGTTTGAGCTATACAAGAATGCCTACATAATGTATATACATATACATATATAATACATTATAATACAGAATATATCGTAATATATTATCAAATGTGTTATACATTGTTTTCATAATAAAATAATAATATTTTAAGTGTGTTCTTGTGCCACTACTGTGCATTACATTACAGGCATTTAGCAGACGCTCTTACCCAGAGCAACTTACACAGTTTCTTTACATGCAATCCATTTATACAGCTGGATATTTACTGATTCAATTCAGATTAAGTACCTTTGCTCAAGGGTGCAACGGCAGTGCCCCACCTGGGGATCGAACCTGCAAACTTCGCGTTACAAGCCCAGTTCCTTAACCATTATACTACACTGCACGTTTTGTGATTTCCTTGTTTTTGGGGTGTTATAATACATCCATCAGCTTCGTTACAGCAGTATGTACGTGCTGAATGGGGTTGGGTTTAACTGTGTGCCTCTTGTACGTTGTGGGTTTCAGGCTGCGGGCTGCGGGCAGGTCAGGACCGCATCGTGGGCGGGACGGACACCACCATCGAGGACTGGCCCTGGCAGGTCAGCCTGCAGCAGAGCGGGCAGCACACCTGCGGGGGGTCCCTGGTGTCATCGCGCTGGGTCGTCACGGCAGCGCACTGCTTCTCCGGGTGAGCGTGCGCGCCTCTGCTCCATGCTACGCCTGACCTTCCCCTTCACAGGGGGGGGAACTCTTGCGCAGCATGCAACATTCTAATGCTAATGCTGATCAGCATGCTAATCAGGGTCCAGTACGTTTCAGTTCAAGTCAATACAGGAAGTGAATTGAAGTCCAATTCATGCATTGAAAAATGGCCATAATGTTCTATAGGGACTTTTCAATACAATTTTCATTGAATTGAAGTGGGATTTACCCCCATCTCTGCTACTAATGTACAGGTAACTGCCAAAATAACACTTGAGTAGATGAGGGATCCTTTAAACGGGTAGTACCGCGAGTGTCTGTTGGGGGCGGGTACCGTTGCTTGTACAGGCAGATAGACCTGGCCCTCGCCTTTCCAACAAGCCTCCGCCCCGCTGGGACTCTCCTAGCCCGGGCCAGCGCAGTTTGAGTGTGTCCCTCAGGCAAAGTCAAAGTGTTGCCTTTATTTTGGCAGTTACCTGTATGTTGCATGCTGTACACTCGGCACTGTCCTCCGACTACGACCTGGAGCCTAAAGCTTCGAAGGACAGCACGTGCTTGTTTGCACTCCCTAAAATGGAGGGCGGTTAAAGTTCAAATTAGAAAGAAAAGAAACAAATCAGGGTTAAAACCTGGCTAAGTTTAAAAAATAAAAAATAAACGTAAAAAGTTATGAAGGGAATGTAACTCATACTGTTTTTACAGCAATAAGAAGGAGGTGAGCCGGTGGAAGGTGGTGACAGGCCGGACCTACATGGGGTCCTTGGGGGGCTCCTCGGTGGACAAGATCATCCTGAACGGAGATTATTCCTCCACCCGCAATGACTACGACATCGCCATGATGCGACTCACCCATCCCATCTCTGTCGGAGGTACGTCTCCAATCCGACACCTCGGAACAGTGGTCTGCTAATGGAGCGAAGGGGGATAACGTAACAGAGTGGAACGTGGGCTCGTTGTTTTTAAGGTGTTGCCTGACCTCTAGTGGTCGTTCTAATGTATGACAACTACAAGGGAGGATGGATGGCTCGTATTAAAAATGACTGGTCCTGGATCTGTTTCTAGGTGGTATTTAACGAAAGTATTCTATGTACTAATTTGATATTCATGTAATTATAAAAAGCTCCACTGTGAAACAAAGTAAGCGATAAAGGCAATTTTTGTACGCCATTTTAGCATCCAGGACAGATATTCCATGATTAGCAATGTTATACAGAATATCTTTATTGAAACCTCTTAGAAACAGATCCTGTCGAGGGGTCACCATGAAAAACATGCTGGACAGTTCATACTTAGGAACAATATCCTCATGGTGCAGGTGACATAGGACCTGATAAAGCTAAGGAGTTATAGAAAAGTGAAAATCCTTTCAACAAGTAAGCAAGTTAAACTGGTAAACCTTGGTGTTATGGGACCTGTGTGTATATCTACCTTTTGAGTTTCCACATAATAACCAAATAAAACAAATAATGCTACATGTTTGAGAAGGCACAATGGAAGGCTATATCTATGAGGGTAAAAAAAACTTTGAGGCACTCTTACCACCAAGTTCTTGAATGAGTGTTGAAAACTAAGAACTGAGACCAAAGAGTGGGCGGCTGCCCGTGCGTATCGGCTTTCAGCTAGCCGTCGTCGGGGCACCAGACCCCGCCTGTTATTACGCCTGCGTGTCTGACTGCCTGAATAACAACTCAACGGTGATGTCTGTTACCCCTCCCTCTAGATACCCGCCGGCCCATCTGCCTACCCCCCCTCGGCCTGAATTTGAAGGCAGGGACGCCTCTGGTGGTGACGGGATGGGGCTACCAGGAGGAGAAAGGTAAGAGTGCTCCCCCTCTCCTAAGTGCTCATCCTCCATCTCTCTCTCTCTCTCTCTCTCTCTCTCTCTCTCTCTCTCTCTCTCTCTCTCTCTCTCTCTCTCTCTCTCTCTCTCTCTCTCTCTCTCTCTCTCTCTCTCTCTCTCTCTCTCTCTCTCTCTCTCTCTCTCTCTCTCTCTCTCTCTCTCTCTCTCTCTCTCTCTCTCTCTCTCTCTCTCTCACAGGGAACGAAGTAGGACAGAGTCATAGTGCTGTCCATAAAATGTACATTCCATTGAAGTTCTCCCTCTGCACTCTGGTTTGCATCGTAAAATAACAAGAACCGACATAGACAAACATACAGCACAGACACGACTGATTATTATCAACATGGAATGTGTGCAGTGCTAGTCGGTCAAGCCCTTGTTAAGGACTGATATGTGGCAAGGCAAAGCTGTTACAGAATTACAGCTTGCCTTTTGGGGGAAATTATTGTCTCACAGACCACCTTAGTAGAGTCGCTCATATTTATCTATACTATCCCCTTAATGGCCCTAGTAGGCCTGTTTCTCAGGATAATGTTGAATGCTTAAAAGGGGTTAATGTTAATCTTGGCGGGGTGAGTGGCATATCTGGACAAATGTATTTGTGTTTCTGTGGTGGGTGTACATCTGGAGCGATCAAAATATAGGACTAAAGAGAACAAAGAGTCATATTTAGTTCCTGGTTCTCTCTCTCTCGCTCTCTCTCAATTCAAATCAATTCCAGTTTGCTTTATTAGCATGACAAAAACAGTATTAGTGGCTATAGAAGGCTATAGAAATGAACAATGGTATGTACGGTAAAATTTACGTTTAGAATCTCTTAGTCTCTCCGTCTCCCCACTCTTCTTTCACCGGCTGTAGTGCCTTGCTTCACACTGTCTCTTCTCCTCCCCCGCCCGCAGGAAAGGTGTCTTCAAGGTTACAGAAGGCCAGCGTGCCCCTCATAGACAAGAGCACGTGCTCCAGTCCCATGATCTACGGCTCGGCCATTACGGGCAGAATGCTGTGCGCCGGGTACCAGGAGGGACAGGTGGACGCCTGCCAGGTATAGACACTTCTGCCGTTCTGCACCCATCCACAGGTTCACATCAACGTACGATCAGGCACAGCCGCCGAGCAGGGGCGTCCAGCCTTATCCGAGGAGAGCCGGTGTGGGCGCTGGCTTTTTTGCTCTAGCCCAGCGCTGAGACACCCGATTCGGCTAATCGACTAATCGCCGTCTTCACTCAGGACCGTGATTAGCTGAATCGGATTTTAGCGCTGGGCTACGACAGGAAAGCCCGCGGCCACACTGGTCTCGGATAACGCCGGTGCAATAGAAGCAGTCGTTGAGTTTCCTGCACTTTGTGCCTAGCGTTGTGCCAATGCAAATGGACCACGTTGTTGAACTGTTTTCCGACAGGGAGTAGGTATTAATATTTATAGTTTCAGTCTCCAGTGTGAAGCTGCATCAATCTCGAATAAAATGCTAATAATTAATGGCCTCTCCCTCTCTCTCTTTGTATCTGTCAGGGGACAGTGGGGGTCCGCTGGTGTACATGTCTGGTCGATGGCAGCTGGTGGGCGTCGTGAGCTGGGGAGTAGGGTGCGCCCGCAAAGACAGGCCGGGGTCTACTGCAAGGTGGACGCTGTGCTTAACTGGATCTACACCGTCATGGAGGTGGGTGGGCGTGCGTACCTGTCAGCGTGTGGAGCGGGACGCTCGTGTCCCCCGTGAGAACTGTGCTGGCTCTGACACGCGCTGCGCTGGTTCTGATCGTGTCTGTGCGTGTGACCTTTCTTTCAGAAAAACCCCTGAGCCCGCGCGCGCTGTGGAGCGAGGGAGGAGTCGGAGAGGGAGGAGTCGGAGAGGGAGGAGTGCACTGAGGAGACATCCTATCACTATGTTGCCAAAGATACTCAGATATTATCTGTTCACGCATCCAAAGAATAAATGTCAGGAACACACATGCACATGCATGTGCACACACACACACACACACACACATAAACACGCACATGCGCACACACACACACATTTATTCGCCAACACTCAGGATCGCGCTCTACGCTCAAGTTCACGCAAGGCCTTTGCAGAAGATTCTGTGACACATCTCAGGGCGTCCATGCCTGTGAACGGACGTGTGCAGCATGGGAGAAAGAAAAACGACGCGTCTGTATTTCACGTCAAACAGTCGTCAAAAAGGGGCATTATCACACCGGAGATGTGGTGCACCTCAAAAGTGCCCCTGAGATGCACCTTACGACGAAGCCTTAGCGGATATTTCACTGGCGCTTGGCTCTTGGACATTGCGCGGCAAGTGAGCAAGCCAACGCCAGCTGGAGGTATTCCAACAATGGCTGTGTTCAGGTTTACCTTCTACATCCAAACTCCAATATTTGGATACGCTTTCTCTGGTTTTAATTTGTGTCTCTCATTTGTGTTTTTTTTTACATTTTAAAATTTTGAAATCCATTTTACAACTGTTTGTCTGGCCTCCGGTTGTTTAGCCGTGGCCATGTTGTGAGAGAAGGGAACAGACCCCTCTCTTTGTGCCATTGGAAGCCATTTGTATTGGTAATAATTGTATTGTATTGGTGTACATAGTGTAAACATGAAAACATATTTTTTTGTGTGTAAGTTATAAATGTGCGCTCTGTACATGCACTACTGATTGTATAATTGTATCATTTATTTTCTTGTAAATATGTGCAATAAAGGTCTAATATTTGTCAATAAAGCCTTGTGAGTTTAGTATTTCTGATGTGTGTGACTGTAAAATTATCACGATTTAACATGCATATCCAATAAGAGTTCATAGTTTTAAGGCTTTATGGCAACGTCCTGAAGAATGTGAAAATGATCGGAGAGTAAAGTGGTAAATTGCACTTACCGGGGCCTGCACCGTACTGATTCCCTGAGCGCCTTTTAATACCATCTCCTAAATAATCATTATATGGCCATTTTATTAATATTCTGGGACAATATTAAAAGGCACCTTGGGTATTCATGGCCTCAACATGATTTGTTTGATTTTTTAAATTCGTTTTTGCCCGAGGGATCAACAGACGAACAGAGTATCAGCCACTTCGGAACCAGACTGCAGAACCTCAGAGAGAGAGAGAGAGAGAGAAGAAAAAAAAACCTTCACAGTGTACATATTTTTATCCAAAGTTTTATTTGTCATACATTTTATGTTATTCTTTATTTAATATTTTACAATCCAGAGAAAACTACCGAGGTGCATAGTCATGAGAGGGAAATGAAGGACATTGTACAGAGGAAGAGGAGGGGGAGGAAGTTACACATTCACTTATTATTATTATCATTGACATGAGTACAGATGGGATTGAAAGACCACCAGCAGCTGGGTTTGAGCATGGGACAGGGTTAGGGTTGGGGGCTCGTGAGGTTCAGGTGAGGGGCCGCCTCCCTAATCCAAATGCTACACCCCCCCCGCATATCTGCCCTTTGATTGGCCCAGATGCTCAGGCGGGGGCAGGGACGGGGCGCTGCGTTTGCTGAAGAAGACGACCCCCCCGCGCCCATGGGCTGGGAAGGTTTGCTGAAGGTTTGCTGATGGGTAAAATTGTGAAGCAAAGGGTATGGAACCCAACACCACAACGCTGTAGACCCTGCTGGGCCTCGACTATAGTGTGTGTGTCTGTGTGTGTGTGTGTGTGTGTGTGTGTGTGTGTGTGTGTGTGTGTGTGTGGATTTGTCACAAGGGTTTAGGCTTACAGGAAGTACGGCCGAGTTTTGTGACCGTGGATAAGAGTCTCAGGCTGTCTGTTCCTCCATTGTAGGCAACCTGCTCATGCCACAAATGTAGATAAATGTACGTTTGTAAAAATTCTTAAAAACTCTTGAGGGAGAGTCCAGTTAAAACGGGCTTCATCTTTACAAACCGCACCTTTAAGATACCTCTAGAAAACAAAACCTTTTTTTTTTTGTTAGTTAGTTTGTTCGTTTTTAAAATGGCTAGTAACAGATCTGCCTCAAAGACGAAGTGGCAGTCGTCTGTCCCGTCGTTGAAAGGAGGGAAGGGGCAGCTCCAGGGGTTCGACGAGCCGTTATCGACACCGTCTCTGCACTGGAATGTGAAGATTGAGGAGCAGACTACAGACTCTTGGCGTGGCAGTGAGAGTTGGAGCCGCTCAGGCAGTGAGCCGTGGAATCTCCTAAGCCGATATCAAACGTGGCTCTTGATATCACCAGCTAGCAGTAGCGGCGGCGACGTTAATACCACCCCGATGCACAGCGGCTTCAGTCATCCCAGGTCTTACTGGAAGCCGGCAAGTGCACTGACTGGAGGTCACCAGCAGGTGGCGACCACTCAGAATGCCCATCCGGTCACCTAGTCAAACCTGGAATGGCTCTAACTGCTATGGATTGAGTATTCTATTCCCATCCCCGCCAAAGTTGTGTCTGGGTCACAGTATATCTTCTCAGACTTCTTTTGTATGAATTTCAATTTTCTGAGGAAGAAACAGCAATAATAACATAATATTGTACTATGTACGTTTTTGTAAAATCCTGTTTGCTGGGTGAATTGAACAACAAGAAAATATCTAGTGATAGAGCAGTTTTGGCTTCTGTTTGGTCCCCATCAGCACAGTATTATTTGAGACTCTGCTTTTGAGACTCGCCTTGTAAATATTGAGTTATACACGTGCGCGTGCAAATAATGGATGCCTAAATGTAACAGCTGTTTGTTTGTGCCCATCGTCCTTTGTGCTGTGCATAAAAAGGATTCTCTTGTAAACGGTGTCTCTACGTCGCGGCGCTCTACGCGGAAAGAGTGGCGCACGGTAATCTCGCTGCGACACAGCTGTTTCAATAGCCTGGGGGAGAAGTTGCCCCTAAGCGCTAACACAGGACCAGCTCACTCTACCCAAATCCTACCCTTAACCATTGGGAGGAATAAAACGCAAAACTGACTTCAGACCAGCGCTCACAGGCAACCTTCCCCCCCCCACACTTGATTACCCAATCCAGACATGGGCAATGGAGCCCAGATTGTACCGATCTGAGACCAGCGGTAACCTAGAACAGACGTCCAGGATGGAAAGGACATGTTCGATAGGCCTGTACTGTTTAAATGCAATCTTAATCTTAAAAGAGTGAGGTGAGGACTACTGGGAGAGATACTGCGACAAGGGATATATGCGCTACTGAGCTGCAACATTCTCAGAGGTGCAAGCAGGAAGGGCGACTAGACAGAAAGCAATCGTCAACCTGAATGAATAAAAACCCACCGAGAGATGCAAGGGATTAACATGGCTATCTCTGTGCCCTACGCACGCGTGTACCCTACGCGCACATATGTGTGTGTGTGTGTGTGTGAGTTTGTGTGTGTGTGTCATGCTAACCTGCCAACCTGTTTGGGGGGTGGGGGAGGGTGAGTAGTTGAGACCAGATAGACAAGACCTGAAGTGTACAGGCTCTCTGTGTGTTTGTAGCATTCACATAATGTCTTGTGGCGATACAACACATTGGGAAGGACAGTCACCATGAACCACATCAATAGGAATAACACACAATACTGATACATCAGTGCATTGAACAGGCAGAGCGGGACTGGGCCCACAATCCAGGGGCAGCTAGCTCGGTCTAGGGCTGTGGGGAGGCTATTTTATTGCTAACATTATACATACTTACAAATGAAACTAAGGAACTTAACTAATAATGTGATTGTAAAGAGCCAAATAATCCGTTTCTGACATTTAAAAGCTTGAGATGTGATCCTGCGGCAACACGGGAGGAGCAACGTTGCTACAATGTTGCTTTGACGTTGCAAAACTGCTGTGCGTTCTCCCGGGGGCGGGAATGGCGTATCGAAGAGCGTTGGTTTCGCCCGGCCCAGCCAAGTGGCAGCGCCGCACTACAGTGACAGCCGTTACGACACAGGCGCACCCCCCCGTCTGCTCCCGCAATCCTTTGGGAGCGCTAAGCGATCTCAGCCGTGGGGGCGTGGGCCCAGCGTCCCGCTCTGCCCAAAAGCATCTCCGGAGAGAGTGCCGGAGCCCCTGATTTCTGAAGGAAAGTCAAGTGTTTAGGAAGACCTCTCGACATGTGCTCGGGTATCACAGAGACGGAGGGAGAGCGGAGGGGAGTGGGGTGGGGCGGGGGATGGTGGCTGTCACTTAAACTTCAGTCAGATTTGACTGTCCCTTCCTGACTGTCCCAGCCCTTTCTGACTGATTTTTTTTCCTTACAAATCTTCCTCCACTGAAAAAACAAACCACCAACTGCCCCCACTTTGTTCCACTCCTCTCTCATTTTTCTTACAACAAGATTCAGTACACTCAAAAATAAATGGCTCTAGATTAGTAAAGTGCCCAAAAAGACCGTTACCCCCCCCACCCAACACCACACCACCACCACCACCAACCCCTACATTATTTATTTGGGGTGGAGGGCACTGAGGGGGACATTTTCAGCTGAAAACACCATTATTATGACGTTCATTGACAGTTACATTTTTGCAATTACAACTATACTTATTACACACAATCAATGTGAGGAGGTATATTTGTAATTTCTAATGGCAACAAAAAAAAAATACTGATGTGAGATCATGGATCATGTGCTTTGGATCGAAAGAAAATCTAAACAAAAATAATAATGATAAAATAAAAAATAAAAAAATACATGGAAATAGACTTTAAGAATTAAAAAAACTAACAAAGGGTTGACAGATTCAGGGTTCAAGGGTCACATGCTATTGTCGTCAGGTAATTCAGGATGCCCCTTTTTCTGGGTTGCTGCTAAAATTTCCGTTTCCGAATGACACTGTTCACTTTAGGTGGGAGCCCAACTCCAGTGCCCACCACTGTGTCTCCAGCAACGGTTCCTCATACCGCCCCCTCTTGGGTGTACCTAGCAGTTGCAGGCCTCTGCACTTGCAGGGCACAAACATCACACCTCCTTCTAAATAAATAGCAAATCTCCCTGTTGAAAAGGAGGTTTGGGGCTTAGTGGTAGCAATGCTGCTGCCACTACATTTTAATCAAATTACTCTGTGTGTATTCTGTCAGGTTTCGCTGTAGAGAATTACACGCTTTTTACTGGGTCGAAATCTGTCGAGTTTGGCAGCACCGTTTCTAGCGGCTCCAGAGGCCCCAGCTCAGCCCCGTCACTACCTGGCGAGGGAGGGGCGGGAGGGGGAGGATTTTCCGAGAGCATTTCTGCCGCAGCGCCTGTTGTCGGGGCGGGTCACCTTGAGGAGAGCCCCCCGGGGCTTGGGCCATATGCTCCGTAACAAGGAGCGTTTAGTCAAATGGATCTCTGCACCATTCCGCCTCCTCCCTCACCCGCCCCGTGCCCGCCCCCTGCACTGAGCCAGAGAGCCGCGCGACGAAGACCGATCGCTTTACCGCCAACGACCCAAGGACATCGATTCTGAAGCTGAGGTGCAATCGCCTGCACCCCTCCCCGGTACTTGGGATATCTCTGCAAGGGGGGGTAATTAGGGCACTGTCGGATTTGGAATTGACAAACGAGAGCGCTCGCGTCAGCCTTTTGGTGAGCACTGAATTGGGAATTGCCAATGAGGCCCAGTGCCACCTTCTGTATCAGACGGGCAATGGGCACACTGCACTCCGGACTGTTGGCAGAGATTTCCGGCTTTTTTGTTTTGGCAGAAACAGAGAAGGAGACATAGTGAAGGTGGGGGGGGACATTGGAAAACAAGAGAACAACAGTTCGCCCTGTGGTAAGCATTTGTGTACAGTATATAAAATGTCTCACATGCTAAAAAACAAAATGCATTGGTTAATTGTTAGAAGCAGCATCATAAAAGTCCATTCATTTTCTATAGGGAATTAGGTTTCAGGGGATTGTCATGTTATTTTTTGGTGGGGTTTTTTCTTTTTGTTTATTGTTGGGGGGGGGGTTGTTGGTATTTTGTAAAGGTTTTTTTTCATAGCAGTTAAAGTTCTCCCCAAAGGCAAAGGGAGCTATAAGCGTTTACAGGCACCTGTGTTTAATCTAAAGCAAAGAGAATCAAACCAGTGGGTGGGGCTAAACCGCACCCCCATGACTCTTCTGACAGCCATTTTCACATCCCTTCCCTTCAGACCGGGTTCTTTCCTTGGTTTTGTGCAGGGGGACAGACATTAGTCCCTCTGCGCAACCAACCCTCAGTGTCACTTTCCAGAGCCTTCTATAGTTGTACGCAGCCCTGCGTTTTGTCTAAAATCGGCGCGTGCAGAAATTCTGTGGAGTGTTAAGAAACTGTCTGTGTTTTAAACGTGTTGAGAACTGGTAAACTGAACTACAGATATCTCATAGGCACAATCTACATATAATAATAATACTCATATATGATCATTGTCCATTTGTTTTCAAACTTTCAGAGACACTTGGAGTGGTGACTGTTTCCTGTGTGTGTGTATTACAACAGCCACATTGGGAGGCGCTAAGCAGACCTTGGAGAACCCTTCGGGGGATTAAGAACCCATAATCAGCCAGCTCCAGTTCTCCTGGCAGGGTGAGCCCTGGGCCTCGGACTCCCAGAGGTTTTGGTTCCTGTAACGCTCGCGGGCAACGCCCCAAATCTTCCTCTAAATCTGGAACATCAACATGGTGTCTGATTTCCCTCTTGTGCTGTGTAACAGTGTATGGCAGTTTTGCAGACCTTGGCAGTGTGTGAGCACAGGCGCGTCTCGGTGCAAAACCTGAGCCATGTACAAGTATAGCAAGGAGTCACTGGTTTCCCTAGGAATGCAAGTGGCAGCCGGTCAACAAGATCCAGTTTACTTGTGTTTAGTGGCCGAGAAGCAATTTTTGGGGGGCTGAAAGGGGTTCGACTAGGCCTCAATGAAGCAAAAAGTGGAATTTGAATCTAGCTTGGTCAGGTTCACATCACTCCGGTTTCAGTCCAGTTTGGGTCCAGTTTACAGCTGGTTTACAGTTGTCATGGGGGTGTCTCTAATCCAACTTGGAGAATACAGGGTACATTTCACGTTCTCCAATGTTCAAGCATACTTTAAAATATATGTAATATATTTTTCATATATTTATATATAATACTTTTCCATTAGTTAAAGAACAGTCCATAGTTATAACATTCTTTCTATACACCTTTTTAACATACACATATATATATATATATATATATATCCCTCTATGGTACGCTGCCATGTACAAATGAAACAAACATTTGACCAATTCAATTTGACTTCCCTCTGATCATATGGTCTCCTTTATCCAATCCAATTTTGTTTGATATCAGGGGAAACATTAAATAATGCACACAGAATACTACCTGCTGAAAGATGTTGTGCTTTCTTAGTGTCATGGCAGAATATACAGTTTTTAAAATGTAATTTTAAAAAAAAGCAAGCCAGATGGTTAAAACATTGTGTCGTATAAATCTTAATCGCAAAGGCTTATTCAGGAATGCATGTTTACTCCATTTGCCCACTACTTATCTGGCGGAAACATACGTATATCATGATTTAAAAAATATTTTTTTCAGGTGGATGGAGGTTTTATGGGAGGAAAGCTGAAGCAGCTCCAGTACCTGAGAGTGGGGAAGACAGCTATGCTTATGAGAACGGTTTGAGTGTATAGCTGAGGTGATGGCATCAATGATGCTGAGGGAGAATGTAACCCTCTCCGAGGTCACGGTAAAGGTCATGATAGCCAAACACCAGGAATGTGCGGCGCATTTTTGGTCTTAAACCAAACGCCCATTTCTGTAACTTCATTAAATGTACCCTCCAACCCAAGCTGAGAAGGACCCTGAATGGGTCTGTCATGGTTCTATGTGGCTCAGTAGGTAGAGCATGGTGCTGACAACACTTAGGTTGTGGGTTTCGATTCCCATTGGAACCACATACGCTGGAAAAATGTATGCATTCACTACTGTAAGTTGCTTGTAAGTGGATAAAAGCATCTTTTGAATGGCATATGTTGTGTTAATGGGTTGAATGGGACAGTAGTATGAGAAATGGCACACATACATGTTCAGGCTTATGTCATGTATATGGTAGCAATATCAGTTGTGACAAGGTGGAAAAAGGCCAATATATATATAAATGTTCTATATATATATACAGTATATTAGGGGTGTAATGGTACATGTAGTCATTCGGTACAGGACTTTTCGTTCGGTGCACGCTGTGAACTGAATGAATGCAATCTTGCTTTGGCCACTAATGCCCGTGTGGAACTTTTTTTGTGTGCGTTTGCAGCAGTATTGACAGACTATTAATTTAAGAAAGAAAGATATATGCCTTATTCCATTAAATAAATTATGGCCAATTAGCCACTGTTTACAAAGTTCAAAATAAATGAAAAGCAATTTTATGTTTTTTTCCCCACTGTACCAAAAACTGTGTACCCTTACACCCCTAATATATATATATATATATACATTGTTGTTAAGATGCCAAATGACAATGATTTTAAATTATTTTAAATTATTTGAATCCAGACTTTGCCTGACACTGTACTTATGATCAATCAAACTGTTAAATTTGAAATAGGCAGGAACACGCAGTGTGATGTCATTGTTGACTTGAAGTTGAGAGCTGGGGAAATTCTGCATGCGCCAGGTGCTTAATGGTAATTGTTTCACTAGACGGTGTAAATGGATGATGGGTAACAGAAAATTAAAAAATGAATAAATTATATAATAAAAGAAAAAAGGTTACTTTATTTAGTAAAAATCTGTTTAAAAAAAGTAATTGGTTATTTTTTTAGCATTTTGATATTATGTTTCCTGTAAATACAAATGTACTTTAGAATACATACTGGAATTGTTTTGAATGGAAAAAAAACAGATTGACAAGTTGTTGACAAGTTTTCCCCCAAAAGGTCAAAGGTCAAATATGAAAAAAGTTTGTACCATAAAGGGTTATACATACATATGCACATATACAGGTATATATATATATATGTTATTTTCATGCCTTTCATGCTTTTGGTGTTGCTTTATTGTCAGCTTTGGATCCTGTGTGGCCATTTTCCGTGTTGTCTATCCCTGAAGAACCCACAAGGCACTCTTTACTGTAAAGAGAAATATGAGGAAGGGCGAGGGCGAGCAGGATTTAAGTTATACTGTGTTACTACTTCAGAAATGACATTCTTATCCATATATTTTCATGGAATATAGTGTCTGGCTTCACACAAGAATAAATAAAAAAATTACCCAATTATAACACCATCCTATGATAAGAATATTTTTTCATCATAAAAAAATGAGCATTTCACTCATGACAAATGTCTTGCATTTCAGGAAAATGGGAGTCTGATATGGACAAATTCTGAAATGTATATTTATTTGATTATTTTACCAATTATTTTCTTTTTTGATTAAAATAACTTATTATTTAAAACAGATTTCTCCTATTATGCACCATGGGTGTGGAATAATCTACAGAAAGAGCTGAATTTAGTTAATCTCATACCTCTGGGTGATTTTAAAAGTCTTACACAAGATACCGTGACAGACGAATTTAAATGTTTTTGATATGCCATGTTCCTTCACACTGAATAGCTGTCTACGTGTATTGTTGTATATATTGTTGATTGTTGCATTGTCTGCAACTATTGTGTAGGCCTACTGCTGCTACCCTGGCCAGGTCTCTCTTGAAAAAGATTTCAATCTCAAAGACACTTCCTGGTTATATAAAGGTTACATTTAAAAAATGACAAAAAATACTGTCATTTGAAACATTTTCCTGTGGTGTTTCTTGTCTCTCTAGCAGTATGAAATGCATCTCTCTACTTTTATCTCCAAAACCACCCCCTGGCACGCCCTGCCCCGCCCCATCACTCACTTCTTTTCTTTGGCTTTGCTAAGGACGACGAAGAGGACGGCCTTCAGAACCATGGCGAGGATGAGCGCACTTATAACTGCTCCCACTATGGATGAAATGATCACTTTCAAGGTCTTATCCACCACCTTCACTGGAGAGAGGGAAGAGAAGAAGGGACAGATGGAGAAGAGAGGGAATGGTCACGCTCAAGTTACCCGTAAGCACTGGCCCAGGACCGGCTGACTCTACCCGAATCCTAACCTTCAACCATTAGGAAGAAAAAATGCTAAACTGACTTCAGACCAGCGCTCACGGGCAACTTCCACCCACACCCTCATGCACACCAAACACACCTTTAACAAAAAACATATTCCTGTGCAGACTTTATAGGCACTGTTTTATCTTTGTATGATGGCTTTGATGAAGTTCAGCCCCAATTTAGCATACTCTCAGAGATCAAGTTTGTAAGGACAAAATTTGATAACACAGAGCTTTCATAAAAGACAGACAAACATGGAGTACAGGTGCGTGGAAGCCATAAGCAAGACTCTCCAAACAATTATTTTTGGTTTCCACCAACCACATATTGAAAACAGGGCCTCCATTTTCTTCTGCGGTGAACTCATGCCAGCTTCCCTCCCCCTCCTGCTGGGGGCAGACAGCCAATCGCCGCCCCCTAACAGGACTCCTGGCCAGAGCCACTAGACTACGGAACTGCATTAGAACTGGAACAAGCTGTTGTAACATAATGTTCTGGATGTAATGTAGTTCTGTGGTCTTGTGGTTTAAACCTGAGGTTTAAACTCTTGCTACATACACTGTAGTCAACCCTTTGATGTTATAAAAACAAGCTCCTTCCATTTTTCCACAGCAAGGTTTCATGATGGGGTTTTTTTCTTTTAAGGAGCAATCTGAGACTGTCATTTTTAGTATGCAAAAGAAACATGACATTTGGTCTGAGAATTGAGTTTGTGTTTGTGTTAGAGACAGCATGGAAGACGCCCCAATGTCTAATTCTTTAAGAGGCAGCCACACTATGTGTCTTTCGATACATTCTGTAACATGCTTGCATGCTTGCGTAGCCAGATTTTTTAAAACTTCCTCGTCTCCCATTACAAACATCGGGTATTTTGGATTAACCAACAGACAACCAAAGATGGGGGAACTTACGCTCAGTCACCACGTAGAGGTAGAAGATGGCGCTGTGGTTTCGGTGCTTCTCCTTGGGGTTACGGGCAAAGCAGATGTACTCGCCCTCATCCTCGAAAGTGATGTTCCACAGCCGGATGGAGATGTTGTTAGCCTTGCTGGTGCCGACAAACTCCACCCTGTCGTGGGTGATCTTCACGTTTGGCTCCACCCCCTCAGCTGGGATCACGGCTTCGCACAGCTGAGAGAGGAGGGGTGACGTCATTACCGTAAGTAGCAGATTAGTATTATTAGTGTCATATTAGTCTCAGGAATGCATGACAAAATCTCAGGAGAACCTATGTTCCAGGGGCTTGTTGGAAAGGGGAGGTCCGAGCCTATCCGCTGGTACCAACCCTGACCCTTCACCTGGTTAAATGATCCCTTATTTACTCAAATGCTGCCTTTATTTTGGCAGTTACCTGTACACCGTATTCGGCTTCCGCTCAGTCCAAATGTGTTCGTCGCTTAGCAGGTCAGTGTAATGGGTTCCGAGGATTCAAACGTTTTTCTCTCAAACAGCCGAAAAACATTATTTTAGAAGTCTGTTGGCCTGTTTTTAATGGACCCCACACTTATAATAGACATTTGTTGGAGTGCTGCAGAGATGTTTGTGCTTCTACCAGGTTCTCCCATCGCTGCAGAGGAACTCTGAAGCTCTCTTAGAGTGGCCATTGGGTTCTTGTTCACCTCCCTGACCATGTCCCTTCTTGCCCGGTTACTTAGTTTGGCCAGAAGGCCAGCTCTAAGAAGAGTTGTGGTGGTTACAAACTTATTCCATTTCACAATGATGGAGCCCACTGTTCTCCTGGGTGCTTTCAATGCTTGCAATGTTTTTATACCCTTCCCCAGATCTATGCCTCAACACAATTCTATCTCGGAGGTCTATGGAGAGTTCCTAGGACTTCATGGCTTGGTTTTTACTCTGACATGCACTGTCAACTGTGGGACCTTACATAGACAGGTGTGTGCCTTTCCAAATCATGTCCAATCAATGAATTTACCACAGGTGGACTCCAATGAAGTTCTAGAAACATCTCAAGGATGATCAGTGGAAACAGGATGCACCTGAGCTCAATTTTGAGTGTCATAGCAAACGGCGTGAATACTTATGTACATGTGATATTTTCGTTTTTTATTTTTAATACATTTGCAAACATTTCTAAAAAACTTTTTTCACTTCATCATTATGGGGTATTGTGTGTAGAATTCTGAGAATTTTTTTGTTATTTAATAAATTTTGGAATAAAGCTGTAACATAACAAAATGTGGAAAAAGTGAAGCGCTGTGAATACTTTCCGGATGCACTGTATGTACAAAGGTATGGTAATGAATCCTTATTCACAAAGGTACAATTCAGTACCCTGCAGGGGTACTGCCACAGTGACAAGCGTTTGTACTTTAATAGGTACAACATGGTACCTTTTATTTCTGAGAGTGTAGTAGAAATGAACAGGGGTGTAGCCCCAGTCCTCGGGCTAAATTATCATCTGCCATAACATCTTAACTGGCCATATAATAATAATTATTATTATTATAACAGACCATCTTTTTTACTCAATTTTGTCATACTTTTCTACTTTTTTCCCCAAAATGTATTATTTATTTATTTTAGTTTATTGCTTTGCTGACATTGCTTTACCTTCAACGGTCATGCCAATAATTAGAATTAGAATTTGACACCTGGGTGTCAATGGGGCTGGTGTGGTCAGTCCTTCACCTTAATCATGGTGCCATTGTCGTTGTAGTGCCAGTTGAAGTACAGGTTACTGATGCCGATGCAGCTGTGGTAGGTACAAGGCAGGAGGACTGTGCTGCCGTTCTTGGCCTCCACAAAGTTGATCTTCCCCACCGACACTTCCAATGCCTGGGTGTACCACACACCTGAGAGGGGAGGAGAAGGGTGGGGAAGAAAAAGTAGAGATGGGAGGAGGGAATTAGTCAGGGACTAATTGTACTGCTTTTTGGAGGCAATGAATGCCAGTGTGGCGGTAAGCCTCACTTGTCAAGCCCATAACTGTACAATACTATGAGCCTAATCAGGATGACACTTTGATGTGAGTGAAGTGAAGTTTGCAATACTTCCAGGCATGTGCTTTGCTAACAGACAAATAGTCGGTTACTTCTTCTGACGCGTCATTGATTTTGTGTGGGTGGAGTTCCAGTTGGAAGTGGCGATTTAAAACCAACACAACACTGGCTAAAACTTGCCAAAACGAATAAGACTGCAGGATGCTTTACTGGAAACTAATCTCACAAATGGTAACTCCCCTTTCCAGATGCTCTAGAGATCGAGCCTCTAATGTCAAGGAATTTCCCACCCTTATGGTTTTGTAACTCATACTGGATAACAGGAGCGTACTCCATGACACTCCAGATGATAACCGGAGCGTACTCCATGACACCCCAGATGATAACAGGAGCGTACTCCATGACACCCCAGATCATAACAGGAGCGTACTCCATGACACCCCAGATGATAACAGGAGCATACTCCATGACACTCCAGATGTTCCCAAATCCCTTGTGCACATCTTTTACTTGTACCAGGCAGCGTTTAGCAAAAGACATCGAAGAACTTGGGGAAAGGGAAAGTGAGAGCGGACACGAGGGAGGAGAGCGGAAAACTTTTTCACCATCCGCGGCACCTCCTGCCCCCGGAATTCTCACTATTGCACGCTGGCGTCAGTCCCGATTGGGCCGGTACAGGGGTACTATTTTAGACTCTCGTGTTCCAATTATTCAGCCCGGGGACACGGGGTAAACAGTAACGCTACGCGGGCTACAACCAGAAACCAACGGGCTGCCGCGTGGGAGTCGGGTTTCTCCCTTCCCCCTGTCAATGCTGCTGACCAGGGATCTGCCGGACCAGAGCGCAGGGAACACACGGGTCAAAGAACGGACACTCTGCCACTAAACTGTGCTTATCCATCATCAATGATACGCCCCCATCTTTCTGAGCGTGCCCGACATGTTTAGATTGTCAATTTGAGGAGGTGCCATGGGAGTGTGCCCTAGAATGTTGTCGGACATTGTGGTATGTTGCGGCGGACAAACTCAGGTTTCGCTCAGCAAGAATGGCCATGAGTTTGCCAATAGGATATCTAATGGTTGATCTTTTTTTGCTGTCTACAACCCCCGCCTTGGGAGAGCGCGGTAAAGAAAGACAGAGAGAGAGAGAGAGGGAGGCTTGCTATAGCCTGAGGGACTGTGAGTGTGCAACCACGGCACCATATCGACCCAAAAATAATATACTTTCTATTGTTATTCTTGCATACATATTGTATACCCCCTCCCTCTAGTTATTCTATTTTTTCCCTGTTATTGATTGTGCTGCTACCATTATTTATATTCATCAACAATATGTAGTATTTATTTAGCCAATAAATCTGAATTTCAATCAGAATCAGAATCAGAATCAGAATCAGAATTTGTATTTGAATTTAAATTTGAGGGAAAAGGCGTGGGGAGAAACAGAAAACAGGAAATAGAGAGCACAATTATACTGAGCAGGTGTAGTCTTTCATAGCAAATTATCAATTTAAGTGGTCCCATATACTGACAGTAGAGGAACCACCACCGCATTTGGGAAAGAGAAATGACCATTACTCTCTTTTAGATTACATTCTTGGTCCCTTGTTAATTAATACAATGCAGCACAGGTTTTATTTTCATTAATTTTTATCTAATGAGCAATAGCTTTCATTCATGTTCTGCCACAAATTGTGCCATAACCTCCATTATTAACTAATTGCTTTGACAGATGAACATGGAGAGAAAATTCGTTTTTGATGGAAGAGATTTCCAAAGCTCTTTCGTGAAAAAAAAATGATCTTTGGTTCATGATAGAATGGAACAAAAATGGCATTACATAATCCATCCTACCAGTATTTTAAATCTTTTTTTGTGAATTTGCAACAAAAAAATCTATCAGTTTTCTCCAAACCTCAAACCTGTAACCCTGAGTGGGTGCACATACATACGCACAGTCACACACACACACATACACACATACACATGCATGCATACACACATGCACATGGAAAGTGCACATATACAAGCACGCGCACACAAATACAAATGCACAAAAATACGCACGCATGCAGACATACACACACATGCACAGAAATACGCAAGACATACGCAAGCTGCGCACACACACATGCAAATGTGACGATGACGGCTGTTTCTTCGCATGCGAAGGTCAAGGGAAGGAATTTGTCTTTTAGAATTGTGAATTGCAGCAGTCACGTGGGTGGAGCGGGTCTTGAAGAGCGGGGCCTATGGCAGCTTAGGCACTGGAACTCTCGGCTGGTAGAGGCCTGGGTTGGGGGCTGGGCAGTGACTGTGCCTTTTCTTCACCTCCTTCTCTCCTTCTCCTCAACAGTTTGATGGCTGATGCTGTCGATCCTCAGGGCTGCTTCCCTGGCGGTGGAGCGCCAGCTATTTTTGTCTGAGGTCTTGGTGTAACGTTCTGCAGCGGTGAGTTGCTGTTTGAGCTGTCTTTGAGGCGCTTGATGGGGGCACTTCTGTTACGCTTCCCTTGACACAGCTCACTGTAGAGGACTGCTCTGGGCATCCTTGTGTCCTCCACGCACGAGACATAACCTGCCCAGCGCAACTGCCGTAGTAGCAGGATGGACTCCATGCTGGGCATCAGGGCTTTCTCCAGAACTACACTGTTGGTGATGTAGTCCTGCCAGCGGATGTTCATGCATTCTGGTTTGACCCCGTTTGCAATGGGGAAGCCATCTGAGAGGTATCCATTGATTTTGACTTGACCTCTCTGTCCCTCATGCAGCTGCTGAAGGATTTTCGGGAATTTGGCAGGGCAGCCAACTTTGTCAGTACTCTGCAAAGGTCAGCCCTACTGACTTTATGGAAGGCCTTGGTGAGATCAACAAAGGCAGCATACAGGCCCATGTTTTGTTCTCTGCATTTCTCCAGGAGCTGCCTCAGAACAAAGATGTCCGCTGTTCCCCTCCCAGCCCTAAAGCCCCATTGATTCTCTGGCAGGATGTCCTCTGCGATGGTTCTATCCAGTACATTTTACATTGACATTTTAGGCATTTAGCAGACACTCTTATCCAGAGTGACTTACAAGACATGCATGTATACGTTATTTATATGGTAAGATTAATCATGGTTCGCGCAAGAGATCAGTGCAGTAATACAGCGATAGACATCATTGTTTGCAGCTGCATACCATACCTGTAGCACAGGGAGATAAAAGGTTTTGGGGTTTTTTTTGGGGGGGGGGGGGTTTCAAACAGTATTAAGCATGTAAACAGTGGTGATGATAATTAATGAATTAACAGCAACAGTGGAGGTGGGTTTTTAGTCTCCTGCGCAAGATGGCCAGTGATTCCGCAGTTCTCTCTCCAGGTAGGACTCTCCCTGCTATTGAGAGGAGGGTGATTTCACAGTAGTAGTTCCTCAGATTTCCCCCACTTGTTTTTATTCAGGGACACAATAACTGCATCCCACTGGTCTTAGGATATCACCCATTTTTACCAAAACAGTGTAGAACCTGCCCCATGTTCAGTCAGGGATCCTTGCTCTGTGAAGTGAACTTCACTTAGTGCAGCAATGTCAATATTTAGTCTGGAGAGCTCTCTGGCCACAAGAGCAGAGTGTCTTTGTGGGCTGTTGCTGTCATCTGAGTCCGTCATTATGCGGACATTCCGGCATGCGGAATTCGATTTAGCGGTTTAGCGGGTTCGATTTATTGTCTTTCTGACCGCGTAGAAACACCCGTTGGCTGCGGTATGCCAGCCGGGTGGGTTGAGGTACACTTTGTTTAGGGTACCTTTTCTAGCCCTCCCTCCATAAGGAGCGAGCAGTGTGTCCCTGAATAGGGTCGCTTGGTTCGCTCAGGGTGCTGCCGGGTGATGTTGTTGCCCGCATCAACAACCAAACGACCAACACCACTGAGCCGCCTACACGCAGGTTCAAGGCTGCAGCTGCCAGTGCCCTCCTGCACCTACCGTTTCGTCTTTCCCCCCATCGCTGTAGGACTTTTCTTCCCACCCACACAGAAGTTTGTTTAAAGTGTTGTTTAAAGATCAGCTCGCGGGCACCAATCACAATCTTTAGGTGCTGGGTTTTTTCACGGTGGCTCAGCAGGCTGAGATGGCTGTGGCAACTTCAGCACTGTAGGTTTATTATTCAGAGTGTCTTTCTCCTAGGCAGTGGCAGAGCGTGGGTTGCCAGCACCCGGGGCGAGGCACGTAACAGTAATCCGTGAACCGTTAGCACTCCCTTCCACCAGTTAGGGCAGTGGTCCCCAACCTTTTTTGCACCACGGACCGGTTTCATGCAAGACCATTTTTACACGGACCGGCGGACCGGGGGGGTGCATGGGAAAACATTTTTGCCGGCCCTCGGAATTTTACACCCGGTGCATGAAACCGGTCCGTGGTGTGTTTTTTTGTCTTCTGAAATTTTGCACCCCTCAGAATTTTGCGCCCGGTGCAACTGCACCGGTGGCACCCCGCACGCTACGCCTCTGCTCCTTGGTGAGTCACCACCCAAGGCTATTGAGCCCCGCCTGCCCAGTGTGCTATTTAACCTGTAGCTGGGGCGGAGGTGCCAGGTGCCAGGGCTGGTGGGCCTGCACACAGCTATCTCCGGGGGCCCCCTGCTGCCCCGAGATCTCCTGTATTTTGGCCTGGGAATGCAGGATCCCAGTTACCTGCGGAGGCACTACAGTAGTCTTGGTGGTGGAGAGGCTGTGTACTGGCAGGAGGAGACTTGTGCACTCTGCTCCTCTTTTCACCCAAATAAGGGCTAACCGGCAGTGGTAGCTGAAAGCAGGAAGCAACCAGGCAAGCATGCAGCATGCACTAACTACTAGCTGTTCGCTACTGCTAGGCTACTGTGCTGACACTTCACACACACCCTGTGGCCAAGACACACACACACACACACACTTAAATGCACACAAATGCACACAACAATAAATACAAACACACACACACACACACACACATATACGGCACAGACTGCCTTTACACACAAATGTTTTCTTATTGATTCAATCTATTTCAGTGTTCACATTTAATCACACCTCTAGTACAGTTACAGTATCCTATTGCTCGGGTTGGCTTTCAGCCCCATTCCCCACGGGCAGCCAGGCAGTGTGACATTGCTGATCGTTACTCATATGCCCTGTATTAGCATGAGCGCACTACAGACACAAATAAACAAAATAACGCACAGCACTAAGATGAGAATTAAAGTCTCAAGCGCACAAAAGTGAACAAAGATCCAGTAGTGCAACTCCATAGCTAGAGACAACAGCACGGATTAAACAATGACAAATTTGTACGCAGATTGGATATGGCACAAAATGCCACCAAAATCTAATTTTACACTGAAAGACAAAAAGTCAAGGTTGTACACGTCACGTGGAGGATATACTTAAGGCACTATATATATATATATACTCCCGCTTTCTCTCTCTTTGTCTCTCTCACTCGCTCATTTGGGATTAGTCTGAAATTAGCCTGCATTACAGCAAAGACCAATTGCAGCAGGAGAGAAAGAAAGATAAGAAAGAGAGAGAAACGCAACCAGTCCTCAATTCCATTAAGGTGAGGCTGACATTGGCTGACCTGTGGGTGTGTCTGTGTGTGTGTGTGTGTGTGTGTGCTTGTGTGAGTGCATGCGTGTGTATGCACTAATTCATTTGTGTGAGTACATGTGTACTTGTGTGTGTGTGTGTATGTGTGTGTTTGTACACATTCATTCAGGTGTGTGAGTGTTTATGTGTGTATGTGTGTGTGTGTGTGAGTGTGAGTGTGTATGAGAGAGAGAGAGGGCATTTGCCATAAAAACATTAGAATTAAAATATCAGTTGAAACATAAAGTTAAATATAAAGGCTTGCGATGCTAAAAGCTGAGGGCAGCTGAGTCTGAGTCTCACCACATTAACGCCGAGGGTGACATTAAAAGCGCTAACACCTTTTAGCCTCAGGACAGCGCAGTAGGAACAAAAACAAATCGCCCAAATTATCACACAGCACAAAGAAAATGACATCGCCTTTTGGAGAACGCACAGAAAACACAAAAGAGCAAAGAAAATGAGAGCGCTGTCGGGCCCTAAAAAGATCATATGCTGTGGCAGACTACCTGACCGCAGTGACAAACATTGACAAAGAAACATTGTGACAATGTACAGAATGTGCCATAGACAAGCCCAGAGAGGACAGGCTCTGCCCTCACTGCCAACCTCAGGAGGCTGAAGCAAAGTTCAGTTTCATTTTAACCTGTGAAGAATATGAAAAAAATAAGTCTTCCCATTAATTACGCAGGTTTGCCCCAAATTCCCAACTCTAACTGATTTGGAAGAAAATTGCAAATCCTTCAGGGGAGCAAAAGGAACCGCATCAAATTAGCAGCACAACATGTAACTGCCTGTCATGTCATGTCCTGAGGGACAGGGGAAGAAACTAGTGAGATGCCAGTAAGTAGTCAAAGTAGTAGTAGTAGTAATCATTATTATTAATATTGTTCTTGTTATATGCTAATCTATGTATAAAAATGTCATGTTATTCATAAGTAATGCATTAGTAATTACATTTAAAGTACACGCACACACATACACACACATGTACATGCACACACACACATGCATGCACACATACATATACACATACATACATACACACACGCACACACACATATATATACACATACATACATACACACACGCACACACGGCATAGCCTATGTTCTGCAGAGGACAGTAGATTGAGGATGAATTTTTGAGCATGGTCTTTTTGTGTGTTTTGTTCTCTTGTGTGTTTTTTTGTTCTGTTAGTTTTTTTTTTCTTTCTTGATGTTTTCAAGAGAGAGAGAGCGAGAGAGAAAGGGGGGGAGAGAGAGAGAACGAGAGAGGAGAAAGAAAGAGAGACAGAGAAAGAGAGAGAAAGAGAGAGAGAGAGAGAGAGAGAGAGAGAGAGAGAGAGAGAGAGAGAGCGAGAGAGAGAGAGAGAGCGAGAGAGAGAGAGGGAGAGCGAGAGAGCGAGAGAGGGAGAGAGCGAGAGAGAGAGAGACATTGCACACAACATCTGAACAGCTAAAGAACAATCCGTGGTTTGAAGCATCATATTAGCCTCCCCTGATTTCAGGCTAATGTGCTAATTTGTGTTTATTCACAGATGCTGTGTTTGTGCGTGTGAATGGCCCACAGTGTCATTGCACTGCATCTCATAAAAATAAATCTCCTTCCCCCCCTCCAACCGATTCCCTGTCCTCAAATCCAGGGTCGCCGGCTACCCTGGGAGAATTCACTGCGACTGTAATACTCTAACCCCTTCCCCCCAGTCCCAGAGCTAATCCCAGATTAACAGAGGAACAGCCTTCAACCCACTCAAAAGAAAAACAAAAAAACACACACACGCACACACACACATCCATGCAGGAACACACAAACACACACACGCACACACATACACGCACAAACTCACACACAGCTGCCCCAGCTGCACACCTGCGCAGACGCAGACGCTCGAGAGCATGCGGAGAATACAGTCCATAACAATGAGAATGAGCTCACGTGAGAGGGTGACACAAATGCACACTGTCTGTCCTGTAATGTGTGAATCCATGCCCGCCCTTTGTGTGTGGTGTGTACAACGAGATAGAGTCACTATCTGACTCTGGCATCTGTGTACGGTAAACTGTGTCGGTGCCTTCTATCCATCTCTCTAAATCGTTCTCCATCTCTCACTCCACTGTCCTCTCTCTACCTCGCTCACCTTCTCTACCTTTCGCTCCACTTACCCCTTTCATTCCTCCTGTTCATCCATTTCTTTCTATTTCCTCTTTCCTTCTCTTTCCTCTCCTCTACTCTCTGTCCTCCCCCTCCCCCTCTCTCCCTCTCTCTCTCCTTCCCTCTGGTGCCCTGGCGGTGTCGCATCTCTCCTCTCTCTGCCCTGGGGCCTGGTGTCCCGGCTCTGTCCTCCCGGCTCCGCCCATCTTTATAAAGCTAAGAGATGTTTAATAATTCATCCATTTTGCTCTTTCTGGGGGACAGATATGCTGATGGCAGGCCTTTTCCTCTCTCTCTCTATATACCGTATGTATATATATATATATATATATATCGCTCTCTCTCTACAGGGTCAGGCTGCGGGGGCGTTTTATTTGGAGTGTATGTTTAAGACTGCTCTTTATACCAGCTGGGGTCTGCATTACCTCCTCCCCACACCCCACACACCGGCTCCATCTCCCTGGTCTGTTACTTGGCATCACTGCCAGCCTGGGGGGTCTGGTTATCCTCGACTCGACTCCCACCAAACGCCCCCCCCCGCAGGGGTCCCTCGCTCCACATCCACGGGACTAGCGATGCGCAGTTACTCGCGGTCATGCTTCCGATGAGGGGGGTTAATGCAGCGGGGGCCTGTTTCTGTGCAGTGCAGGGAGAGCGGCTGACTCACAACCGAAATGCGCTGTGCTGCTCTTGTGCTCCTGAGCCGTTTACGGAGGCGGAGCGGCGCGGCGCGGGCGACGTCGTCATCTCGGCGGTGCGACCACACGATTGAAACTCACTCCGCTCTGGTTACGCACACCGCTCCAGGAGTCAGCGCAATCGTGTTCCCCCGAGGGCCGCAGTCCATGGCGTTCTTCTGCATCGCATTCCTTCAACCTCACTACAGTCACCGACCTCATATGACCACTTTCAACATCTCTCCTGCTTGCTATTCAATCAAAACATCAATTCATCTTAAGGGGAAAGTGCCATTCAATCAGAATGAAAAACGAAACCGTCCCAAGTTAACCCAGCACCACATTTAATGGAAACCATGAATCCATAAGGGAACAGCTGCTGTGTTTGTCACATGGTATCAGGTTACTATGGGTTTTTAAATTATTGAATAGCACATCTCGTTGATTGAGCGAGTCTCGTGGCGCGCTTACATTCTGGAGCCTCTGTCGTAGGGTGACGTAAGGCGTCACACCAAACGCCCGCGGAGGACGAAAAGCGAACGAGCCACATGATGTCATTCGGGACGTCAGCCCGCCCGCTGATGCGCGATTAATCATGAGAGGGAGAGTGTCGCGATGAGTCACAGTCTGGCGGACGCGATCGCGCGATACGGAAGAAGAACCCTCGTTCACGAACGTCGCCCCTGTCGCCGCAGTCTTCCCCCATTATATCGGCGGCGCTTATCAAACTGTAAAACGTCGAGGAGTAAATCACAGCCCACCCCGCCAACATGCACAGGCACAATAAATCACCTCTCGTGGTCTGCATATTTGCCACAAACCAATACAATTCCATGTAAAATCCCATTTGCCCTGTACTCTATGGTTATGAACTCTGACCCCAGACGAGCCCATAAAGACACAGTCCAAAGTTCCCAATCTGTGTTCCATCAGAGATGTTTCATACACTGACCAGATATTTAACCAGATATTCAACTTCCATCTCTGTCCTTCGTATTTCCTTGTCTGGGGGGTTCCAGTTAACAGGAGGTTGCGTCGATGCTGTATGCTAGCTATGTATGCTCTGTTAATCGCATATTTGTTCTGTTATCAAATATGTTTTTGTGAATATTCACAATCAAGCAGAAGGTCAGAATGGTTTCAGCTTCAAATTGCAGAGACAGAACGTTCAGTGTGAAGCACGCAGAGCTGAATATCTGCCGAGTGTTTAAGGCACCTGTGGTTTGTATTTGGCTTGGGGACCCGGGCTGGAATGGGTCGCCCTCTTTTATCTCTGTGAGATCGGAGGTTTGCTTCTTTGGATAAAAGCATCAGCTAAATGGCATATATACACCGATCTGCCACAACATTAAAACCACCTGCCTAATATTGTGTAGGTCCCCCTCGTGCCACCAAACAGCTCTGACCCGTCGAGGCATGGACTCCACAAGACCTCTGAAGGTGTCCTGTGGTATCTGGCACCAAGACGTTAGCAGCAGATCCTTTAAGTCCTGTAAGTTGCGAGGTGATGCCTCCATGGATCGGACTTGTTGGTCCAGCACATCCCACAGATGCTCGATCGGATTGAGATCTGGGAATTTGGAGGCCAAGTCAACACCTTGAACTCTTTGTCATGTTCCTCAAACCATTCCTGAACAATTTTTGCAGTGTGGCAGGGCGCATTATCCTGCTGAAAGAGGCCACTGCCATCAGGGAATACCGTTGCCATGAAGGAGTGTACTTGGTCTGCAACAATGTTTAGGTAGGTGGTACGTGTCAAAGTAACATCCACATGAATGTCAGGACCCAAGGTTTCCCAGCAGAACATTGCCCAGAGCATCACACTGCCTCCGCCGGCTTGCCTTCTTCCCATAGTGCATCCTGGTGCCATCTCTTCCCCAGGTAAATGACGAAAACGTTACAACGCACCCGGCCATCCACATGATGTAAAACCCCCCCGTCCGCGAAACGTGATTCATTAGACCAGCCCACCTTCTTCCATTGCTCCATGGTCTGAGTTCTGATTGCTCCATGCTAGTTCTGACGCCCACGTGCCCATTGTAGGCGCTTTCAGTGGTGGACAGGGGTCAGCTTGGGCACTCTGACCGGTCTGCGGCTACGCAGCCCCATACGCAGCAAGCTGCGATGCACTGTGTGTTCTAACACCTTTCTATCATAGCCAGCCTTAACTTTTTCAGCAATTTGTGCTACAGTAGCTCTTCTGTGGGATCGGACCAGACGGGCTAGCCTTCGTTCCCCACGTGCATCAATGAGCCTTGGGTGCCCATGACCCTGTCAGCGGTTCACCGGTTGTCCTTCCTTGGACCACTTTTGGTAGGTACTAACCACTGCATACCGAGAACACCCCACAAGACCTGCCATTTTGGAGATGCTCTGACCCAGTTGCCTAGCCATCACAATTTGGCCCTTGTCAAAGTCGCTCAGATCCTTACACTTGCCCATTTTTCCATCTTCCAACACATCAACTTCAAGAACTGGCTGTTCACTTACTGCCTAATATATTCCACCCCTTGACAGGTGCCATTGTAACGAGATGATCAATGTTATTCACTTCACCTGTCAGTGGTTTTAATGTTGTGGCTGATCGGTGTATATATATATATATATATATGATCATATGCAGTGATTGCCTGTGGACTCAAATTTGGAGAGGATGGAGAGGGAGAGAGGCTGTGTAGCCAGTCATGTCATTAATGAGCAATTAGTGTATAGAGTTGAACAAAACAGCTGTGGTTGTATGTGCCTTTCCAGGAGGGGCACCATCATGTTCCCAGGGAGTCCCAAGAGATGTCTCTTTCGCATCGCAGCACTTACCGCACTACCCTCACTGAACATAATGGCAGCAGCGACACTTTCTCACTAGGGGGTGACAGGGCCTGAAAATTGGCCACAACCATTGAATGGTGCCTGCTCGATTCTCATTCTAGCGCCATCAAATTTTCACTGAATTCATTTGACATCTTGAACATCTCAAATGACCTTTATTAAAGCTTTGAATTTCGAACAGTTGGTATCGACCTTTGCATTAATCACAATTCAACTCAGTGAAATGTTCCATTCTTCACATTTAATTTAAATATGTATGTCATTCTTTTTTCTCTCATAAATATAAGTTGTACTCCACCAGCTCTCCATTAAAAACCCAGAAGGCGGCCTCCCGGGTGGTGTAGCAGTAAGAACGTTCAACACTGCTCACTACGACCGGGGTTCAATTCCACCTAGCTAGTTCAATTCTGGCCGGAGTGCCACTAGGGGGCGGCAATTGGCTGTCTGCCTCAGGGAGGGGGGAGGGAAGCTGATATGAGCTCGCTGCATATATGAGTGGTCCTGTGTGTTACGGTGACTGTGGCGGGTGCTGGCTCGGAGGAGGCGGTACAGCATCCACTACCGGTCTCAGGACAAAGGCAGCGACCTCTCATGCGAGGGTGGGGATAATTGACATGAAAAGAGATGGTATAATTGGCAACTAAAAATAGGGAGAAAAATGGGGAATACATTGAACCCTGTAACAAGAGGACGTGTCTGCATTGAGTCTGCTAGGTTGAGTCAATCTGAAAATGTGCTGTGCTGCCTGCTCTCTGTTCCATACCTAAACAGCTGCAGTACGGCGGTTTCCTGGTGAAATGATGAATATTTAATCCAGTGAGTGAGTAAGGGGTGCCGTGTCCTATTCAGGTGAGCGTGTTATTGGTTGTGTGGTGGGTGCTCAGGCTGCTCCTGGCTCTCCCCCAGAGCCCTGTGTGTCTGTACTGCAGATGTGAGCTCTCCCAGGGCTATGAGCTACTGCAGCACCATCAAACACATTCACTCTGGGACTAAACTACTGTACACCCAGACCTGCACTGTATACACACATACACACATACATACACACACACACACACACATATATATATATATATATATATATACACACACACACACACACACACACACACACACACACACACACACACACACACACACACACACACACAGACACACACACACACACACACACACACACACACACAAACACACACAAACACATGCACATACACACATACTCAAAATATGTGTTAAAAATAATAATCCTGGGGCCTCCCGCATGGCCCAGTGGTTACAAGGTCTGATGCTGGCCACGGATACCGGGGTTCAATTCCCCGTCTCGCCAGAGTCGGCTCTGGCCGGGAGCGCCACCAGGGGCGGCGATTGGCTGTCCGCCCCAGGGAGGGGGGAGGGAAGCCGACATGACGTTCGCCGCGCATAAGAGTGGCCCTGTTACGGTCGACGGCCTGGCGAGTGCCGTCTCGGAAGAGGTGTTACTTCACCTACGTCACTACCGGTCGCAGGACTATGGCAGCAAACTCACATTACTAGGGGGGGATTGACATAAAAATAGCGGGTCTAATTGGCTACCAAATCGGGAGAAAAAAATTGGATAAAATCAGAAACAAAAATGTAAAAAAAATGTTTTAAAAAAATAATAATAAATACAAAAAATTATAAATAAATAAATAAATATATTAGCATGCATGCATACAGAGACACACAGGCAAAACACAGTATAGACACCAGACACTGAAAAGCTCACACAGAGACAAAAATACACAAATATGCAAAGACAGATTTAATATACAGTGAAAGTACACACAGGCTATAACCACCACAATATACACACGCACTACGCTAACATATTATACAGACATTCAACAGAACAAGATTCAAGATTCAAGATTCAAGATTAACTTTATTGTTCCACAAGTGGAAAATTTGGCTTGGGCTTTCACCCATGCTGCAGCCATAAAAAGACAGACATTCCACATACAGAAAACATACAAAAATGACCTGCTGGTTATCCACATACAAAAAAACATACAAAAATCTGCACAAATCCCTTAATAAAACAACACAAAAATCATAGAACATGTTAGGGTTAGGGTTAACAAAGAACATGTTAACGATACCATAACCATGTACCATACATATCTATAGTCAGGCAAAAGCAGGGAACTTGATTGGGTTACGGATGAAGGTATCCAGCTGCACGAGATCAGCCAGTGCATTTAGCTGACTTAGCTAACCTTTTTAAGTTATCGATTTTGTTTATGTGTGTGAGGTTTTACAGGAGAACTTTTTTTCCTCCCCCCATTTCTGAAACCACACACTTCCACACAATCCATCAACATCAGCGGAGAGTGCTGTAATTCCGATTGGCTGCAGACTGCACCGTGAGCTTCGGATGGTCACGCGGGTAATTGAATTGGGCCATTAAATTCTGAGAGGTGTTGTTGACTCAGACTTTGTGTTAAACTGTCAGTCCCCAGGTCGCCCCCACCCCCCTCATCTTCCCTGTGTATAATGTGGCAGCCATAGAAATGACTCTGTCGGTCAGTAGTTCTTTTTTTAAATAATTGTATTTTTCTGATTTTACCCAGTTTTTTCAATTACCCGCTGTGCTTAGTTCAATCCCCCTTCCCTCATAGTTCACTGCCATAGTCCTGTGACCAGCAGTGACAAGGGCGAAGCGCTGCCTCCTCTGAGACAGCACCCGTCATGCCGTCGACTGTAATTCCGGTACCCCAGAACCACTCCTGTGCGCAGCGAACTGTGTCGGCTTCCCTCCCACCTCCCTGGGGCGGACAGCCAATTGCGGCCCCGATGGCACTCCCGACCAGAGCCGACTCTGGCGCGATGGGGAATCGAACCCCGGTCGCCGTGGTCAGTGTCGGACGTTGAAACCACTAGACCGCGCGGGAGGCCCGATCGGTCAGTAGTTCTGCCTGATTTGTGTTCTGGTCCTGGTGGGCCACAGGGTCAGCTGGGGGGGGGTTTCCCCCACCTTAAAATCAGCAACCAATTCAGACGCAAGAAACCAGGTGAGGTGTGGTAACTGTGTAATCAGCCGCAGTTTTTCCTCAATTGTTTACACACAAAAACTGGTACTACGGAGACAATTATTTAAACCTGTATCAATTGAAAAAACTCTTTCTGCAAAACTAAAAGCACATTTCACTTGTTTACGCACATTGTCCAATCACCTTCTTGCAAAACCCTGAACACAATTCTCCTCATTAAGCACAATCTCTATAAATGAAAACTGTCGTGTTCACGTGGAAAGCACTGCCATTCAGAGTGCTAAACAATCGATCAATTGGCCACACTCCAGTCCTCACAGCTACAAACACTACATGCCTAGATTATTAAATTAGTAATCAGACCACAGGTAACAAAAATTAAATTAGGACAACTTTGGTCAAGCATGGTTTGACCTTGAAGGAGGCTGGGCAAAGAGTGCAGCCAAACCGGAGCTGCTTCACTGTTGCATAAATGACCCAGACTGTCACAAATTCGAATGGATAAGTACTGTAAACATTGTAATCTCACCTTTGCTATTCTTGTCTTTAGTACTACTACAATACAGCACTCAGCGATTACTCAGTGTGGCAGAAGCAATGTGTAACTGCATGTCAAAGGATTTTTATCCTTTCTTTTTTTTTTAAAAAAAATTCCTCCCTCTGTTATTTGTTCCTCCCTTACCACTAGGCCTGGTGTTTTCGTATTTTCTGTAAAGCGTCATTGTGACAGTGCTCTGTACTGTAAAAGCACGATACAAATAAAATTGAATTGAATTCAGTTGTTTCCTGTCTCCCTTTGCACATGTGCTTGAGGCACAAGGACGCTCACTCTACCCTCGATACGGGGGTAGTAACTGCCCTGTTCTGGGTGTCCTGAGGTGAGGGGTCAGAGGTCAAAAGGTGAAGAGGCGGAGGTGCGTGACAGGGCAGCTGGCTTCCCTGGCTGCTGTTAGCAGGCCTCGTGCTAATCTCAGGGATGTCAGGCTGTCTCGACCCGGGTTATGCAGCACACCCCTCCAAAGACACATGGACAAGCCGTCAACAGACACATGCGGGCAGGTGAAATCCCACGAGCCGGGACGTAGAGAAGACAGACAGGCGGTAACAGCTCTTTATAAACATTAATAAATGATTCCCACAAGCCAGTTTGCCTTGGTGAGTCTATTTTTATAAAGATAAGCCTTTTGGCTGGTGTTCTTTCGAACTGTGGGACATTAATACCAATTCATTGTCTCGGGGTCATATTCCTTGAATAACTCATCTTTCATAGGAGGCAGCCAAGAGATTGGGGACGTAGCAGTTAATCACAGCAATAAAGACGGATAAAAGTAGATACGGGAAAGTTGTGAAGGGCAAATATGGAAGGCTGAAAGTGACTACTGCAGCATAAATCACACAATGGGAGGCTTTGAAATGGGGCACAGGTTAACGGTCTCCGGAGGAGCGCTCAGAAGCCCCCCCATGGCCGCCAGCGTGTGGGGGGCTACATGGCAACATCGCTTTACCGCAAGGTCACATGATGTCAGCCTGTTTGCGGTGCTCTTTGGTGAAGTGAGACTTGCCGCTGAGCCAAGAAGCAGTCCAACTACGACGGCAACCCGACTCCAGAAGCGATTCAATCGGGACCACAAGCAAACCCTGGAGACAGCTTAGTCTATTCATCAACCAGCATTACTAATAGTAATAATAATACCAATAATAATAATCCTTAGCATCATCATCATCATCATCATCATCATCACCATATAATCAGCATGATTACAGTGGAGATAAATCCAAGTTCAAACATTTAGGTACACACACACACACACACACACACACACACACACACACACACACACACACACACACAGGGAAAAGTAGCCTGAACAAAACAAAAAACGAAACTAAAACTAAAAAAACTGTAGAACAAAAATCTACAGAGACCCAGTAACAGAGGAACAGCCCCCCTCCCGAGGTACACTGACTGATGCAGTGAACATGCTTTGGTGCAAATACAGACAGAGAGAGAGAGAGAGAGAGAGGGGGAGAGAGAGAGAGAGGGGGAGGGAAACAGGCAGAACACATATTAGAGTAAGCTGGTCTAATGGCAGACCAGGGGCCAGGTGTCATCCCTTGTTGTTAATGCACGGATCCAAACGGAGCTGATCCAGGACACAGCTGAGCTGCGCAACACGATATCCCCTCCCCTCTGGGCAGGGCTGGGCATCCAGGATAACACCCCCCTATGCAAGTATCACCCCGCTCCAGTCCTTAAAATAATTGTATCGCATTGCCACTAGTAATTCATCGTTAGTTACCAAGTTAGCCTGACTGTGTAGGCGAATGCAGCCCTGGTGTCAGTCGTGTCTTATGTATGACCCACATTAGTGAAGCACAGCAGGAATGATGGTGAAGCCCACCTGGGACTCAAGGATGTCCGGAGCAGTGACCTTCATCTTCATCACACTGCGACCTTCATCACAGAAGCCCGTTCTCAAACCAGGGCACAGCACAGACGGAGAAGCCGAGAGTTCAGAGCCACGATGCTCCGTCATGCTTTCTCACTGCCTGCGTTTGTACCTAAGAAGCCACAATGTGGCCGTCAGCACAAACAAGCGTCAGCTCCGTGCAAGTTTGGTGCGGAAAAACAACACCCCCCCCACATGGAAAAAGAGTCCGCGGGCGAACAGGCAATGTTTCCACAACGTTCTCACAACATTTCCACAATGTTCTCGCGCCCCCTGGTGCCGCTTACAGAGCAGGACACAATGGCACCCTGACGGTCACGCTGCTTCTCCGTGGTTACTCTGCGGCAATGGTTACAGGTCAAATGCATGAGTGACCGGCAAAACATACAGCAGTACACCAGCAGTACACCTCAGACATACAAACAATCCTTTGAAAAGTCGCACCTTCCAGTCGATATCCTCACTCACATATGATATATTGCTCACTGGCCACACAGCCAGTTACACAAACTGCCCACAGCGCTTGAATCAGCACATTTTGTATTGAACAATATCGGATTACTGGTCTGCACAAGAAAGACACACAGACTGAATACAGGCTGCAGAAAACTCAAACTCAAACCAGGGCCGGGTTGTGGATGTTTCACATTTGGCCACGTGCTTTAAGCGTACGGTGTGCATGCACAGATGCACGGAGGCTCTGCTGTGTTTTGGGGGTAAACTGAAAAGTATTACACCGAACATACACTGGATGGCACAGTTATGCAACCACAATTCCTGTCTTTATCCTGGCTCCTGCTGCTGGAGATGGTATATCACAAACGCAGGGAGAAAAAAACGTCTTTTTGAGATGGGGACATGGAACATGTCCGCCCCACCACCCCCAATAATATAATATAACATATGCCATTCAGTGGACGCTTTTATCCAAAGCGACTCACAGCAGTGAACGCATACATTTCTCAGTATATGTGGTCCCAGTGGAAATCGAACCCACAACGTAAGCGCTGTGGACACCGTGCTCTACCTACTGAGACACACGGAACCCCCCACGCCCGCCCGCCCCACAGCAACCTCTGACCCATCTGCTCCTCCACAGCGGGCAGCCTCCAATCAGCCGTAGACTGACGTCAGCTGACGCAAGTACACGAGTGCCACGCCCTCGCTAACTATCGTGACCCCCCCTCCCTCCCACCCTGATGATCAAAGGGCAAAGCTGAGAGTCCACAATGCATTGTGGGCTGATGTCTGTCCAGTGGCAGAGTGTAACAGTACTGGCCCGGACAGCGTGAAGCACACACACACGAAGCACCATCTTCGTAGCATAGCGTAGCGCAACATAGCTGTGATCGGGATAGCCACAAGAGTCGGCAGCGAAGAGAAGCTTTTACATTGAACTGACTGCACCGCAGCAGAAACCATGCACATAAGCCAGACTTCCCCTCTCCTGACAGTTCTGAGCAGAGATAAACTTAACAGCGCACAACTCGGTGCATGCAAATACACGCAGCACAGCCCAACAGCATAGAGGACAATGCGTATTGCACAGTAACATTGGGCAACACGCAAGGGCTCATTTGAGCATTGCTTGGAACACAGTTGGATTTTTTAAAAATAGAATAATCCCATGAGATTTGCTGTTAACGGAGCTCTGATTTCTGATTGTGTGTCTGGCAGAAGCCCAGGTAAGCAGCAGTCAGTGGTTAACTGAGGAGAGGGACGGTGGTTGGGCAGAGGGGAGGGGGTTTGGGGCAAGTGATGGTGGGGCAGGGAGTAAAAATTTTTGTCTTCTGGCCAGGAGCAACTTTTTTTTTTTTTTAAGTGTCCAGTATTGATTTTTTTTCTCCCCGCTGGCAGATGATGATGAATTTTGTCTGGTAAAAATACCAGTCTTCTTCGAAATGGGTTCTTTGTGTGAGTGTTGTCTCCCTAAAGAACCTCTTCACAGATCATTTCAGCTATTTCAGAAATCAAATATAGTCTGTGATATAAACATTCAGGCACACACACACACACACACACACACATACTCACACACACACTCAGAAAAATTACCCTGCACTGCGCCTTGGAAATCACACCAGATCCCACTCCATACTTCTACTCTGTGTCTAGAAACACCCAGGGACATAAGAACAGAGCACACCTACTCTACTGTGTGATCTCCCAGCCAGCAGCCTTCCTCCTGACACACTTCAATTCTCCCCTGTGTCCCCGGCTAATCTCTCAGGAGATCCGGAGGCACAACCTCCTCACGCAGGCAAAGAAGCGGCATCCACGTCTCCCAATATAGGCAGACAGGAGCACCGACCCAAATAAAAACCCCCAAAGCAACAAGTACATTTGTATGGAACACTGCCCGCTTCCCCTTAATTTGTGCAAGCAGTGCAGGAACAGCAGCAGGTTTGGCTCTCGCCCCGGCATGGAACGAGGACAGTGAGGAAAAGAGGCAGAGAGCGGGAGAGACAGAGAGAGAGAGAGAGAGAGAGAGAGAGAAGGGTAAGGGGAGGAATGCAAATGATAAAGCCAGCCGGCAGACTCACCAAACAGCAGTGCAATGACGAGGCCGGCGTGGACCACATCGCCGGACCGCGCACGACCGCGCAAGAACGACCCGACGCTCTTCCGGGGCTCCATGTCTGTCTGTCCCGTCCGTCTGTTTGGGTTATCCTCTCGTCTGTCTGTCCGCCAACTGTCCGTATGTCTGTCCGTCGGCCCCCGTGTGCCTCTGGGTGTGAGTTTGGAGTGGGGCAAGGGAGGGGTGGAGGGAGGGAGTAGGAGAGAGGGGCGGCGGAGGGAGGCGGGACGTGGACCGAAAAAAACAAAACAACAACACACGCACGAAAAAAAACAAGCGATACTATGTTGCTCGGCTGTGGTCCTGCGGAAGACTCTCTCAAGTCCCGGAGAGAGAGATAGAGAGGAGGAAAGGAGATCGGGCTGGAGCCAAGAGGTAGAGGCACAGAGAGAGAGAGAGAGAGAGAACAGGAAGAGCGCTCTCAACCCTTCAGGATGCCAGAGGAAGGGAAAGAGAAAGCGAGGAGAGGAAGGGGGGGAGGAAGGCACCTGTCCAGTGGTGATGCCGGGCACCGGATGGTCTCCTCTTCAGCGTATACCTCGCTGGCCGTCTGCAGTCCCGGCTCAGCCCGACATGTGAGAGACGGAGGGGAGGGGAGGGAGGAGGAGTGGAGGGGGGAGTAAAAATGTCACTCAGACGAGGAGAGGCGACATGCAGAGCGAGATCCAGTCTGGAGCGAGCCTGTCAGCCACTGCTTCTGAATGAGGAACTGCAGAGATTGGCAGTGGGGGGTCCAGGGGGTGTGTGCGTGCGGGAGGGAGGGAGCCGGCAGCGCGTGTCTCCCAGCCAGCGTGTGGAGGAGTGAGCTGGGGAGAGAGAGAGAGAGAGCGCGAGCGAGAGAGAGCGCGAGCGAGAGAGAGCTGCTGCAGAGGCTCAGAGGATGGACAGCGAGAGGAGGGGGGTGCCGCGGCTCACGGTGCGGCGGCTGCGCTCTCGGGGCTCGGGGGTGGGTGGCAGACGGTTGAGGGTCAGGCTAGTCCCGGGCCCGACGCAGCCGGAAGGATTGAGGTTGCCTTCCCAGCTCTCTCACCTGATCTCTCACTCCATCTTCCCTCTGTTCTCTCTCTCTCTCTCTCTCTCTCTCTCTCTCTCTCTCTCACCGCTGCTCGGTGCCTGGCTCTCGCTCAAGTTTTCCTCCCTCTCTCTTTCCTGGCTTAGTGCCAATCTCTCTCTCTCTCTCTCTCTCTCTCTCTCTCAGTACCTCTGATCCCCGAATACTGGGCGATTGCAAACGCAGGCAGTTTTGCGCTAAAGACTAACAGATCAGAGGGATTTCTGCAATGCAGGTGGGAGCCAGTGGTGAAGTCATGGAGTTATATATCATAAGGCAGCTGGATCAGATGTCACACACAAAAATGAATTACTGCAAAATAGTTGTGGGAGTTACTGATATATGGGTATCAATAAACATATTACCATACATATACACCCAAATATAATGTACCAATGCTTTACCATCTCCATATTATCACACTGCATTTCTCCCCTCCCTGCATATTTAAACAGGGGCACTGCAATCATTTCATTTGATAAAAATAAATGTTTTTGAGACAGGTGTGTCAGTCAAAAGCCTTGATGGGTACTGTTCCAAATATAATCAGTGCACATTCCGATGTCCACATATTTATTAAAAGCACTCCTCTCCATGTTTAAAAGTAATTCGCTGATATTCATCCATTGCATTCAGTCATTTGAAGACATTAAACCGAAAGAGCACAGGCTGTGCTGTGTCAACTCCCTTCTGTATTTGGAAGACTTTTTACTACAGGGTTGAGCTTGTGCATGTATCGTGGTTGTGTGTGTGTGTGTGTGTGTGTGTGTGTGTGTGTGTGTGTGTGTGTTGAGTGTGTGTTTGAGTGTGTATGTGTGTGAAAGCTTGTGTGGTGAAATATGACCATTACTTTGGGCTCCCACTCAACTTCCCATGTTATATGGATAGGGTTGGGTTTCATGTCTCTCTCTCTCTCTCTCTCTCTCTTTTTCTGACATTCACATGATGGAGGGCCCTGTGCTGGCTCTCTCCTCCCCCTCTCTCACCAGCTGGCCCGGGACAGGTGTCAGGTTCACTGTGCTCAGGGCAGCGGGCATTTTAAGTCTGGGGAAGCCGAACCGGGGGAATGGAGCGGGTGAAGAGGTGAGGGCTGGAGGGCCACTGAGAGGTGGTAGCTAACACGTGTGCCCCTCGAAAGGTCAAAGTAATCGAGCCGCATGGATCCTGCCCTGGGAACTTTGTGAAGCACACGTTGGGCCAGGTTGGTTCGGCCCTCCAAAACTCCACGAGTTATAGCCCCATGTCCCTGCTGGGCTTTGGTTTCAAAAACCAGTTGCAATACGACTTGCACGGCACAGAGGACACGAAACCAGGACTCAGAGACAGAGAGTTTAAAAACAAGACTTGAACACCTAGCACCCTTCTTGACAAACAAAAAGTGCGCTAGGTGTTCATGGGTTCACTAACTTGCATGATAGATGGTTTCTGTTCCCGCAGATGTGACACGCCGGCTCATAAACTATGAGAGGGAACAACTGCCATTTCGCAACTAGAATGAGGTCACATGACGCAGGTAGAATGTTGGGGGTCTCCATAGTAATGTGACTGGAATTATCTTGAGGACACTGTGACTGACCTGAGATTGTGAAATGGTTTCTCTTAGGGGTATGGTGCGTAACGTCACTAAGGATACCGACTGCCCTGGAGTTTATTGTCTCCATATTGAATCCTGACACATCCCCTTAAATGATTATGATAATCAAGGATCAAGCATGCCTTGGATACAGCCACAGGGGCTGGCATACTGTGTAGTACATTGGCATTATGGTTTAACTGAATAAAATCATTGTATGTGTGTGAGAAAGAAAGTATTTGCATGCATGCTGAAAAACAAATGTTCTTAAAATGTACCTATTTACACCTAGCATTTCATAATCAAATGAGTAATTAAACATCTACAGCATCTCAACCATCAGACATGTTTGTTGCATGTCAACTCAATGTCAATTAGCAATGTAGTATAGTGCATATGTCTGACTACACGTCTAGAAAAGACAGAAAGGGGAGAGGAAGTAGTTTCCTGGGGGAGTTCATTTAGTTTCTACACCTTTTTACTTCTTTATATATAAGTTTTATAATAATTGTATATATTTATTTTTATCAGTGAGAGAGCTGGGAGCAATTGGATGTCCCATGTGGAGTAGAATAATTTATGAGTCCGACACCGGGACATCTGGGCCCCCACAGCGCGTCTGTTTACTGCACACCTATCCCAGGACTGGCCCAATGTGACCTTGGAAACCATATCTGAGCATCGCGGGACAACAGCACGCGAACATCGTGAACAAGCCCTTCCCATAATGCAATCTACTGTATGGGAGCAGCAAGGGAGGGGAGGGAGAAACCATGATAGAGGGAGAGAGGGAGGGTGGAAGGTAGGTGCGGAGTGAGAGAGAATGAGAGAGAGAGAGAGAGAGGGGGGGTGGAACAGAGTGGGTGATGGGGGATGGAGGGACTATAAAGGGGAAAGAGAGTTTGGATAAAGAGTTTGGGGAGATGCATTTTGGGAGAAGACAAGCACGAGCCGGGATAAGGGCTGCGGTTCGGACCGGACGAGCGAGAGCGGAAAGGACTAAAACTTACCGAAAACCGCTACAGGGTTTCACAGATCGTCTGACCAAACCCGGACTAAATCATACTTTTGGTTCTGGTTCACTGGTCAAATGTGCAACTTTAGTCATAGATGGGGGGCAAACCAGGCATTGGTGAGAGAGGAACTTAGAAGGTAAATGAAAGAGAGAAAAAAGAAAGGAGAAAAGGAAAGGTGGATGGAACAGATGAACAGATGGATGGAGGGGAAAGAAGACTGAAAATGCAGGAGAACAAAAGGCTTCTCTCTCTCTCTCTCTGCATCTGCAATGGGAGCAGAGGGATGATGAAGCAAAACTCTTTTACAGAGTCAGACCGGGGTGGGGGGAGGGGAGCGGGGGGGCGGGGAGGTAGACAGAGGACAGCAGAGGAGATGGAGAGTGAAAGTCAAATGAGAAATCACTGCATCTCCCTTTCTCTCCCTTCCTTCTCTCCTTCACTCTCTCTTCCTTAAATCTAGCATGATGCAGCGCTTTCTCCCAAAAAAAAGATTATTCTCCTTGCTCTCGTTTTAATTCTGTGACCTCAGCCGTCCCACCAAGTACTCTGAGTTGGAGAGAGGCTGAGGGCGTGCCTATTCTCCTCCCTCTCTCCTTTACTCCTGTCGCTCCATGAGGGGGGGGAAGCGTGCACAGAAGAGGAGGATCAGGAAACGGGAGGGCCGTCTCTTCGACTTGAGCTAACGGTAAGAGGACTGCGTCTGTCTGGAGTTGCTGGCGTTCTGCGGAGTCGCCGCTTGTGCAAACTTGTGCATGTCTCAGACACCGAGCTTAAAAGCAGCGCCGATCTCCGTGCGGATGGAGTGGTGCCACCCTTGCATTTCCAGTGACACCTGTCAATAATTGTAATACTTATGTCTGTTGATATTATGTATAAAACATTTAGCTGTGACTGGAGTCACAAAGTTATTAAGCCAAATTGCAGTTTTTGTGGAATCATGTTCAAGGTTAAATTGGTATTTTCATTCGGTTGTCGTTTAAATTGCGCCATTGTTTTTTTGTTGCTCATGTCAAGCAGCTTTCAACTCTGCCCTTCTTACCCATCCGGTCATCCACTCCAGTCCAACTGGAACAGTGTAGTGGTAGGCAGTGTAGTGTAATGGTTAGGGTACTGGACTTGTAACTCAGAGGTTGCTGGTTCAATTCCCAGGTGGAGCACTGCCGTTGTACCCTTGAGCCAGGTACGTAACCTTAATTGCTTCAGTAAAATATCCAGCTGTATAAATGGATTGTATGCAAACTTTGTAAGTCACTCTGGATAAGAGCGTCTGCTAAATGCCTCAAATGTAAATGTAAACGAAAAGGATCTTCAGAAAAACCTACATACAGATAACCAGATACCCAAAACGAGTTTGAAGTTTAGTGCTGCATTGCAGAAGTTCCCATGATACCTTACCTATGTAGGACCAGAGTGTTACACCCTTTGAACCTTGGAAGAAGCATTTTACTAGTATAGTTTCTCATTTGAGACATAATGGAAAATGATTGTGTAAGTTGATGATAAATGTCCCGCATTTCTATACTATTCTTGTTCTCGTCATACATATTTTGCACAGTGATTTTGGTTTCTAAACATAGTATTTTCCCATTTGCCTTGAACCCAAGTTCAACCTGCACTGCTGTACAGACCTCAGATTAAATGGGATGAGAATTCCAGTTCTTTCCGCTACCTGAGATTGAGGTGCCCGGTGTTCTCCGGGGGAGGTTATGTGGGCGTGCGGCTTCATATTTGCGTGGTTCTGTGTGGCTCAGTAGGTAGAGCGCAGCGCTGACAACACTTAGGTCGTGGGTTCAATTCCCATTGGAAACTACATATAATGATAAATGTATGTATTCACTACTATAAGTTGCTTTGGATAGAAGCGTCTGCTAAATGGCGTATGTAAGTATGTGTATGTTAACCTTGATGAAAGAGCAAACATTTACAAAAATATGAATTCCTAACGGTTTGGTATTGACTGATTGCTGGTGAAAATGGCAGTACAAGCGGCAACGTGTAAACCTGAAGAGATTCGTTGTTCACGACTCTGGTTCACAGCTGAGGTCAGCATTGCTGATGCGGTCGGTGAAGTGTCACAGCCGCACTACGTGTGGGTGTAACGGAGCTGGTGCTGCCTGCAGCGAGTTTTGAACCGAGGATCTCAACGCAACAAGAGATCGATTTAGCCCGCTGAGCTAAAGAAAACTCGGGGAACTAATCACACACTTATCCACGTCACTTTCTGTAGTGGACGCTCCACGTACCAGAGCACCACCGATACACATGTATGGGTCTGCTCTAGCAGTGCAGGTGTAGCGGGTGAGTTCTGGTACGTGAGCGCCCGCTGCAGAAGGTGACGTGGATAAGAGTACGATTAGTTCCTGGAGTTAGGGACTTGAGTCTTTAGCTCGGCGAGCTAAATCGCTCTCTTGTCACGTCAGAGATCCTCGGTTCAAAACTCGCTGCGGGCAGAACCAGCCTCAGTTACAGTGGTGCCGTGACTCGGATCGTACGACTGATGGTAATTGGTCGGGCCGTGGTTGCTGCCGCAGGAGTTTCGAGGGGGAGAGTGTAGCGGGTGAGCTCTGGTACGTGAGCGCCCGCTGCAGAAGGTGACGTGGATAAGAGTACGCTTAGTTCCCGGAGTTAGGGACTTGAGTCTTTAGCTCGGCGAGCTAAATCGCTCTCTTGTCGCGTCAGAGATCCTCGGTTCAAAACTCGCTGCGGGCAGAACCAGCCTCAGTTACAGTGGTGCCGTGACTCGGATCGTACGACTGATGGTAATCGGTCGGGCCGTGGTTGCTGCCGCAGGAGTTTCGAGGGGGAGAGTGTAGCGGGTGAGCTCTGGTACGTGAGCGCCCGCTGCAGAAGGTGACATGGATAAGAGTACGCTTAGTTCCCGGAGTTAGGGACTTGAGTCTTTAGCTCGGCGAGCTAAATCGCTCTCTTGTCGTGTCGAGATCCCTCGGTTCGAAACTCGCTGCGTGCAGAACCAGCCACCGTTACATGGGTATGGACTCTACATAGGCTTGGACGTCCTGCATGGCAGGATGGGGCGGCTGATCCGACAGTATGTTGAATCACTCCTACCTGCAGGGATATAGGAGAACAGGTCTAATGGGAGCAGTGTTTTGCTTAGCATGAGATCTGATGCAAACTGACCTGTTGACGTGTGCATTTCCCCCTGCTTGCAACCAGGCCGCTTTTTTTGGGAGCGATGTAATTTTTTTCATTTCTATTCTCAAATATGGAAAATATTTTTCATATTTGATGTTCAGATTTTCCAGGGGGCTTGTTCTGCAGTAGACAGTGGCCAGTCGTGGTTCCTAAAGGTGCAGCCTTTGTGTAGGGCCACAGAGTTATTGATTTTCTTTCAGTCAGAACTTCCTTTTGGATCATTACGCATAATTCTCACATAATTTATTTACTTGTTAGATGCCCTTGTCCAGATATAACTTCCACGGCTAAAATGCCATGAGGCTGGCCATTGAACACGTATCAAGGAGCAACGAGAGCGACAATTACAGCATCAAAATTAATTTTGGCAACAAGCTGAAAAGCAGCGCAAAAAAAAAAAAAAAAACAGTACAGACCCAACAGTGTTTCATAAAAGCAGCATCATCTCAAATCATTGTGCTTACATGCTGCCCAACGATGATCAGTTACAGCAACATTAGCATTAAGTACAATACTGAGGCAATGTCATGTTTATATAGCACTGGAAACTCCTGACGTTTCCTGAAGACCACAATAGCTGACTATCTGTTTTTTCTATAGAATCTGTGCCAACATCCATAATGGCACTTAGAGATTTGGTAACAATCAAGATTGTTGTATTCTTTTAGTCATTGCGTGGTCAAGATATGGCCTAAATAATGTCTTTGGTTGCTATGGGTGGATGTACCCATATACTCCTTTTAAATGAAACTCGCACAAGAGATATCTTTTGTTGGCTGGCTTAACATCCTCTAAGTAATCAATGCTGAAGGGTGGGGCGGAGCCCACTATTAACTTAAAATCACTTTGGTTATCTCATTTCCTGTTTTGGTTTTGGAGAGGCCAACACTCTGCTAGTTGTGCCACTCCGAATCTTTGATCTGGTGCAGCGCTGTGTTTGTCATGTAGCCTTATTCGTAAAAATGTTCTCAATTTCACTGAATGAACAACATTTGTGAATATTAAAACAAACTCTGTTGTTGAAGAACGATCAGTCCCTGATCAATTACGCTATGTTAAGTATAATTCTTTCTAAGGTTTTTGGTTTTTCATCAGCAGACCGTGCAGTATCTAAATATAGACTGAAGAAAGAATCTGGATTCAGATGAACTTATGACGAGGGTAACCCTTCTCAAAGGGAATTTTTTTTCAGATGAAATGAGAGACAAAGACAGATATAGAAAGGCAGATACAGAGGGAGAAAGAGAGCATTATACACAACAAGGGAACCAGTCACATTTTGTTTTCAATCCGTCCACAATTGCGCCAGTTTTTTTGTTGCTCATGTCAAGCAGCTTTCAGCTCTGCCCTTCTTACCCATCCAGTCATCCACTCCAGTCCAACTGGAACAGTGTAGTGGTAGGCAGTGTAGTGTAATGGTTAGGGTACTGGACTTGTAACTCAGAGGTTGCTGGTTCAATTCCCAGGTGGAGCACTGCCGTTGTACCCTTGAGCCAGGTACTTAACCTTAACTGCTTCAGTAAAATATCCAGCTGTATGAATGGATTGTATGTAAACTTTGTAAGTCGCTCTGGATAAGAGCGTCTGCTAAATGCCTCAAATGTAAATGTAAACGAAAAGGATCTTCAGAAAAAACTACATACAGATAACCAGATACCCAAACCGAGTTTGAAGTTTAGTGCTGCATTGCAGAAGTTCCCATGATACCTTACCTATGTAGGACCAGAGTGTTACACCCTTTGAACATTGGAAGAAGCATTTTACTAGTATAGTTTCTCATTTGAGACATAATGGAAAATGATTGTGTAAGTCGATGATAAATGTCCTGCATTTCTATACTATTCTTGTTCTCGTCATACATATTTTGTACAGTGATTTTGGTTTCTAAACATAGTATTTTCCCATTTGCCTTGAACCCAAGTTCAACCTGCACTGCTGTACAGACCTCAGATTAAATGGGATGAGAATTCCAGTTCTTTCCGCTACCTGAGATTGAGGTGCCCGGTGTTCTCCGGGGGAGGTTATGTGGGCGTGCGGCTTCATATTTGCGTGGTTCTGTGTGGCTCAGTAGGTAGAGCGCAGCGCTGACAATGCTTAGGTCATGGGTTCAATTCCCATTGGAAACTACATATAATGATAAATGTATGTATTTACTACTATAAGTTGCTTTGGATAGAAGCGTCTGCTAAATGGCGTATGTAAGTATGTGTATGTTAACCTTGATGAAAGGTTACAAAAATATGAATTCCTAACGGTTTGGTATTGACTGATCGCTGGTGAAAATGGCAGTACAAGCGGCAACGTGTAAACCTGAAGAGATTCGTTGTTCACGACTCTGGTTCACAGCTGAGGTCAGCATTGCTGATGCGGTCGGTGAAGTGTCACAGCCGCACTACGTGTGGGTGTAACGGAGCTGGTGCTGCCTGCAGCGAGTTTTGAACCGAGGATCTCAACGCAACAAGAGATCGATTTAGCCCGCTGAGCTAAAGAAAACTCGGGGGAACTAATCACACTCTTATCCACGTCACTTTCTGTAGCGGACGCTCCACGTACCGGAGCACCACCGATACACGTGTATGGGTCTGCTCTAACAGTGCGGGTGTAGCGGGTGAGCTCTGGTACGTGAGCGCCCGCTGCAGAAGGTGACGTGGATAAGAGTACGATTAGTTCCCGGAGTTAGGGATTTGAGTCTTTAGCTCAGCGAGCTAAATCGCTCTCTTGTCGTGTCGAGATCCCTCGGTTCGAAACTCGCTGCGGGCAGAACCAGCCACAGTTACAGTGGTGCTGTGACTCGGATCGTACGACTGATGGTAATCGGTCGGGCCGTGGTTGCTTCAAATTGGTCCCCAATTTTGTTTTCTTCAACCCGCCCGCCAAATTTGGAAAGGGCAGTTGGGGCCACCGGACCAGAGTTCCAGGAACACTGCAGCTGGAGAGTGTGCACTTCTCCGACACACTCACCAGTGCGCCAGCAGCTATTTAACACTGTTAAGGCCACACCTTGTATTGCAGGAGAGCTATAGCGCAGATTGGAAAGAGAAACGTATCTCTCAGTGGCAATAACTGCCTGTGGGCGCTAGCGAGTTTTCACACTCTGGAAGAACAGATATGGGGATAGCCAGAGGGACACTGTCTGAATTAAACTCACAGTAGAGCTGAGACCAAGCCAATACTGTGTTGGCGGCTGCCAACTCCTTGTCATAGTCAACTTATGATGAGAATCAACCCTGCAATTATGGGGCCAGTCCTGCATTCGTGGTGAGCACATTTTGACGCTTTTCCAACGCATGGTAACCATCCAAATCCGTAATTATCCCCTTCCCGGATCGAGTCCCTGTGTCGTTTTTCCATCGCACAACAGAACTGTGAAGATAGGAGGAGTTAGATTGGAGGAGATATATGATATACTCTATATATATATATCTATATGATACTCTAAGAATAATGCCAATAATCAAAGTGAAGTTGAAAAAAAAACATGGAGGTTGTGTCTGAGCCGGTCTGAGATTTAGCGTGACGATTCTGTGATGATTGCGCTTGACCAATCAATGGTCTGCAATATTGCTAGCTCCACCCTTAGGTCCCTGTACGGCTCACCAGTACCTAAACAGAGCAGTAGCTAAATTCAGCATGGGTACTTAGGCTCGGTAGGGTTCCCGCAGTGGAAAAAGTGACAAAAAGTGGGAGCACGGATTGGTTACCGTGCCATGCCGTACAATACAATACTATGCAGTGGAAAAGCATAATTTGTCAAACTGAGCCCCTTGTCGACACCGAGTTCCAGCAAGCTGGCACCTAGCGGACCGTCATGGGCCAACAGCTGTCGGCACACCAGCATTCTGCACATCAGCACTACGGCTAGCAGCAGGGCCGTTCGCCAATGTCCTCGGATTCCGCCTTCTCTGAACGGCTGGCCCTCGCGTTGTCTGGCATGCCTCGACTGTAGTGCCCATTTGCGAAAAGCAGACCAATAGCTTTGCCCGATGGCAGTCCCGCTAGTGGGCCTCTTGTATGCTTGCTAGCTGTGTGGTTACACACAGGCTTGAAGGGGCTGGGTCTCCCTGAATGTGGGCGGGCTTATCACTAAACACAGGCAATATATGCACAAGGATGTAATAACAACCCTGTCTAATGAGGCTACTTGAATGTGATCTGGATTTGACATTCAGAACCACATAGTTTAAGCCTCAAACCCATCCCTCCTCCACCACCGATCAATAGTGCAGGCCAGGCTCACTGCCAGCCAGGGATATCACTATGATGGGTACCTCATGGTGGATTGTGGTACTGCCGTTTGTGTACGGTTACAATTTGCTTAGAAATGAAGTGAAAATCATATCAGTCTGTCACCCTTATCCTTCCCTCTTTCCCCTTCTCCTGGCATGCCCCCCCAGCACCCATTTGGTTGCAATGTTGGTTCTTCTCCTGCCTGCTCTCCTTTTTCTCATAATGTTTAAAAGATGAAAGCGACGATTGAGTAAAAACATTCACAAAAGATTCAAGCAAAAACGAATGGCTTACCACATTTTAGTTCCATTTTGGCACTGAACAATGAAAGGAAATTGTTTATGATTAACTGTTTTACTGATTGTCATAGGGCCATAGAGCTATTTAATGAACACATTTAATCGGCTGAGCCCACAACCCTACATTTGTGGCTATTGCAAAAAAAAAAAGGATTGAAAATCTTTTTCGTTCTTTTTTTTTTAGGGGCTCACACCTTTTTGACCTGGATTTAAAACAGATTACTCAAGTGCAGTCCAATACAGATCTTAATTAAAGGAGCAAAGGTCAAACACAATTAATTGAGACTGATTGAACCTGAAACCAGAAAGCAAGGCCCTCCACAGAGACCAGGATCGAGGAAGGCTGGTTCAGGCCATTCTCCTTCAGAATTCTCAAGGTTTATTAGCATTATAAATAGGCTATGTTCAGACTATGTGCGGTGTTAGCATTAATCCTCACTGTTTTCTTTTCTTAGAGGGAGTTTGCCAGTGTCCCCTGATTAGGCTTGGCCCAGTTACAGCTGAAACGGGGGCTGAAGTGCTACGAGTCTAGCACAGCGTCTACTGGGACACGAGTGAGGGAGGAATGTGTGTGTGTGTGTGTGCGCGCATGTGTGTGGTTGGGGTGGAGGGGGTGGGGGTCTCTTGGGAGTGTGGAGGTCCACTGCATTCTGGGAGCCCTGAAATCTCAAAATGGCTGTTTCTGTTTCAATGGCCCAAATTCAATCGAACAAATTCAGTCCGTTGAATAACAAATGCAAACCAAAAAGACCAAACTGAAACTTCCCGGATTAATCAGGCAATTAACTCAATACTCAGTTTAACTTGCTGTATCTCTGTATGGCAGCGGAAATAAGAGTACTCACTGAGCGATTGGTGCCATGGGTTGGTCAGACAGTCATAAAAACACCTCACTTTTCATGCTCAAATATGTCTGTTTGGGTTGCACATTTTTGGGTTGAATCCACATGCTCTATCCGGTTCAGTAGTCACAATACAGCAATAAGAACATATTATACCATGAGAAAATAGATTCTTGCTACTTAAAAATATATTTTTTATAAACTGTTTTTTAATCTTTATGTAGATTAATCTACACACTGGAGTTGGCAGTTGGCAGTAAAAACTGTGCCCTTTGATGGTGTCCTATCGTTGCAATATTATTATGAAACTCAAGTTAAATTATATATATACAGTATATATATAATAGTAATAGTAATTATATTAGTATTATAGTAACTATAGGTCCAAGGTCATTACATTGTATGCCTATTAATACAATTAATTGTGTGAGACACTTGAGCCCATAACATATTCAATGATAGGTTATATTGTTAACAGTTGAAATAGCTTTTACTCTAGTCTAGTATTTGAATAAAGTTTTTTAAAAATTTGCATTGGACTAAAATTGGCAGAGAATGTCTGGCAATATTATTATTAACTGTGCACCTCCAGAATTTAAGTAGCTTGAATATCAGATAGGGAAGTAAATAACTTTCATGCAACCGTGATAATTCTGGGTTAGAAAATCTACAGTTTTTTAGGCCTCTGTTCACACTGATCTCCTGCGAATCATCATGCCTGAGTTTTGGAGAAAATGTACAGATATGGCACGTTGCCATGCCCGGGTCAAATGGAGAGGACAGGAAATGAAGTAGACATTGACACCTTCAAAAGAGTATTTTCTATTTTGCGTGGAATGGGCCACAGTCATAAAAACATTAGGTATCTACTTCTCTATCCATTCATATTTAAGGAGGTTACTCAATTTGATCATCTTAATGATTACATTAACTGCTTAATTTAGCATTTCATAACTCAGCATATATTGTTATATATGCCGAGTATATCAATATATGTTGATGTGAGTGTTGTTACCACTGTATTACTGTACATTTTGATGATGACATTTCTGTATCCACAGTACTGTTGCTTGTGTAGCCTACAATACACAATTAATTAATTTGCTTTGTCTCACTCTGACCACAGTCTAATTGATACATTCGTATGTTTATACAGGTAACTGCCAAAATAAAGGAAATACCAACATAAAGTGTCTTAATAGGTTGCCACCACGAGTCACCAGAACCGCTTCAATGCACCTTGATATAAATTCTACAAGTGTCTGGAACTCTATTGGAGGGATGCAACACCATTCTTCCACAAGAAATTGGTGTTTTTATTGATGGTGGTGGAAAACGCTGTCTCAGAATCTCCCATAAGTGTTCAATTGGGTTGAGATTTGGTGACCTGGTAAGACATCATTCTCATGCTCATCAAACCATTCAGTGACCACTCATGTCCTGTGGATGGGGGCTTTGTCATACTGGAAGAGGCCACTCACATCAGAATAGAAATGCTTCACCACAGGATGAAGGTGATCACTCCACGGCTTCGTGTTTATTGGCATTTACCGTGCCCTCTAAGGGGTTGAGTGGACCAAAACCATGGCAGGAAAATACAGCCCACACCATAACAGAGCCACCAGAACCTATCATTTACTCAAGCATTTCCTTTATTTTGGCAGTTACCTTTATGTATAGTGCATACTGTCCTACTTGTTCTGTATTAACTTAGCCATAAGGTTTTTGACAAATTTATACAGGTTTTAAGCCTTGGAAATAAGGGCAGGGGTTGAACCCTGTTATCATTTGTCCTCTGGTGGTTCGAGGCCCATTTGCATAGCGTTTGACCTCCACTTTAATGGCCATTCCCATGTGACAACTCATACCAAACTGACATTCTGAAGTCATATACGTTCACAGTGCGCACCCTTTTATGAGTGGCCAGCTCACAGGCCGTTCTCCGTCAGCAGCAGAGTAGCAGGCGGTATTGATTGATTTGCCTCTCCCTAATTCTTCCTCCTCTGGAAAATTCAGACTCATCAAAAAAAATATATTGCAGGCTTCTGGTCACAGCCGAGGCTGCAACATTTGGAGTGTTTCAGCAGGACCTGTGTGTCTGTTCTTGTCTGTGGTTATGTACAGTTATACAGCTCCTTCCATCGCATATTCCCACCAGTCCCCTAGTCCCCTACACTTACGATCTTGACCTGAGCGACAACTATTAAAATCCCAGCCAGCATCTGGAACACTCAAAAGAAGAAGAAAAAAAAAACTGCTGCTACTGCTACTCCACCCTCCTCCCCCTTTCCTTCTCTTCTCCCTCTCTCCACCCAGATTGCTCTGCATTTGCAAGCAGCCCTACATCTTTCTGCGCACAACTTAAAGATGGAGAGAGGGAGGTCGGGAAGGAGGGAAGGAAAGAGAGGGGGAGGGGAAGGAGAGTCTGCAGAAGGCTGAAGTTGGTCAATGTGCACGGCCCATGTGAATGGGCGTCACACTCTGGTACACCACCGTGAATGTCCGTTTCCTCGCACTTGAGATTAATTTAACTCTTAGCACTAAAGAGTTCCCTTTTTCAGCATTTTAGTAGCATTTCAAACTGCTGTATATGAGGGTACCATTTCAAAATGTGATTCCAATGTTCAGTTGTTCAGTAGAGTGATAGTATATTTAAAATGGCTATTTGTCCATACTGGGGTTCTCATATTGGGAAAACATTGCAGTTGCAGAATTAGTCACAACACACTCTCTTAAACACAAGAGCAATGATGAGTAGACCAAAAAATTAATAAAGTGGGAAAAAAAGGGAAAAAAATGCTTTGACAGATTTTTTTTTCTCAACTTTATTTCAAAACATGTAGGTGATTATAGGTCATTCTAACTGTGCAGCACAAGCATTTTGGCTCCCCGTGTAAAGGCTGCATGAGGGCCCACACAGAGAAACACTGCAGTAACAGCATGCATGGTTACTCACAGACAGGCACACAGCTGGGTCTTCCACTATCCCAGAATTCACTGCGTCACTGAGTACCCCAGTTAGGAGGGATGGGTTCAGTGTGGGTGGCTGGGTATCTCTGGTTTTTGTTGTTTCGTTTATATATGAAGAGTTTGTACGCAAAAACCGATAAACGCCATTCCTGCCAAAACCAAACCAAACAAGCCGTGACTGAGATCACAGTGCCATCTTTGCGATTTGAAAATCGTCTTGTTGCAAAAATCGATATATTTCATGCTTTATGTATGTCTGCAAGTTATTCAATGTTTTGTTGCAGAAACCGATACACGCTGTGCCCTCTTGTTAGCACAAACCGAGATATCCAATACTGTATTTTATCCTTTTGAATTTAGTACGACACAACATACTAAATTCGCACAACTGTGCAGTACAATTCAGAACAGGGACCTACGAAGCGAAAGAGGACAAGATTGGTCTTTTCATCATAATATCAGGGCAGAGCGAACGCAGTCCCCCTCTACCAGAAATTATGCAGTCGAGATTCCCACATTTTGTCAGCACAACTGGTCAGTGCAATGGCCAAGTCTCGCTCTGGGTGAACCAATTTCAATTTTGCAAAAAATATGATTGTGGATTTATCTGTTTTTGATGCAAAACTAACTGAAAAATATCAAATTATATATCAGTTTTTAAATGTAGATTTTTGAAAATCTGTCTTTCTGTCACTTTGCTTACATACATTTTGGAAAATCTATATAGACATCTAATCATCTTACACTTCAGGTCTGAAGTGTTCAACATCCTACAACATTGTGGTGGATATTTTTGAAGGTCTTTGTGCAACTAAGGATTTACCGTTAGCTACAGTAAGCAACATAAACAAATCACGCTGTCAGTTTTTTCGTAGGCATGCCCAACTGTGGCCCATGGCCAAGTCCAGCAGGGCTTTATAGAGTGAAGGTTTAGCTCATTTAGCTACAGGAACTACAAGAAGTAAAAACCCCTGCAGTGTCTTATATCATTCCCGTTTTCACAATTATGTGCATTTTATCTCTTTGTAATCGATCAAGAATGACATACTGTGTTTGGTACAAGAGGTCAAATCACACTTAATAACCATAAAATTGCAAGGCCCCAATAGAATCCACCGGCCCCATTTAAACCATTAGCCTTGTAGGAGATGGGCAGCCGACCTCCCACACCCAGAGCGAGGGGAGGGCCCGAATAGCTGCCAAAATGATGACAGGTTACTTTGGCCACCCCCCTGGGAGAGCACAGGTTCTGGTGTCATCCTTACAGGTTTTTAAGGGGGGGTCAATAATGTACAGTGGGAGGAGACTTCAGCATTTAAAGTGCTTTGAACATTTCATTCTTTGATCTCTTAACAGAAGGAAAACAACCATAGGGAACACTAGCAGGACAAATATACTGTTTCTACAACATAAAGCAACATTTCCCTAAGGTTGCTTACCCAATGAGCTTTCATTGACCAACTGTACTACTAACTGTCACCTACTGCGAAGACTACCTCCCGTTCTCAGCTATAACACTATTGGGGCAGTGTCAGATGTAGATGATTGTATTGCTCAAAATCAATACACATGGAAAAAACATTTAAGTCACATGGATTGAAATGATTCCTATTGCACAATGCTCTGTGGAGCAGAGTCTCTGGGATCACAATTCAGCAGTAAGACAGTTAAGACCCCCAAAAAGACCCAGGTCACCAACATCTTCCTCACCATGGGAAGTGATGTCACAATGGATATGGGAAATGATGTCATAATAGCTGCCATCATCTGTCACAAATGAGTCCTTCTACACATGCTTCTAGATAGATAGCTAAAATAATGAATCCATATGTTCATCATAATGTAAACATTGAGCACGCTTGATTAATTCATTAATTACCTCTCATTACTGAAAGAAGTGGAAACTGGACTAGACACTGCCCCTTCCAAGTGTTGGAGATGTACTCTCTAGTGTTAGAATAACTCATTTATCAGGAACTCATAATCAGGAATACTAAGCAAAGACAACAAATATTAACAGCAACCACAATGTCAATAGCAAGGACAACAATAATAACCCAAATAATCATAATCAATGATGAAATAACAGTAAACTCCAACTCCAGACGGCGCCAATTAGAACACAAGACTTTTGAAATCCAAAATATAAAGTCAAAAAAACATTTTAAAAATACAGAAGTACAAAAATTACACTGAAGATACAGAAATGACAAACAACCAAAAAGTGAATCTGAGGAAAGGAGAAGGGGAAGAAAAAAAACAACCTTTGGCAACAAGTGATGTGAAGGCAACCTATACTTCACAGGGAAGAACACTGAGTGAGAAGTAGAGAGAGCTCAGCAGCAGACAGGCAAGCAATTTGCAGTCTGACCCCAGGTATGACAGGCCCTGCTGGGCACTGTACGTCACTGTAGGCCCAGGCATTAGGCCTTGCGAGTGTCTCCTGGCAAAAACAGAGGAGCAGATTCACATTGTGCTACTCCCCCCCCACACACACACAGTCACATCACAATCTACACCTCCTCTCCTACAACGAAATATCTACTATTTGCCATTAACTGTAAACCTTAACTTTTCCTGTTATCGATTACTGAATATGGAGTGCAACTCTATGTGTGTGTGTACAAATGTGTGTCTGTGTGAGTGTGTTGATTGATAAAAAAATTATCTTTACTGTACATTACATTGTCCTAGGTTTTATTCAAGCATTTCTTGATTCTGTTGTTTTTCTTTCAAAACAGCATGGCTGTGTGTTACTGGGCTTTTGTGGTAGTTTCACAGCATAACTGTGCAACGTTGTTAAACAATTCCTTGAACTGATTCGTTGTGCATTTATTCATTTTGAACAAAATCATAGGATTAAATCTGACAGTCAAAAAAACAGTTGACACTTATCAAAGGTCAGTCACATTTAGTGTGATATTCCCATGCCAATGAACTTAACTAGACCCAGATAAGAAATCTGCAATTAATCCTTCAATCTGTAAACATTTAATTTAATATTCATATGCTTTTCATGCATCGAGCCCCCGTTTTATTTGGCATGATGTCAAAATACATATTTTAACATACTGTTAAAACATATACAGGAAAATTATCTGAAAAAAATGTTGTATTTGTCACTTTGTCACATGTTGTTAGACCTTGAAATGTACGCTAAGCTCTATGGGAAAAGATCTAAGCGTATTCAAAGTACAAACCCAGTAATAGATGATTGGATCCACACCAAGCACATACCAATTAAAATTCCTTTATATGGGTGATAAATAAATTCATGGTGAAACTTAAACTTTTCCCCTCAGTTTTCTTTCCAGAGAACAAAGTGTACTTGAAGACTAACTCAAGAGCCATGAATGACCGGCCATCGTCTGAAGCCCTAGAAATATCACCCCTATTATTCAATACAAAAATACCTGGCAGTAGATACTGATTGGCGATTTGCTGCTCGCAAAAGGAGACAGAGGCAGATTCAGTCGACGTGTTCCTGTAGGCCGCCAGCTAAATGCATTATGCATCTCAGTCGATAGAATTGGCACAAGAACCTTAATGCTGCCTGTCGTTTTACTTTCAATTTTGTGTCATTCACAGTATAAATACTTTAGATAGGGAAATGTCTAAAGAGGTTAAAAGTCTCTTACATTCAAACAACAACACTTAGTAACTAAGACAATCAGGAAAATACTAAACAAAATAGAAAAAACAATAAAACTATAAAGTACTGATTTGTTTTTTTGTTCGATTTTTTGGTTCCCTTAAAAAGTAGAAATATATTTTGTATAAATCTATTTTTTTGTCTCCCTGAAAGTGTGTGCCATTGTATATGGAAGTGTTATTCGGTAGAGTTAGGGATGTGTGTGTGTCAGTGTATGTGAATATGCGTGGGTATGTGTGTGTGTGTGTGTGTGGTGTGTGTATGCATGTGAGAATAAGTGAGCATTTTGGATACATACAATAAATGATCAATCATTTATCATTCCCCTTGAATTTTTTTTTGTGGAATCCAGACTGTAGCATGCCTGTCGTTGTGTGTGATAAAGGAATGCTATGTTTTTTTAGCGCATGCTAATGTATGATACGAACAACAACATTAATAATACTAATGTCAGGCTATAATGTATGTATGCAAGCGATGCAGGCAAACAAAGCAATGTATGTTATGTAACCCTGGCATCTCTACTCAAGGAAGTACAGACACTCCAGTATACTAAATAAATGTCCTCTTTCCCTTGGTGTCAATCACACCTCCTGCCTACTGTATAATATGCATTCATGACAGAGCTCACAGCCCTGCCCATAGAAACCTACACAACTGTGCAAGCGATGCTTCCACACGCTCAACGGAAATCGTGCATCCGATGGTATAAGCGCCATTCTCAATCCAGCTAAAAACACACACACACGCACACACGCACAAACATGCACGCACGCACACACACACATGCACACTAGCTGTCAGAGAGAGCAGCCCTTTGGCCCTGTCCCAGAGTGGTCAGCACAGGAGAGGAAGTGAAAAAGAGGAATGTGACCAAGTTGATAGAAAAATTGAATTAGGTATGGGATTGGAATGGATGCCCATAAAGTGGCCCACCAAGCATAATTTGCAGCCATTTCTAATAAGGAAAGCTAAGGCAATAGCATGTTCCGGTGAGGATATTCCCCAACACAAGGGCTGTTTCCTTCTTGTTTGTTAGGTTGGCGCGGCAAATGCTAACGGAAAAAGTAAGATTGGGATGGAACAGATATTTGATGAGAGAAAACAGGAAGAAGCAGTCCTTTGTAATAAATAATCAAAAAATTATAATAATAAAAAGTCATGAATAAACGAACATTCTTTGTTTTAACCCATAGCTACCCCAGAGTACCAGGTCCTGGGGCATTAGCCTGAAGGAAATTAAACAGGGAGTGCAGCTTGAAACCTTATGTCCACCCGACTGGTTTGGATTCTGTTTTCTTCTCCCATTTGAGGTTAGCGACCGAGAAGAAGAGCCAAAATGGTGGCCGATGGTGGCTGGTGCCTCTGAAACGTGGGCGTTGACACATCCTGTGGTGAGACTGGGCCAGAGAGGGTAGGGGCAGATGGGGTGGGGGGGTCGAGGGTTTCAGTCACAGGATCGCAGGATGCCGATTCAGGCAAAGGTTTAATATTTGTCTTCAGGCAAGGCATATACACGTCTGGAAGACAGAGAAAAAACAGAGGGAAAAGAGAGAAAGAGGGAGATGTCAGTGTGTACTCTGCTACAATGAATCCATTAACCAACCGCATGTAAACAGAGGAAGTCGTACAACACAGTGCCTGAGAGCCACTACAGAACAACATGAGGACAGGTAGCATCAGCTGAGATGATTCCGAGCTCCCAGTCGGACACAAGGCCAGATGGGATGATAAAGCCACGGGTGCTTGAGGCGTCACACCTCACTGATCAACTCTTGACTTGAAGGAAAATCAAGTGGTCACTCAACAGGTCCCAATAAAGCTTAAAATTCAAAGCTTCAAAAGGTATGAATGCTTTCCTCCATCACAGTTAATGGCAGGTGAACCCCTTTAACAGAAGAGATTGAGAACCATGTGATTTGCACAGATACAGATACAGGCACACACACACACACACACACACACACACACACACACACACGCACGCACGCACGCACGCACGCACGCACGCACGCACGCACGCACGCACACACACACACACACACCATAACCCAGAGAACACCACAATGATCCAAAATGCACCTCTCTCAGTTCACAAACAGGGATTTACATAGCAATTTTTTTTTTTTCAGTACACATTGCAGGGGACAAAGAGAGGGCAGCAGAAGACCCTGCCTTAGATTGTGAAAAGAGACATACAGACAACCTTCTCACAACGCTGTTGTGAAGTTAACAATGTCACAGGAATGTGGGGCAACATTGCAGGTACGGTGTGCATGCACCTGGCTGACTGTGCGCTGACTGTGCGTGCATCCTAGGCCAAGGAATGAAATCCATGCATGTGGCCATCTGAAGAATGGATGTTTGCCACAGGAAGATGTCCTGTGTGTTCTTAGAGGTGTTAATGACCAAAATGTTAACTAGTGATTACCATGTATTAATGCCCATCTTGTAAGTCGTTCTGGATAAGAGCATCTGCTAAATGCTTAAAATGTAAAATGTAAAAATGTAGTGATTGGAAAGCCTGAATGTCTACGATCCAGTTATAAGAAATTATTATTGACTACAAGTGGGGTGACTCCATTTTGACTTTAGATCCATTTAGATCAAGATATCAGCTGAGAGTTCATGGCCCATGAAATGATTGGTCCAGTGGCATTGACTGACAGGGAAGCTAGCATATCAGAGGAAGGGAGACTACTTATCAAGCACTAGACACTACTGGAGTTCACTGGATGGCAGAAAGAGAAGGGCTGATGAAGGTTACGTATTGGGGAGGGGGCTGGGCTGGGGGGGGTTATGGTTATGGGGGTAGAAGTGCTGAGGGGGGGGATTTAAACAAGCCAATATCACATGACCACAAAAGAACACCAGGAACAAGTCAGTTTACCGGCAAGAGGGGGAAGTGCCTCCTGGGACCATGTCAACTGATTATAGTTTCCTGGTTCAGTTACCACACACCCAAACACACACACACACACAAGAAAGAGATATAAAAAAACTAAAAGAGGGGACATGGCACCCTTTTTCAGAGAGAGCAGAAAAGACTGAAATTCCCAACATTGTTGCGACAAAGTAAAGAAAGTAAAAAAACAGAACACCATATGGACAGGTGATGAGATCATGTTCAGGTGCATTGAAGTAAAGCCGGCTGTAGTCTATGTAGTCTATGGTATAATTACTTAAGTTTTACCGTTAAGACCACAGAGCGAACCGGCAGACTGGAGTGGATGCTAGATTAAGTGATTTACGCATTTACTGCAGGAGGTTGGATGTGCGTTCGTAATATGAGAATGATGCGCCTGGGACAGGAATCTATAAAGATAATGCCTTAATGTCTTGTTCGGGCTTCTGCGGTTTGACATGAACAACAGGATGGCTATTTCAGCTTCCGGGGAAAACTCGTACTAATGTTGTGATACATTTAAATTATTTACTTTATATATAAATGATTAAACAGGCAGGCCAGTTAAGAACTTATTTTTATTTTACAGTAAATCATATGAATGAACTAGAATCTCCATTGACTAAGGAGATTCTTGACTCCATAAAACACCATTTGGGGGGGGGGTCTTCATTTGTAGTCAGCGCTGGCACTGTCGATATTCGATCTGGCCCATAGGAGGCACCACTCTACTCAACCCAATTGCATCACATATAATCCAGTTGGTATTCCTTGAGTGTCTTTCACATCATTGTAGTCACAATCTCAATGAGTCTCAAGGGTTTAAAAAATATGAAAAGACAAAATAAAGTTATTTATTTTACTATTTTACAATTAGGAACTTTGTGTACAACATTTCAGAGAGAGAGGCAATTTCAGCATTTATAAATGTGTTATTTAGAGAAGAAACAAGGCACAGAGTGGAGTCAGAAGAGGTGAGAGATTCAATGAGGACACAGGACTGTTAGCAGACTCTAATCTGAGACATCAGAAACAGGATGGAGCAGAGACAACTCTCCTCTGAGGTAAAAGAGACAGGATGTAGCAGAGACAACTCTAACCTGAGATACGAGAGACAGGATGTACCAGCGTTAGGGAGTGTGTGTCTTTTCCGTCTCAAGGCCAATTTATGCTTTGAGCGACAAGTGTCACACGACATGTCGCGCGACGTTTCGAGTTTTGAGCATTTATACTTTCTGCAACTGGGCGATGGCGTCACGTCGCGTCGTCTCTAACCAGCCTGAGCAAACTGACATTTGTTTACGTCGACAAAAACGAAGATGGGTAACGTTAACTTTGTGACAATGTATGAGGAAGATGAGTTGGATTTGGCGGAGGAAGAGGAGGTTTTCAATCTACTTTTGCTAAGAGTAAACAGAGAAGGAGAAGGTCGGCCACTTAACAAATCTAAGAAGGAGCAGGGGGTGGAAAGTGTGTGAGCTGCCTAGATAGGTAATATATAATAATGCATAGCTAGCTATAACGTAGTTGACCTTACTAGCTAGCTATTCAAAATATAACGTTAGCTAGCTTTATTTAGCTGTGATACCGGGTTGCTAGCTAGCTAGCAAGATATAGTTTTGCCTAGCTAACGTTAATAAGTATATCTTACCTGTCTCGCAACTGTTGCCGTTTATGTCTGCATTGCAGTTCGTCTGTGTCAAGATTCCTTTCAATCTCGCCCATGAGTTAGCCGTTTTTATGGCGTCTTTATAAACGCTCCTTGAGAAGTTATAAATATGAGGATACCTCCTCACCTGCTCCGCTAATAATTCCTCAAAGCCCTCCATTGCAATTACATAAAAACAAAGCCAGATGGATGTAGTATTCTGTATCTCCATAGCAATGGAGTTTACCTCGCCATTCCAACTAATCGGATTATGCTACTCTATGACAGCGTCTGCTACCTTTCATGTTTCTGGAGGTATGGGACACCATTCGCGACGCTCCTCTGTAACACATTTTTGTCATTTTGACATCAATTTGTGCGACACTTGTCGCATATAGCATAAATTGGCCTAGAATGACCAAAGACATTGTCTAGCAAACAAGTCATTGGAAGTGATAACATTCTTTCCTGTTCATGGGGGAAACCAAAGCTGATAACTTCAGAAACAATAATACACTCTAGAAAATTGGGTTATAAAATTAACCCATGTGCTGGGTAAATATTATAAACTACTGGGTTGTATTGTGTTGTGTTAAAGTCAGTGCATGTGTTACTGCATACCAGCCTGTTGGGTTATAATGACCCAGTGCTGGGGTGGTGCTACATTTACTCAGTGCCTGGGTCAATATACCCAAGCCTATTGGGTTACAGACATGACCCAACAGGTCACACTATACAATTAACTCGTAAGTTGGGTCACTGTTTAACCAGTGTTGGGTTAATTAGTATTTACCGTTGGGTTATTACTATTATCTTTATATCACATGACCATCACCAAAATTGCTATTCTAAAAAACAAATGACAGAAAATTGTAAGCAAAACATTTTTATTGAAAGAGAATAACTACAAAACTACAAAAATACATAGTTTGATGTACCACTACAGGTCACTTGCATATAATTGTTTAGCATTTAAGTAATTTATAAATAAAGTAAAAATCCCATTTCCTATCCCATGCTGCTTGCTATAGATTGCGTATATAGAGATGCGTATTCATAACAGCAAATTTCTCTACTACTAATACTTAAAACTTAATATCTATCGATCACGATTTTGCATATTATGAAACGCATTCATTGCAGAGTGTACCTACTGCCACATTAGCTAGCTTCGTAATTCCCAGCCCACCTATTACACTGTTTGCACGCAACCAAACAACCACTTCAGCTAAGCTAGTAGACAAGGCACTTGTATACAACACACATTATACGTCACTACAATTTCACAGCTCTTTTTTGTCTTCAGTTTAAAAGGATAGAGGTAGCAGCTTTGGTTTCACCCGTAGAATCCATCGTGTTGCCTAGCGCTGGAACCTGAGTCCGCGGCCATCTCCGGATTAGCAATGCGTTACTGAATTTCTGACTTCTTTTCTGCTGCTTCGGGCTTCATCATTAAGCTACAATAACAAATTGGAAATTCTTTATCTTATAATCAGTGCTCCATTCTGCCAGCATTTATTTTGTGAATATCCACGTCGATATATTTCATAACAAAACAAATCAAAAAGCAGTTGGTATTTTATTGGGTGAAATTGGGTCAATCTTTTCTTCCGTCCACTGTTTGAATAACTCCACATGAGCTGTTAACCAATTACACTAAAGTTGAATCCCCTGCCAATTAGTTATCTAGCCAGCCACCTGCCATGTACAATATGTCACTGGTCATCAAGCACAAGGACAATTTCTTAGTGTATCACACAAAGGCTTTTTCAGTTCACTTTTTGAGTGACCTTACATCTAAAGTCAGTAAAGATCTAAGCAATAGAAGGAGGAAGAATTGAATGATCTAATCCAATGCAATCCCTGTGACGTTTCTGTGCTCTCTAGCGAATTAACCAACCCTCGTCCTACCTCTCAGTAGGACCGATTTTGTTTGGATGGACACAAATGATTTTGATTGGGTGGGTGACACAACTACTAACCTTTTCCTTCCCAGTGTTACAGGTATGGTATGCAGTGTTACAGGTATGGTATACAGCTGCCAACAATGATGTCTATTGCCGTATTACTGTACTGACCTCTTGCCCAAACAATGATTGTTCTTACCATGTATTAATGCACATCTTGTAAGTCACTCTGGATAAGAGCGTCTGCGAAATGCTTAAAATGTCAATGTAAAAATGTTAAATGTAGAGTGAGCCAGAGAAAGAGAGGCAAAGAGAAAAGGAAGGAGGAAGTAGATGGAGGAAAGGAGAGATAGAAAGAGAGAGGTTCTCACTTGGTGCCCTCCTCGGCGACCGCTTCTCCATCCGTCTTGCCCTCCTCGTCCGTCTTCTGCTCGTCCAAGATGGGCTCTTGTTTCTGCTTCCGGCGTATGCATTTCACCACCACCATGGAGAGGATCAGCAACGCAAGGATCCCCCCCACAGAAGCCCCGATCGCCACAGCGATGGTGGAGTCCCGCGGGGACGGCACTGCACAGACCACCAGAGGGAGGGTGGGAGAGCGGGCAGGGCAGGGCAGGGCGGGGCGGGGCAGGGCAGGGCAGGGCGGGGCAGGGCGGGGCGGGGCAGGGCAGGGCGGGGCAGGGCAAGGTTCAAGATCAAAGATGGCAGGAGATTCAGGAGCAGTGAAAGAGAGTTTCCGTGCAGGCAAAGAGAGGGAGAGGGTTTGATGGAGAGAGAGAGAGAGAGAGAGAGAGAGAGATTATAAATGCAGAAACACTAGGGTACACTAGATTTAGCATGCTATTGACATTACAGTGTCAGGGTCTGGCTGTAACTCATTAGCCCAATCAAACCTAGCTCCCAGGTTATTAAACTGTCATTTAACCAAGCCCCACGTTAATGCAGAATGCCTGGGGACCAGAGACAGAGAGAGCATCAGGATCCAGCACTGATTTAACGCTAATGGCGTGCTGGCGGCAAGCCGCTGGGATGATGCCGCTCCCATCAATAAGCAGACGCAGGACTCTGCTGAGCCATCACTTCCGTCACTGGCGGCTGACCAGGGGCTGGAGGACGCACGTGAGACAGCCAAGGTTGAGGCAGACAAACGGCTCCACAGAGCCTGAGGAGGACTGGGGGCATCAGGCTGTCAGGGAATATGTTGACAACTGCCCTTCATGAAGCAAATGTCAGTTAGCCAAGGATTACAGACAGCTATTCACCTCACGTAAATGTAGAAATTTGCATATTAACCTTCCCATTTGCATAAGTAACCACTTATCTATCCAATTTGCGATGTAATTTTGCCATTTAAAATCTCCTTACGCACACTGTAGTTTTAGCAATCTTAGCAAACTGTACAGCGAAGTCCAGCAAGTGTATGGATTAGTGTTAAGCTTGTTTTCTCCAGCTCACAGAGGGAAAGAAAAGGACTTAAGCCTTTCCAATTACATTTGTTTATCTAATTGTTCAATAAAGCAATTATGATCTCAGGTCAACAGACTCCCGGATTGGCCATAACCATCCCACCCCACCCGCCCACTGTCCTTACGCTCTGTGACGACGGTGAGTTCGATGATTCCGTGCCCCTGCTGGCGATCGGGGGGATTGCGCACGTAGCAGTTGTAGAGGCCCTCGTCGGAGATCTGCACGTCGGAAAGGGTGACGGACACGTCGTTCTTGCCCAGGTTCCCCGCAAACACCACCCGGTCCCCGAATCGCACGGTCCGCTGCGGGGTCATCCGTTGTTTGTAGATCATGAACTGAGAGGGGGAGGAGACGGGAGAGAGAAGAAAGAAAGAAAGAACATGACCCTTGGAAAAACCCCTCTCGTTTAGCAAACGAGCACTGTAAGTATAATACCCATCAGAATAAGGAAAGAAGGACACAGAGCAAGAAAGAGAGAGAGAGAGAGAGTACAGAGTGAGGCTAAACAGAGGTGCAGAGGCATGAAAGCGTGAAAAAGAGGCAGCAGTTAAGGGGAAGGGGGGGAGAGGTTAGCGGTGTGAGCCTCACCATTTCCCCCGTGTCGTTGACCGTCTCCTGGTAGGTCCAGTTCATGGCAAACTTGCTGGGAACCATCTTGTAGCAGGAAGTGAAGGTGCAGGACAGCTTGACCAATGTGCCGTTGAGGGCGTTGAGCTTGTGAGTCACCAGCACATCCATGGAGGACGCAGGCGAACCTAGAGTACAAAACCGTCCATGGCTACTCATTCAATCACGTTAAGCAGGAGCTAAAGCAGGAGTCAAAAGTATTTCAAATAGGTATTAGGCCCAGGCCTGGTACTGACACATCGCTGTGTGCTTGTCGCTGTACAAATCTCACTGACATGCCCAGTGTGCTTATTACTTTATGACACTTACAGACATACCCTGTGCCTTTATTACAGTTCAAAATGTAGGGACGCGTCCAGTGTCAGTCTGCAGCATTTGCCGACACACCCTTTGCTGCAGCTGCGACTTAATGGCGCGCCTAGGCCCATTTGTATCACATTTACAGACACATCCAGTGTAAAAGTCTTTGCTCGCACACCCTGTGCAGCTGTACCTTAACACACAGTTAATGAAGCAGAGTGCATTGCAGAGGGAATTTTACAATATTCTTACAGAAGCAATACCACAACATAGTTAATGGCAACCCCTCTGCAGCAATTATATTACTGGCACACCGTCTGCACTGTACAGTCTAAGTGACTAACACTGAGTGCAGCAAAGTTATTACATAATACAGCTACCACTACAGCACTTTAGCGCAGCAGGGGAATCGAGCTGGAGAAACCAGAGGATTTGTGCTTTTTCTCTGTACCTGAAACATTGGGAATCAAAGCGCTAATAGAAGTGATGTTTTGCATATGAAAGTCCATCCGGTGTGTTTGAATGATGTGTTTGAGGTCAAACGTTATGATACTGTCTGCCCTAGCAGTGACAATGCAGTGTGTGTGGGTGTGTGTGCACATGTGTGTGTGTGTGCATGTGTGGGTTTGTGTGTGTGTGTGTGTCCGTGTGCATGTAGACATGTGTGCATGTGTGTGTCCGTGTGCATGTATGCATGTGTGTGTGTCTGCATGCATGTGTATGTGTGTGTATGCGTGGCTCTGCACCATTTCCTCCCTCTGCAGTCAGGAGTTTTGTATTTCTGGACGGGTTCCCACTGTTGCTGCAATCATTCTCCATCAGACTGGGCCACTGCAGCAGCAGACTCCTCACCCCCCCTCCCCTGTCCCATCCCATCTCCGCCTACCCTCCCCCTCCCCCCACTCCCACTCTCTCTCTCTTGCTTGCTCACTCACTCACTGCGCTTTCTAGCACTGCAGTTTGCCCTCCGGTCCCCCTCCCTCTCGGAGAAGCAGGTGTCCTTTGGTGCTACTGCAGCACAGCACCTGTTTTTGGAGGGGGGCAGGGCACTGGAGAGGGAAGGAGCGACTGAGGCCAATACCTTGGCCTGCCTGTGTCTCTTCACACTGCGAGTGTATGCCGAGATCAAGCATTAAAACACACACACACACATATACATACACAGACACACACACACACACACAATCACTCGAAACGCTCTTACACGCCCACACCGCATCAGACACACACTCACAAACGCCCACTGCCACGGCTCTCTTTCTCTCACACAAATATTCTGAGTCAGCGAAGGGGGTATGGAACACCGCTCCGCGTCAATCACTCTGAGTCAACGTCAGCCCCCTCTGCCGCCCCGCCCCTGCATCTGCGCATTCTCGCGTCCGCATGTCCTGAGCTGCGCAGCACACTCCCACTCAGGGCAGAAGAGGTGGTGGGTGGACAGCTTGTGGATATCGCGAACCCTTCGAACCGCCGCGGTCCAAATTTGATCCGAATTTCGATCTGAACACGCAAGTGCATCGGACGACCTCTGACCTAACGTTTCCAACCACCCCTGGAGTGACAGCAAAAGACAGGAGTGAGTGACGGGCCTGAGCCACTGGCAAAGGAAGACTATAACATACCGGTGCCAAACGCAAACACCGCGGCTTTTCTTTTATTGACCGCATAATTATTATTATTTTTTTCCCAGTCCAATCATTGACCATGCCAAGCCTTAGTTAGCATTACCACTAATTAGACTTTTGCATTGAGGCCACCTGATCTTGTCATCCAAAGGGGCCCTTCTGGGCAAATATTCGAAAAAAAACCTCCCGTTAAGTGACAGTGGGACAGTGTTGGAAGGGGTGACGGTGAGACAGGGTTGGAAGCGGAGGGAGCTAGTGGACCGTGGCAGGCCGAGCAGGTCCGTCAGAGTGGAATCGGTACTCTGCCATGGCCTCAGACCCTGTTTCCTGCAGCAATGCTGCGTCACTCATGCCAGGGTTCATTAGTCACTGAGAATCAATAGCCCATCACGTCCAAATCACTCCCGGCCTGTGTTCCTCACAGGCAGGACTAGTGCAGGACATCAAATACTGCAGCATGTCTCTCCCCCTGGTCCCCTCCCCCTTCCCCCCTCCCCTGACACACCCCACTTCTCTCTCCTCTCTCTTCTCTCTGTCTTTTTCTTTATTCCCTTTCCCCACAAAGTCAAGGTCATTGGAATAAAGGAAAGACAAGGTGTTCTGCAGCGAAGTTTTCAGTGTCCCAAGCACACGCACTGACATGCACGCACACACACACACACACACACATGTGCACACACACACATACATACATACACAGAACAGACACACACACTCACACAGACACAGGTACACAGAACATATACACACCAACATCCAGGCACACAGCACACATATACACGCATACATACACTCACACTCATGTTCACACACACTCACACTCACACACACACACTCACACTCTTACCCTCACTCTCACACTCTCATACACATACCCCCATGCACTTCCATGGGCACACTGTACTCTTTCAGGCTGCAGAAGATGACTTTCCACCAACTCTCTCTCCCAAGTCAATTCAGCACACACGCACACTGCACCAAATCACATTCGCACACAGACTCCCTCTCAGAGTACTGCACTGACACTGACCCACAAACTACAAACACATAGAGCATCAATACACACATACACACACACATACATACATGCACGCACGCACACACACAGACATACATACATGCATGCACACACATACACAGGCACGCACACACACGCATCAAATTAATGCACTCATTCTGGCAAGTCAACAAACACCTAACACAATCTCTATGTGCATCTGCAGTGTATAAAAAAACATATTTATAGACAGTTAAACATAAACACAAAATTACTTCCCACATACTAACAATAGAATGGCAATAATACCACATGAATTTATACACATTAAAGCACACAACATCCCTCCGACTGCCACAACACAAGCTCATTGATTTGAGTTTGAGGAGACTAGAGCAGAACTAATGCCTAACTATTATCAAAGATCCTTATGGCTCTAAACCATGCAGAGTCTGAGCGCGGTCAATGTGCAGGGGCCAAAGTGAGGTTACTATACAGGGGTTTAAAAGCGGTCACTGGGCAGTGGCTAAACTACGGTCACTGTATTGGGGTTGAACTACGGTCACCGAGCAAGGTCTGAACCACAATTACTGTGAGCAGGGGCTAAACCACGGCCACTGTTCTGGGACTGAACTGCGGTCAGCATTTGTTACAATTATTGGAGGATGAAAGCATTGGGTACACAGAGGCAATGAAAACAACCCGTGGTTCTCTGTGGCTCAGTTGCTAGAGCATGGCATTGGCAACGCTTAGGTTGTGGGTTCAATGCCCACTGGGGCCACATATACTGAAAATGTATGCATTCACTACTGTAAGTCACTTTGGATAAAAGCGTCTGCTAAATGGCGTATATATAATCCCACCCCTTCATCTTCTCAAGTGCGGTCAATTAAACAAAGGCGAGCGGTCAAAGAGGAGGAATTTTAGGGCAAGATCCTAGCTCTTGCCTAATCTGTTTTCCCCAAAAAATTTGGAAAATGTATGTAACAGTGCCAGATTCATGTAGGAATCTGTTATGACTCTTATTCCCTGACTGTGGATCTGTTATCAACCAACAGAACACCATTGTGCTTGAGGCTACCGAGTTTCCATCTTCATTACAGTATTTGATGTATAGCTTTCCTGTTAAAGTGCAATTAAACCATAACTTTTCCACTTGAGTTATGTGCTTGCATGTTCAATAAGGAAGTGCAGGGAAAGCAGTGAGGAAATATGAGATTCAACCCTATAGTTTGGGCCAGAAAACCTTATTTGGAAGCAGTTAATTTGTTACAAAATGTATAAAATATCCCATTAACACACCTGTTGTAGATTTAAGGGCAAACCAGAAACAAACACGCTGAGTTAGCACATATATCCATACCTTGGTTCATCATTTATACTGTTAGAATGTGGCCCTTTTCGTTTGTTTGTTTCCATGTCAACAGCCGATGCCTCCATGAGCCTCACACTACTATACAACAAAAATTCTGCTATTCCAGGACAGTCCAACTACTGATGAGGTAATGGATGAATAGGATAATGGATTGTGGATAAAAATAGATGGTAATGATAATGGAGACCTGTCTGTCACAGTGCACTTTGTGACCTGCCTCCATTAGCTGAGGTGCCAGGTCCATGCAATTAACCAAAGATGAGTGACAGTTTTCATCCTGTCTGCTGGCCTCTCAGCATTTCTGGTCACCCACAATACACATACAGCAATGATTTTTAAATACCATTAAATATGTAGTGCCCTTTATTGTTTTGACCTGTGTAGTAAAAGCTCTCATCCAGGGTGTCATAAGGAGCTCACTCTTCACGTATGACTTATTCACATGGTTAGCTACCTACTGAAACTTCGGATTCAATTCCTTGCATCCCACCACCACATGGAATATTACACTGGGATGCTGGCCATATGTCAACCAGCTTTATAATATGGAATACAGAATATAATGCTATTGAAAAAGATTTTTGTGTAATTTGCATAAGTGGAAGATTCTGTTCCACTTTAAACAGTATTTAAAAGAATTGCCATGTTAAACAGATTAATATCAGTTCTGGGATCAATTGCTTTTGTAAATGTGATTTTAATTCTCTCTCTGTCGGCTCTCATCACTCCACCCCGGTTCCTTTACAACGGCTCCACAGTCGCACATTCAGAATTGGAATTGACAGTTTGCTTCCAGAAAATCAATCCGGTCGTGTCAGGAATCGACAGCAGCTCAAGGAACATTATGTTTTTTTGCCCCTTTTTCTATGGCTGAGCGGTGTTGGGAGACTAGCTGCATGGTGCCATTTTGAACGAGCGATGCATCCAGAGAGACGTATCACGCACTCATTGATTCGTCGCTCACACATACCAACTGCAGAGTTGTTTTTATTTTATTTTATGCATTTCAGATTTTCCTCCCAATTCAGTAGCCAATTGTACCCTCTTTTCATGTCATCTATCCCACCCCCTCGTACTACAAGCTCGCTGCCACAGCTCTGGGACCAGTAGTGACAAAGGCTAATGAACCGCCTCCCCCGAGACGGAACTCACCAAGCCATCGACCGTAACTCTGGTACACACCAGAGCCACTCTTGTAGGCGGCTCGTGCCGGCGTCCCTACCCCCTCCCACGGGGCGGACAGCCAATCGCTGCCCCGAACGAGACTCCTGGCCAGAGCAGGGCTGGCGACCAGTGGGCAACCTGCACTCCGGGCGAGTGCCTTTACCATTGATCCACCCAGGGGCCCAAAAAGGTCGCCTTTTATACAGTGGCAAGAGAGAACGGCCTTGTGAACCCTCACCTCGGCAGAGTTTTTGCGAGCTATCAATGAAAATGTACCTTAATCCAAACAAGTTGCTATGCTGTGGGCGAGCAAGGCGGTTTGATTGGTTGAGGCTGGTCAGTGCTCAGCTGCACTTTAATGCTCCACTCATTGGGTTAGTGAAGCCTCATATAAAACATCTTTGTCAGAGGTAAACTGTAACAGCGTGAGTTAAATACATTGTTAATAAAGAAACACAATTCTAAAATGTTATGTCCTATTAGTGAGACTAGTGTAAGTATATCTTTAATTTGATCGGTGCCTGCTCAAACCCACGAGTCAGTCCCATCTGTGGCAACCAAGTTTCTTTTAAATTCCTATTTTTAAATCACACCGTGTATTCAACGTTAATGAAAAACTGCACTCTGATTGTTGTATGCGTATGTGACTTGAAGTGTTTTTTTCCAGCACTATGCAATTTGGTTTGTGAAACGTTGCTCTCTACTCCCTCTAGTGGACAATCCTGTACTAACAGTTCGAAACGAATGCAGGTGCTGTTTGACGCAGCCTGCCCTTTAACTTCGGTGCATGCATACTGTAAAGGCCTCTACATGCTTCTACCTAACTTCTTCACGGTTCGTGCAATGCAACAATGTCGCAAGCACTCTGCAATATATACGTCTGCAAAGGCTATGCGCAGCCTATGCAACATTGTGTCCTTACACTTCTGAACACTAGTAGGTGTCAATGAATTGAACAAGGTAGATAAAGTTTTCATGAAAGCAGGGAAACTCCTTTCATTGTTTCCAACTTCTGGATCCTGCAAAACAACAACAATAACACGAGCTGGTTCATTTTATACGGTTTCGAACAAATTATGCTAGCTATTTATATCGTTAGCTACTAGCTCCATGAACTGTGAACTATGACAGCTCCGCCTCCATTCGCTAACCAACCAATCAATGATGCGCAACATCTACGTGAACAGTTGTACTGCTGTCTCTTGTTCGATTTTTGTGCTAGGTAGGCAAAGGTTGCGTTGATGTTGCAGAGCCCTGGTTGTGTTGTCCTTCGAGCATGTAGAGGCCTTAACGCAGCAGACTAGTAATCATTCTAGCAGTTATAATAGTTATTCTGCACTATCTAAGTACTTTTCCTTAAAAAACAAAAAAGCTCAAATAAATAATTGTTGAGTTAGATATCCAGAGTACCACAAAATGTGAAATATTAAGAATATGAATAACAATAATAACAATGATGATGTAGGCCTATATAATTTAGCATACTCATGGATGCCCTCATGGAGAATTGCATTTGTATTTGCATGCTGAACCACAAGTATTTGCATGTTTTCACATTTGCATACGTTTTATTTTGGAAGGGATGTGACTGTTGGATTGCAGGCTGAACAATACAACATGGACAACTAAAACCTGAAACAGACTTAATATCAACACAACTGGTCAAAAGGTGTGTGCACTTTTAAACACAGTAAATAGATTTGAAAGAGTCAATTACCCTATCACACAAAACACTTAAATACTTACTATACACTCATTACAGGCATAATGCTCTATGCATTCATTGCATAACATATTATTATATTATCAACAGAAATAAATGCTAATTGTAAGCACTCGTATTACATTATTATATTAATTAAATTAGTATGAGTATCAGTATTAAATTAGTACATTTCCTCTCAGAAATTGCTTGATAATGTGACGTTACTATGGCCAATGTATTTACTTTGAAAACGTACCTTCTCATTTTACCTTTTTTTTAATGTGTTATTATTTGTATACTTTATTTCGACTGAAGAGCTTCAATTGAAGGGAAGTATGCATGGTGTATTTAACATAATTGTAATTGGGACATGACTTTACAGAGCAATATATGCAATTAAATGTTGATCATAATATAATTAGGGCCAGCTCCAGCCTGTCTCGATGAGTATTGCCATGGCGTTGAGATGAGATGATGAGTAGCCGCACCGAAAGTCCATCTTTACTTGATTATGAGACTGCATAAATTATGAGATTGGTTTGGTAACAGCAAGTCAGTGGGTCAGTAGTTAGAAAATGGCAAATGTAGCCTACGGCAAATACGTTATTTAATTACATCAAAATAACCAATCACGAATGAACGGCAAAGCGAACGATGGTGGCTGCGTAATGGTGTGTCTGGAAACTGTACAATATAGCTTAATAATATTACAAGCGTCATACTGGAATTGTTATGAATGCCGTGTGAAGTGCACCCTTGTGCAAACAAAAGTTTATTCGAGAACGTCAACATGCTGGTTATAGTCACAGTCACATCGTCTAAAACAATGCTTCAACATCGTTCGCGGATCAAAATAAAACTAACTCGATGTGATTTAAAAAAACGAACAGACTGCATCAAGACAAAAAAGAATGGGGTCTCCATTTGTTCAGCTGCACTGAACTCCCATTGCGTCATAGACCAGCAGGTCGCGGGGATAACCATTCACGCAACTCGCACCAGCTACAAATAGTCGATTTGCTCAATGTATACAAGCGGTTTATGTGTGTGGGGGTGGACAGGGAGGGGAGTAAATAACATAATAACAAATAGCAACTAAAACCCAAAGCAATGCTATAAACACCGCCAATAGCTGACAACGATTGGGGTCGGGGGGAGATGAGCATTATTGGTTGCTAAGCAGACTTGACGCGCGTTGCAGGAGTGTCTGCATCATTGTGCGCTGCATCGCCTGGCGCAGCATCAGGAGCAATAATACACAAACGCAAACCAGCCGACATTGCTAGTCACGCGAAATCATTCGATCAAAAAGTAGGCCAAACTACCCGATCACAGACGTTGCCATTAGCAAATGCATTCTACATAATATATGAATTATCTCGTATATTGAGCGCGTGTGTGAGTCTGTCGGGCTACTGTTACAGCGATGTGCCTGATAGTTACCTGATAGTTTAATTAAGGTCGTTCTTCTTACTCCCAAGTTATGTACATTGATGTCCTTCAGTTTGTTTATGGTACGATATTTTAGATTAGGATTTTAAAGTGAGACAAGGAGAATCAGATAAACAAGATGAGTATCAGAATAAAACGAAGGGAGTATGGGCCTCCCCGTATACACCCTATCCCAAACACAAACACACACACACACACACACCACTTTTATAGTTATTAGTGTACGGTACTATTATTATTCAGCACAATCATCCATGTTGCTATTGAAATATATACACACATTCGCGCACGCTCAAACATTCTACGTGTTGCACAAAAATAGTATCGCGTATATATTTTGATCCTGGTACACTGAAAATGCGCGAGTGTTTATAGCTTAATTCCGGTAGAATATTAAAACATGCGGTATATAATATCGGGGGTTTTTGTACTCACCCATAATACAAATCACAAATCCTACAATGCTCAAGTTGACTGCTGTCGTCCAGGATGCGTTTCGCGTTTGGGTTGATGAAGACATTTTTGTTTAGTTTTGTACGTGTTTCTTGCGCACAGTTGGCGACGTATAAACGTGTTGTTTTCTTTCTTTTCTTTTAATTTGAATAAATTGTAAACAAAACAGGAAAGAGTGGTTTTATTTTTCAGTGCTATAATATGGCTGGCAGTGACTGTAGCCGAGGATAGAGTTGATTTTACGGTTGCGCGTGTCCAGTGAAAGAGACGGGGAGGTTGGAATAGCAATTTTTCTCTCCCTCTCCCTGCCCCTCCCTTAAATTTCAGCTTTTCAGCTTTGGAAAGATTAGGGATATTATGTTAAAAGGACATAATCTTCTGTTTTATTATCGCATGCTATGTCTATTTGGTACATTAGTAGCTGGGGTAATAGGGTTTTAATGCCTTAATAGGATTTTATTTACTATTTTAAGGGGGAAAATGTGTTCTCATTGTGTGGGAACATCAGATGGATGGACACAGATAGATAGATATTCCATACTTCTCCCAGTCACAGTTTTTTTAAAATTGTTACTGCTGGTCTACAGCTGAATTCTCTGTTATTCTGTGTATGTGCACTGTTAGTGGTAGTCTTAGCAGGGTTCCCCGTCCATATTCAAATAGCCATAGCCATCCATATTAAATTAGTTTGAGCATACAAGAAACCCTGTCCTGTCTCAGCTGGAGCCCCCCATATGTGTAGGCCCTCAGCAGATGAAAATGGACTGTGACTTCTGCTGTCAAAACATGTCAGGCCCCGTGTGTCGAACCATGGCATTTATGGGTACACACACTTGAGGGAATCCATGACTTTTGGGAGGTCTGTCAGCACATCCCCATGAATTATGCAAGCATTGCTTGCTTGTCCAGAATACAACACTGAGGTTTATTAGGTCACCTTAAAAGCAAAAAGCTCTAATGACAACCTCTGACCGTTGTGAAGTTACACAACGTGCGCAGTTAGTAAATGGGTAAGAGAATTCACAGGGCAAAAATGCAAGGTTCCATGTTGAATAGAGTACAGGTAATGTCCATTCATCTGTGTCTCAGTTCTTGGCCTTTCCCAACTGGACAGTGGCTAAAAAGGCTCACTGGTGGAACAGTCTGTGAATATAACGATGCTCCTTTAACATTGGTGTTTAATTATTTTCCAGTTCCAGGAGCAGTTCATTTGTATGACAAATAAACCAATCAGAAACATTCTTCACAGATTATTGAACACCTCATTATAAATAACAATGAATTTGTTGAACTTAAAGAAAATGCATGGGGGATATGGAGAAGGCTGGGCTGATTCACTCAAAGAGGGGTGGGATGTACTACAGAGGGGAAACAGATAAATAGGACACTGTGCCTTTAAGATCCAGCCTCACTGCCTCCGCGAGAGCTGGTGGGGAAACCTGAGGAATCGGGGAAAAACCCAGGCTGCCGTCGCTGCTAAACAAAAAAACTAATCGCAAGCCAGACCCCATCACAAAGTCCCAGAGGAGGAGAGGGAGGGACAGGCAGAAGGAGGAAGAAGATGGAAGAGGTTAAGGAGCTAGTGCAATAGGCAAGAGAGTGTGAACGAAAAGGGAGGGAATATTCAGGACACACAGAGTGGAGAGCAGGGGACAGGGAAAGTACAGAGGGATGAACAGATTTGGGATTAAGAGAGAGAGAGAGAAAGAGAGGGAGGGGAAAGAGAAAGAATTAAATCATGTTTTTTTCCCTCAAGATTAATCAACATCAAAAATAAATGCTATTTATGCATTCATTTTACCTTAATTAATTCACTCTGTATTCATTTTCACGCGATATTAATGCCTCGCATCATTTTACATGTCTTCTTCAGGACCTGTGAGCTTGCAGGACAGCGTTATTATAGAGGAAAGCTGGTGATGCCATCTGTATTTATGGGGGACATTAATGCCATATAATCCTGTACTGGCACAAAAAAAAAAACTAAAACTAATACATATTAATGCGTCACATAAACAGAGAATCAACACTATTCAGTTATTGCTATAGGGCCCAATGATTAAAGGCTAACAAAGGATCTTAATTACTGTCATAGGCCCAGGTCAGTTGAAAGACTTAAAAGAAGGGCCATGTCAGGCTTGGGGGGGTATGGGGACTGGAAGAGAGAGGACAAAGAAACATAAAGAGGTGGATGAATGAAGATGAGACAACATGTAAAAATTGTCCAATTTTGTGTGATGAATATACGGGTAACTGCCAAAATAAACATAAATTGTCTTAACGGGGTGTTGGGCCACCACAAGCTGCCAGAACAGCTTCAATGCGCCTTGGCGTAGATTGTACAAGTGTCTGGACCTCTATTGGAGGGATGCAACATCATTTTGGTGTTTTGTTGATGGTGGTGGAAAACACTGTCTCAGGTGCCACTCCAGAATCTCCCATAAGTTTTCGAATGGATTGAGATCTGGTGACTGAGACAGCCATGGCATATGGTTTATATAATTTTCATGCTGATCAAACCATTCAGTGACCGCTCGTGCCCTGTGGATGGGGCATTGTCATCATGAAAGAGACCACTCCCATCAGGATAGTAATGCTTCACCATAGGACGATGGTGATCACTCACAATGGCTTTGTATTTATTGGAATTTACCGTGTGCTCTAAGGAACTGAGTGGGCCTAAACCATGCCAGGAAAATGCACCCCACTCTATAACAGAGCTGCCAGAACTCTTCATTTTCTCAAGTGTTTCCTTTATTTTGCAGGTCTTTTGTTGTTACCAGAGAGGCTTCTTGACTTGGGGGGACCTGAAAGACAGATTCATTGTGTTCACAGAGATCCATCGGTGCGTAAACTCCGAGCTGTCACCTCAGCGATGTCCATCAACGTTCAACCGGCAGTTTCTGTTTTCTTTTTCCCGGTTCTCTATTTGGAGTTGGGGAGGGCTTTCTTGAGTGCACCACTCTGTTGGGATCGCCCTCCTGTTTTGGTTCGGCTGGGCTGGGATGCCAAGGGGAACCAAACAACCATGCTGCCCAAGCGTGGGGGGGAAGGTGAGGGGGGAACAAATAGAGTGGGACACTGCCTTTCAGGAGCCGAGAGCACAGTCAAAAACAGGACAATGTAAGAAAAGAAAATATATACTCTTTCATCATTTATATTTATATCCTCAGTGAGACCCAGATGTTTTCTATCTAAACATATCCATCACCCTCCCATTCATCAAAAACACTTAGAAGGGGCCAAGTAATTATGCTCCATAATCACTATTTCTTGGGAGAGACATACAGTACACTAATAAAGCAGAAAACTTGTGACAAATATGGTATCATCACAACATGCAGAATTAAATGTACACATTTTGTTTTCCGTACAGTTAAGAAGAGTTCAATTGAGTTCATGCAATGATGAATGATTAATGATAAGTGGTCATACGGCTTACACGTAGCACCGCAGGCACCGCATTCTGATTGGTTACCACTTAGCGATACTGTGCACATGTGCACTAAGCCTCATTGTGGCTTAGGACCACACACAAGCTAAAGTGTGACCTCCTTCTCTTCAGTACTGCAAGACTCACCATGGTGATGTAGATGCTCTCTCCTTTGGAGGAGGCCGGTGGAGGAGCCTTACACTTTTGGAGGGTCATGTAGCAGTCCATGTTCTGGGACAGATCGATCAATCAATCACTCAACCAATACATCTTTATTGTCCCTGACAGGCAATTTGTTGTGCAGCCAAGTATAAAAATCCACAACAAGCAAAAAACGCATGCAAGACATTTAAGAATAAAAGGCCTAAAACAATTTTTAAAAACACACAAACACAACCATGCACATGGTTCTCTCAAGGAACTCTAAAAGGTTCCTCTGAAAGGTGGGGTTAAAACACAGTACAAGACTAATAAATAAAATTAAGTACAGTGTAAAAATGTGGTACAGGTCATATAAAAACTGCAATCGGTATAAAAAATAAAGAAAGAAAAACAACCAATAATCAATAATAAAATAACCAACCAAAATAATTAAAATCAATGAGTAATGCATGAAGTATTTTCTGGGGGAAGTGCAGGGTGTCCAGTTTGTGTTTGTGACACACAACCCTCTCAGTCTTTTATTTTGGTCTGGGACGGCCCAGTCTAATGTCCCCCATGGGGTTTTCCTCAGTTTTCTCTGGGGTTAGCAGACACTGCGCAGATGGGGATGAAAGAGCTACCGCCAGGATGAGGGCGGTCACCACAAGCACCTCCCATAGTTTTGGACCGACAGAATACTTGGGGTACAGGAATCGAGGATAAGAACGGGAAATCAGGTCCCCCAATGCCAGGCAGAAAAGAAAGCATACGCTATCACGTGGCACATGTTATCCTCACAGGGAGACAGTGAGACCTTGCGTCGCAGGGTAAAAGATATTCAGGCCTTGATGTTTCATCTTTCTAAGGTAAATATGTACGCAATCAGAGAGATGTGAATACAACAGACAGTGAAGGCCATTGATGGCAGGGCATTTCCCATTTGGGACAGCTGCATTTATTCTCTGGAGTTTGCTCATACTGGTGTTCAGAATGACGTCATCTTGTACTGGCCTGTGCACAGCTGTGCTGTGTATGTTCTAAAAGGGGATCCAGCTCAGTACTCACACAAAGGCACTACTGAGGGACATTTCACATTGATGTGAGCTTGCTGGTTATCTGATGTTACCTCTGACTGTGGCGAGTGTGTGTGTGTGTGTGTGTGTGTGTGTGTGTGTGTCAGGTACCATGTCTCTGTGAGGATGTTGTGCATCTCCCTTGGATACGCACGCACGCATGCACGCACGCACGCACGCACGCACACACACACACGTATATCTGCATGCATCTCATCTTATATGCATGTTTGTTAGCCTTATTCGGTGTCCACAGTCTAAGGACGGGCGCGTTTGTGTTTTGTGTCCACTTTCCCACCCCTCCTTCCAGGTCCAGCTATTCTCACCTCTGGGTACCCTGCTGGTGCTGTGCCCTTCTCCAGTGCCCCCAAACTCCCTGCACCCGCCCTGCTGCGAGCACCTACAGCCCTGCCCCACAGCACACTAGGATCAGCCACAGGGGGTACAGCACCAAGGTCTCAGAGGGGTCAGAGGGCATCATCCGTCTGCCTGTTAGTGAGGAGGAGGACTCTTGGGACTCTTTTCTTATCCATATGTGGAGTGACTAGATTCTAAAAGTCCAAATGCAGGACAAGCAGGATGATTTCTTGAGACGTTGTGGGACGGGAGTAAAATATTTAAAATAATTAAGCGAGAGAAAACTGAAGAAGTGGCATTTGTTGAGCGACTGGGCGAGGGGATCATGTCCGTAATATTATGATTTTATTTTAAATGTGGGGCGTCTGGTCAGACATCTGGTCACCCTATACATATGTGCAAAATTTGCATAGAATTTCTATCCGCTTAAGTTCATATGAGCTCCCAAATGGGCACATGGAGACATGACTCAGGGCTTCAGTGTAAGTACCGGTACCTGACCCGATGGGGGCGATGGTGAGTCGAGTCGAGTCCGGTTCTTGTCGATGGCCCTGCTGTTAAGAGGACACAGGTAGCAGGAGTAGCTCGCTGTGTGCTGTGGGGTCACCATAATGTCTCTCGCAGGTTGGATATTGGTCCATATCAGTACACTTTCGTTGTCATAGTAATAGAAGAAGCCCTGCATTTGAAGCAAATGATGCAAAGTTCTTGTAATCATTTGGAATTCATTAGCACTTCTTAATGTGGTACAAGTGTTGGACATATCTGTAGATATTGTGTGTGTGGACTAAATTGTTGCGCATGTTGGATAAAGTGAATTTGTTTCAGCTTGGTTTAATGTATACCTTGTTATATTAAATTATATATACACAGATATATATATATATATATATCAGTGGTGGGACAGGGCCTGCAAGGCCTTCTCTGCTGGCCTAAAAATATAATATGATGTTAATTATATTTTTCCATGAATATATAAATAATTCCAAATGGTCTGTCCGCTTCCTTTCACTCTGGTTGTTCTGCTATTAAAGCATTTAACCAATCACATTTCAGCCATCATTTGTTGCCAGGGTCAAAGAAATTGCCTGTCATGTCTTTTGTTGATCAAACTTAATCAATCAGATTTTGAGTTACATTCTAGTTAATTAATTTATTGTAGTATTAATGCCAGTTTTTCAGCCCTAATGGAACTGAAACGCATAATCTGTTCTGAAAAGAAAGGAGGATGGATTTTGTGTACAGATGGGTTGTTGCTATTTTCCTAAATAATATTGCAAGAATTATTGATGCTTTTTTATGTGTGTCGGCTGCAGTTAGACTTGAACTTTATTCCCAGGTGACATGGACAGTGTTATTGATGGATTGATTCCGGAGCACTACTGAAGGCCTAGGTGTGAAATGCCCTGACACTGGGAGAACAATGCAGGACAAAACGGTTCTGAACAGATGGGTTGAGAAGAATAATACGGTGTTATTGAACTCCCAGGTGACATGGACAGACACCCATCCTGCACCTGACACCCTCCTGCACCTGCCGCTCTGGGTCAGTGAACACACAGCCTTGGGGGTTGCCCACTGCAGACACTGTGACAAATATACAAAGTAACAACAAATATATGAGCATAAACGGCAAAGCATGACACACAGGTTACACGTTTAGACTCTTCAGTCGTTTTCATCTCTCACAGCTTTTCACTCCCAATTCCAGCCACCTACTAAGAGAGCAGAGCAGTTTTAAGCATACAGGTACAATTAGATAATGCAGCACAGCTGTGTGCCCTAGCTAGTTTTTATTCATTACACTTTCATTTAGGAACTAATATCTGTTACAAATACAACCTACAAAAAAAAAAAAAAAAAAAATAGATGCTTGCAATAGTATAGAAAACATAGGTATAGGGGCCTCCCGCGTGGTCTAGTGATTTCAACATCCGATGTTGGCCACGGCGTCCGGGGTTCAATTCCTCGGCCGTGCCAGAGTCGGCTGTGGCCGGGAGTGCCACTGGGGGTGGCAATTGGCTGTTTGTCCCAGGGAGGGGTGGGGAGGGAGACACTCGCTGTGCACAGGAGTGGTTCTGGGGTGCCAGAGTTACGGTTGTCAGCTTGGCGAGTGCCGTCTCGGAGGAGACAATACTTTACCTTCGTCGCCACCGGTCACAGGGCCACGGCAGCAAACTATGAGGGAGAGATTAAACTGAAAATAGCAGGTGCAATTGGCTACCAAATTGGGAGAAAAATGGGATAAAAATCTGAAACAAAATGGAAAAAAAACATTTTTTTTAACTTCATGAAATAAAAATGGAAAAATGTTGATTGCAAAGGTATTCAAACCCTGTGCTCTGGCAGCTAGGTTAATGCAGGTGGTAAGAAAAAAGCCATCACACTTTTTTATTTCTTTACTGTTAGGCACTGTTTTCTACAAGACCTTGTATTATGGTCTATGGTGGTTCTCTGTGGCTCAGTTGGTAGAGCACAGCGTTAGCAACGCTTAGGTTGTGGGTTCAATCCCCACTGGGGCCACACTGAAAATCTATGCATTCACTACTGTAAGTCGCTTTGGATAAAAGCGTCTGCTAAATGGCGTATATTATTATATTATTATTATTATTATTATTATTATTTATTTATAATGTGGTTATTGTTTTTGTCTGCAATATTAACTTAAGTAATATTACATTTGTTTTTGCTCTGAAACTTGTCTGTCAATGCTGACTTATTATTCTCAGTGGGACTTCCTGGTCAAATGATGAATGAACAAATAAAATAAAGATTGGAAATCATTGAAACCTTTCTGAACATGGCTGAAAAACATCCTTTTTCACACCTTGTTCCATTTACAAAAAAAAGAAAAAAAACATTAGCATTAACGCAAACATTAATGGGTTCCTCAAAGATCTGGATACAAAAATCGAATTAAGGACTTTATTTAGATTATTGTCTACTTCCTATTACAAGTGCCAGAATGATCCACACATCAAACCACACGTATCTCTGAAAATCAGGAACATAACACACTCTGCTATTGCAAACATTACACTGCCTCTGAAGTTACCATTCTCAGATGCTTGCGTACCACTGAAAATCATGGTTGCCCAGGCAACACAGTCCATTGTTGGAGAATCTGTCATTGTGATAAAAATAAAACATTGATGTAGCTGTCATATTATTTTTAGACACATAGGCTAATTCGTTTAAAAGCATTGCGATGGCTGAAAGAAGACGATCACTACATTACATGCCAGAGATTTGTTTGCGAGTTTATGTTTGTGATTTTTATGTCATGACACTCGGATAACTGAAACTATCTAATAACTAGATATTGTGTACAACACTGGTCAAGGCACGTTTCCCTTCTTTTGCACTCTGAATTGATTGCTCGAACTCGTCTTATAATTAGAGTTTATAATAAATGCTAAAAAGTGTTGGTGCTTTTCTTCACAAACATAGATAAGCTCCGTGGAAATCATAAAAAATCTCAAACGAAAGAAAATAAATATTTTAGACATATTGATTGGGGGGAGGCAATAATTGTGCCAGGGTGTTACAGGAAGTCAGCCAGCCATTGTTGCTCAGGTACAGGTTGCGCCACTTTCTGAGTCATGTGACCTGTCATCCCCAGAGCTCCCTTTGTTCATATGTCAGCTGATGCTTCGCTCAGTCATTATGTCCCTGATGGTAATAGGCTTTTGTAGACTTTCTGCCACTGCCCATCAAGCCCATCAAGCCCATCCAGCACACATGCACATGCACACGCGCACAGACACACCAGTATGGTTTTGCCTGAAGCTAGCACCCCACACAGGCTAATGTGGTCACAAAATGTCTCAGTGAGTCACAGCGGGTTAGAGGGCTGCTGTATGCTTTAGCTCTTCTTCAGGTTCACCGAAAACAGTGAAAATGTCACCGTAAACATCTTACCTGGGCCAGCTCTGTGTTCCACCGTGGTGTTGCAGCTGCTACACTCACTTCTGCAAAGGCTGAGACTAAACGGGAGACTCCTAGAAAATGGATCTCAAATCCTACAGTGGTTCCGGGAGTTGGTAGACACAGCGTTGGCCTCAGAAAATGGATCTCAAATCATTCACTACAGCCTATAAAAGCATCTGCTAAATGGAAATGCTCCATGTCCCCCGGATCCCCTCTGCTGTGGCACATTTAGGATATGGCATTTCAATTTCAGCCCATTGCTGACCCCTAGTGGCACTCCCGGTCGCGACCTAGGCGGAATCAAACCCCGGTCGCAGTGGGCAGCGTCAAACGTTCTTCCCGCCACGCCACCCGGGAGGCCTACTATAAATACATTTTAATTACACTAGCTGAATTCTTACAACAGGATGCATTGCATACAAAGGGACAAATCATACAGTGTAGTAAACCTTTTTATTGAACAAATTCAATGCAACACTCTCTAAATAAAAACTCTGTACTTCATTGTGCTTCATAGAAAATATGAATAAATTCAGAAAGACATTAGAACCGATATATTTAAGTTCTTATTTAAGGAACAGTACAATCACATCACAAATCTATGACAGGTTTGGTGTGAATAGTGTAAGTTCAGGACAGCGCTGCCTCTTTACGGACATACACAAAGAGGAAGCGTGTGCCCCGCGCTTTAGCGCCATCCTCCATTAAGAGCCACACGTGATAACGAGGGAGCGAAGGGACCCACACACCGGTTGTACATTCGCTATGGTTTCCCCCGAGGGACATTTCGAAAACGCGGGACTCGAAGGTAACTCACTTTGTTCGAATGCTACTTTCTAACATCTCACCGAAAACGTCAAAACGATGGCCGCGATGACACTCCGGTCCCGCACTGGCCCGTGAAACCATCCCTGTGCAGCAGCGTGGCACGTAGACAAAACGGCAGGATCACAAAACCCAAATGCATGACACTGAGACTCTAAATCTCTAGAGACAACAAGCAAATAATAACTTACATTATAGACATATACAAAGCTTACAAATCACACAAGGAAAATTACAGTGAGAAGACTTGGTGGTTCCTCGACCCTTTAAGACAGTGGAATGCTGTATGCGGGCTGGCTTTCCTTTAACAGGTATCTGCTGACTCAGCCTTTTGTGCTGCTGGATCAGTGTTTATCAACAAAAATATGCACAAGCAAAGGCCATTCTTCAATTTCTTCAATTTCCGTCAATTTGGTCCCCTTAAATCAAAAGGTTATAAATATAAATCTTAAACTTTCAATGAGGCTTTATGTCATAGCTAAGCATAATTAATTGTTCAAATGCGGTTTTACAGCCTGGAATGGGAGGTGGCCGTACCTGGTCCTGGAGAGACACAGGATGTGCTGCTTTTTCATTGTTTCTCAGCGCTTCATTTATCAATGAAAGCTGATGATGCGTCTAACCCACCTGGTTTCTCAGGTCTGAACCGGTTGTTGAATTTAGGGTAAAAACAAAAAAAACAACAGATCCCGTGGCTCCCCAGGTCCCACAGCCTATAAAGATGAATCTACCAATTAGGCTTTTGTTGAGATAGCTGCCCAAATGTGTTTACGACGGAGACAGTCGCAAGAACTTGTTCCATAAAGCCCTGTACCTTCCATCCGCTCTACCACCCTAACACACGCATTCCTGCCATTATGTCACTTATGGTGTGAAACAGATCACTGATCAAGAGACGAACATGGATCAGTGTTCAATCAACAGCTCGATCGGACATTCATTAAAAGCGGTTGGAAACAAAACCAGGGTTGAGAATGCTGGATAAGACTTGTGGCCCAATATGAGAAGTGGACCATACACAGACACAGACTAGTGCTTATTCGGGTTTGTGTGTGTGTGTGTGTGTGTGTGTGTGTGTGTGTGTGTGTGTGTGTGTGAGAGAGAGAGAGAGAGAAAGAGAGAGAGAGACACCAAAAGAGAAGACTGGAGAATTTCCCATAGTGTGTGACAGCGTGCATGAGTGTGTGTGTGCTTATGGTCGCCCACGCTAGCGGTATCCTAGGCCTCGAGAAGCATAACGGCCAAGGTCGTTCGACAGTGTCTCAGTACCGCTAAACCCAACACAGTGAGCATGAGTTCATGTTCAGTCCATCCCCTGTGAATCTCAGAAGACCGTGAGGCGAGGGGGGGGGTGTGTGTAGACAGCGGGGTGGCTGGGGTTCTGGTGACACCGACAGGTCACCGCACCCCTCTGCTTCGGCTGACAGGGCCAGCTGACCGTGTCATCGTTCACCTTGTAAAACAGCCAGAAGAACCTGGAGCGGTCCTATTCTACCAGTCCTCTCAGAACCAGCGAGCGTCCCTTATGCCCCCTCTGTTTCTACCCCATTATGAGGGACAAGGGCGGGCGAAAGCGGGAAGGGGGGAGGGGGGCGAAACGCTGCACTTCTCCTGCTCCGCTAAATCCTGCTCCTTACTCCTGCTAGCACGGAGTCTCTGCGACGGCTGCTTCCGGAAGCTTGTCGTTGTGGATGTAGTAATCATCACAGTCAGAATCCTGGGGAGGAGAGTGGAGGAGAGCGGGGGAAGAGAGGGGGGATATCAGTTTTGGCCTCAAAAGCTTGATCTTGATCTAGCCAACAGATGCGCAAGGTGCTTAAATGACAGGAAGTACGATACCTGGAAGTAGATTTCACAGCATGTGAGGGGCTTCTCTTGCCCTTTCAAACCAGGCTTCTTGTTCACAAGCTCCTCTCTGTATTCACAAAATGTACATGCCATTATTGTAATTCCTGATGCATTAAAAGGGCTAACACACATATATTCTGATGGCAGGCTTTTTACACTAAATAACAACCTTGTAGCATCATGGGGCAAGTCACACAACATGGGGCATAGAAAAATAAGCTTGGGGCATAGAAAAATAAGAAGGCCACAAAGTAGAGTATGGTGTCCACGACAGAACATTTTCTCCTTGAAGAGCCATGTATCAGTTCCCCCTATAGAATGTCATCTGGAAAGGAAACCGTATGTCTCTAGATGAAGTACTGGCACAGGACCAGCTAACTTTAACCAAAATCATAACCTTAACCATTAGGCAAAAAAACACAAAGTGACTTCAGACCAGCGCCCGCAGGCAGCTTCCAGCTTCCACACTCACCGCTCTGTGACCTCGATGGGGGAGTGGAGGCCCTGGCCCTTGGGTTTGGGTTTGGCCTGCTTCGAGCAGCAGGGCCGGCCCAGACAGCACATGCGGCCCAGGAGGACCGGAGCGATGATAACCGATGGCAGCAGAACCAGAGCCATCAGAACCGCCACGTCAGAGAAGCGCACACTCAGCTCTGTGAGAGCAGGGGGAGAGACACAATGAGACTGCATCTAACGCACACACTAAGGGAAGATGCAGGCACGCAGTGTGCTCACTACCCTTCTGAAAAACACACACGGTCATATAACACACACACACACACGCACACACACACACACACACACACACACATACAGATACACAGACACACACACAGGCACCCGCTCACATACAGATACACAGACACACAGACACACAGACACACAGACAGACAGATACACAGACACACAGACAGACAGACAGACACACACACACACACACACACACACACACACACAGAACCATAAACTTCCACAGACACACAAAGCCTCCCTCACACCAGCAGGCTGACATGTACATCCACATAAACCCCAAAACACACTCACAGGTATGTGAGGAACACCTTCTATACCCTAAACCCTGCCCACCCACATAACCCTGTAGACCCGTCTCACGTTTGGGCACGACGGTCAGTTGAATGCTGCCCGGCACGCCGTGGGCATCGGGCGGGTTCTTGACAGTGCAGGTGTAGGTGCCGTTGTCCTTGAGGGTGGTGTTGAGCAGCAGGATGGAGGCCTCACCCTGGGCGGGCCTCCCGATCCACTGCACGCGCCCCTTGAACTGGCCGTGCTGGGGCAGGTGTACCTCGGAATAGAAGTAGAAGAACTGAAAGAGAGAGAGAGAGGAGGGGAGTTACACTCTTTTCCTCAACTGAGAAAATGCATTCTGCCAGAAGACCTCAGACTAGACTCGTCTCTGAGACAAAGCCATGGACTGTGGCTGCTCTGTGTTTTTGCTGATTCTCAAGTTAAATTACATTAGCATCTTCTTTTTTACCAAAGCGGAAGCAGGAATTGTAAAATAATTGTCAAAAGTACATTAACGGTACTGCATTACAAGAGGATTAAAAGCAGTTTTTTAATTGAAATGCAAAATTGGAAGCTTATCAGTAATATCATTAAAAGGCACTTAAGATGGCCCTATGAGAATGAAATGTGTTTGGTTGG